>JACRUU010000007.1:16740770-16760770 GCA_030449085.1 Kryptopterus vitreolus
AACTGAAATACTGAATATCTAAAAGAAAATTAAAATGTTGTCTCATCTGTATCTGATATAACATTCAAGCTTCAACAGTTCCGAGTGTCCTTTGTTGTACTTTTAATTTAATGAGGCACCAAATATTTTCAAATGATGAATAGACTGCAGGCAATCCAATTCAGCACCCAGACTCTTCTACTATGTATTTATGCAATTGTAATAGATGCAGTATGCATTTAGCATGACCTTGCATATTTGAACAAGTAATTTACTAAAATACCTGTTTTCATGATGGAATTTTTGTTGCTATTAAATATATTAAGTGCATTGCAAAAATATTAATATCCCTTGAATAGTACCTTATTTTGCCATGCTATACAAACTTAAATGTAGTTTATTGGGATTTTATGTGATAGATCAACACAAAGTATTACATAATTGTGAAGTTATTATTTTTTTTTAGAAATAAAAATATGAAAAGTGTGGCATGTATTTGTATTCAGCCAAATACATAGTCAAATCACCTTTCACTGCAATTAAAACTGCAAGTCTTTTGTGGTATTTTATTTTACAGACAGTAATTTTGGCTTATTCTTCTTTGTAATACAGGCCCAATTTTCAAGGCTGGCCAAAATATTCTTAATAGGATTTATATCTGGATTTTGATTGTGACATACTAACACATGAATATACTTTGATCTCAACCATTCCATTGTATATCTGGCTGTATGTTTAGGGTCAATGTCCTGATTGAAGGTGAACCTCTGCCCCAGTCGTCCAAGATTGCCCTGCATTTTGCACCATCCATCTTCCTATCAACTCTGACCAGCTTTGCTACCCACTGAAGAAACTCAACCCAACTAGTATGTCCTGTGGACAGATTCTCCCACTTCAGCTCCTACAGAGTAACCATTGGCCTTCTAGCTGCTTCTTGGATCAATGCTCTCCTTGCTTGGCCTGTCAGTTTATGTGGACGGTCATGTCTTGGTAAGTTAGCAGTTGTGTCATACTCTTTCCATTTTCAGATGATGGATTGAACAGTGCTCTGTGAGATGTTCAAAGTTTGGGATGTTATTAGCAACTACAATTATACTGAGAATTAAGTACACACAGGTGGACCTTAATAACGATTAGGTGACTTCTGAAGGCAGTTGAACACCATGTATCATTTTCTCTCCAGACTTCACAATTATGTGATACTTTGTGTTCGTCGCAATAAAATACATTTAAGCTTGTGGATATAATGTGACTGTGTGTGGAAACATTCGATACGCACACATACACATATACATACACACACCATTCAGAATTGATGGAACCTTTCCAAATGTTTGAGCTGCCCATTCCATGGGTTATAATGCACCTATAGGAATAGGATAGGAAACCTAAAAAAACCTATAGGAGATGTGGCTGTCTGAACTAAGCACAGATAAGAATACAAGATAGTCCCGCTTGTATTTAGTCTGGAGGATATGATGTACACGGTTTACAAAAGGAAATTACAATTTCAAGTTTTCCTACTTTGCCTCAGTATATTTTAAATGAGCTCTGGCACAGAGAGGATGGCAATGATTTTGTATCATGGTCATGAATCCATGGTAAAGATTTAATCTGCATTTGTGGATAATATGGCAAACATGTCCATGTATACACACACACACACACACTAGTGTTATGATAGCAAAATTTTGACTTGGATACAATACCTTGATTAACTATCACAATATCAATACCACATTGATACTATGGCCAAAAACAAAAAACCCACAGTCTTAGTCTTAAAATAGTCTGGTTGAAGTAATAGCTATAGTATACTATATAGAAGTATGTGCTCCGACATGTACACAAGAAACATTTTCCACAACGACGGTTAATGAGGTAATACAGAAGAAATGGCAACTATAGAAGAGTTGGATGGATTACATAGTCAAGAGAATGATTATTTTGGTTACCGTAAATTCTGGACTATAAGCCGCTACTTTTTCCCTAGGTTTTGAACCATGCGGCTAATAATAAGGTGCGGCTATTCTGCAGATTTTTTCCCGACCGCTAGGGGCTCTAACCGGAATTAGAATCAAAACTAAGACAAAATAAATGCAAAGAAGAAGAATGCGCTAGTTCCTCTTTAGCAGATATAAGTGGGTAGAAGCGGATAGAAGGAGGACAAACTCTATCTTTACAAGGTTAAGGTGATGTGATTTCACACACAGGAGAAATGAAGATAAATACTGTAAATAGCGGTTATTTTCTCTTGGTTCTGTCCCGTTTTAATCAGCAAAGTTGCTGCTCGGTGCTCTCTCTCTCCTCCCTGCTCTTTTCCACGCACAGACACACACACACACACACACACACACACACACACACACACACACACACACACAATACAGCCTCAGCGGTTCTTGATTTTCCCTCTCCCGATATAAGCCCGGTTCACCCTACAATCCCCGTCCGGGCTCGTAGCACATACCTAGTGTCGCGGACACGGACGCTCAATATATGTTTATGCCTAACCTTTGTCTGTTCCCGATTCCCGGACTTCCAAGTCTGCCACCGCTCCTGCTCCCCGGTACTCCCGGTACCACGGCGCGCAGAGCGCAAGGCTCCCTAACCTGTCTGGCCGCTCCGTATGAGCGGCGTCTCCTGAGTTCTTTATTCTAATAAATCCTGTTTTGTATGAATTCCGGATCTCCGCGTCTCTGTGCAGCGTCCACCGTTACACCGTGTTAAAATACAGGTTAGGAAAGGATCTATTTAGGTACATACATGTACATTTACAATTCAAAAGCGGATGCGGCTTGTATGCAGGTGCGGCTTATTTATTATTTTTTTGGGTTTTTTTTTAAATAGAGCGGATGCGGCTTACATGCAGGTGCGCTTTATAGTCCAGAATTTACGGTAATTTAAATATAGACATTTTAATCTTTCTATTTAATACATAAATCAATTACGTCTGTGAGGCAACTTTTCACTGAGATTCAGTTGCTTATTTATGTCTATGAATAGAGATCACAGAGATGCCAGAGAATGCACCCTGTATATTTTATTTATTCTACAAATGTTTTGTGGCTGTTTATCTACAAGGAGCATCTCAATATTTTCAAAATTATGCATGTCGCATTTATTTTATTACAAACTCTGATGGTGTGTTGAAAACCATGTTATGACAAATCAGTTCTGGGTTCATGCTGTATGCTAATACGAGATCTGATGTCAGGTGAACAGGAGACAGATTTGGGGAAGTGCATTTTGTCTTGAAGCGATGTGATTATGTAGACGCAAAGTAATCTCACTTACTGACTCCCTCGGTCTTATCCACATTAGCCAGACTATTGTTGTGCCAAAAAAAGAAATTGTGAAAAGTACTGATGATAAAATAATCTACTTGAGTACAGTGTAATGTATACATTCCTGAGTAAAAGATTAGGCAATGGGATGTTTCATTTATTTGTTTGCAATGCATTCTGTCAATCAATGTGCCACCTATAGTCCAACACTTGGAATTACCACTGTCAGGTTACCGGTACTAATTAAATGAAGAAACGTATCATTAAAAATAAAAAAAGCAGGATATTACGATAAGGTTCTAGTACTGATATACCATGAAACAAACACACACACACAATAATAAACAATGAATCAAAAAAAATTTTTAACAATAGACAAGCAATACCTCTGCCTCTCCACATCCATGCATCTTCTCAACAAGGCCTGCTTGAGCTTCCAGCCATTTGTTAGTTACCTTTTTTTTGCCTGGGCTGGGGCCATAGTTTATAGATTCCTAAAGCAATCCAATAAACACATGAGGATATATTTGTTAATATTAGCTAGTCATCAATATCATTAGTAATGTACAATGGTGTAACACTTGCCAGATACTGGAGACGATGACTGTGGCTTAAAAGATGCTCAATTATGGAGCTTTCCTCATATTTTTCACCACATGTGACACACACGTAGAATGGTCGTTGGCCAACGGTGCAACATTCAATCACAGACTTTAAACCTAAACAAAAAAATACAAACAAAATTAATTCTAGAACAAATATACACCACCTGCAGGGTGCAATAAAAAAACAGAACTTGTATAATGTATCTACAATACTTTATTGAGAAATAAAATAATCTACCACTAATACATGCACCGAGGTGATTAATGATCAATATTATAAAATTTAAATAAGCATCAACAGATTTGCAATGTACACCAGGCCGAATTCCTGATGTTGGGATCCAGATACTTGTAACTGTCCTTGTAACTGTATTAGGCATCAACATTTCCTATATTTAGCTGAAAATCTGTCTTCCCAACAGATTAGAGCACGGGTGTCAAACACTGGCAGAACTGGCAGATTTGGCCCGCATTGTAATTATTTTTGGCCTGGGAGATCATATCATATATTCAGATAGGGGATGTAAACATGGTGGGAGTAAAGGAGAGTTTGAAAAATGACAGCGACAAACTTGTGCCATAAAAGAATGGTACTTCTGAAATAAGGAGAGAAGACGTGTCACAAGCATTTGTAGTGTGTAATAACAATGACTGAAAATCTACAAAAATGAGGATGGGTTCTCTCTAGAGTCTGGTTCCTCTCAAGGTTTCATCCTGTTCTCCGGGAGTTTTTCCTTGCCACCGTCGCTTCGGCTTGCTCAACAAGAAACATTTTTCATTTTTCACACATTATAATTAAGTATTATGTAAAGCTGCTTTGAGACGATGTCAAATTTTAAAAAGCGCTCTACAAATACAATTGAATTGAATTGAATGTAGGCATCCGGTCAACTTTACAAGGCATCAGAAAGCAACAGACAGCACACCCGGACGGATTTCTTATTACTGCTAGGGACTTTAATCACACAGACTTAAAGTCTTTTCTAAAAAAAAAAAAAAAAAAAAAAAAAAACACAGACTTTCATACAAGGGGAAAAATACTTTATACATGACATATACAAATAGCAAAGAAGCATTCATAGTCTCCCCCCTTCCACACCTTGGACACTCACATCATGCTCAGACTTATGTACAGAGTAACCAGGCTAACCAAGATGGTACGTGTGTGGCCTGCGGGGAACTAGTCTGCCCTAAAAGACTGCTTTGACAGGACAGACTGGGACATCTTTAAAGAAGCAGCAACCTACAACAACCACAGTGACATACCAAGGCTTGTTATGTCTTAAAACGCAAAGGGCACTCTTGATATCACACACAGGAAAACTATCACTATTCAGGCTAACCAGAAATCATGGGTGATGGGTGACAAGGGAACAAGCTTCCGAGGGCTTGGGACACAGTCTTTAGAGCTGGTGACACTGAAGGCCTAGAAGAAACAAGAGCCTTTTCCCATGGAATTAGTAAAGCAAAACAACGTCTTAGAAACACATTTTAGAAACACAGGACACCACCAAAGAACTGCTGCATCTCAAAAGGAAACAGGAAGTGGTCACCAGGACCATCCTGGCTAATGATGCTGGCATGCGAATGATCCACAGGCATTTCTGCACACGCGAGTGTATCGCGTTGCATGAGGGTTAGCTGAAACAATGGTGGGCGCAAGTACCTGGTGGGTGCCCCTACCTCATGGGTGCCCCTACCTCATGGGAGCAGCCCAGTTGGTGTATTTTCTCCTTTACTTGTATATAGAACTTGTAAGTGCGAACTACGAAAATTGAAGGTAATATTGAAATCAAAATCCTGGATCAACGCGCCTTGTCAAGAAAAGTCATGTCCAACTTTCACAAGTGATAATATAGACTGGCACGCACAGATGGAGGATCTCCTGTGCACCACAAAACGCTGGCTACAGCCATAAATAAATTTGCAGAAGGCCCAGCTGGACGTGGCTAATGAGGCCTAGGACAAATAGTCACTAACACTCCCTAATCCTGTGCAGGATATGCAGAGCCACATTAAAAAGGTGGCTCTAATTGTAAAGTCACACATGGAGGAAGCACAAGCAGAACAAGAAAGGACATGTAACTAGCCAGCTAGTTGGTGCTAAACATGGCTGGAAAATTCCTTGCAAGATGGCAGGGGCCTTTCAAAATCCTTGACAAGGTAGGCTCGGTAAACTAACGTAAACTACAGAAGAAAGAAGAAAAACGCAGAAATTTACCATGTTAATCTACTTTAAAGGTAGGTGGCGATAAACCCACTGATGTTCCACACCTGGATTTGTGTATCCTCTGCCATTCCTCCTTGCAGATCCTCTCCAGTTGTCAGGTTGGATGGCTCAGTCATTTTCAGGTCTCTCCAGAGATGTTTAATTGGGTTTAAGTCAGGGCTCTGGCTAAGTCATTCAAGAACAGTCACAGAGTTGTTGTGAAACAACTCTCTTTATTTTAGGTTGTGTGTGCTTAGGGTCATTGTCTTGTTGGAAGGTGAACCTTAGGCCCAGTCTGAGGCCCTGAGCACAAAATCTCAAACGAACGAGGGCAAATGAAAGAAACGAAATCAAAATGTTGCTAGTGTATATACTATACTATATACTGTGGCGTGCAAGTCGTCCTGGTTTGGATAGAGGTTGGATGGATGGATGAATGGATGGAGGGATGATGATTGAGATGATAATGGATGGAAGTAGAAGGTTGGGTTAAGGGTCTCAAACCTGTTGCCCTTCCGCCCCTTCGCGTGGAGAAGGTTTTATTCCAAGATATCCCTGTACCAGTCATTCTGTCCCTGCAGCTGAAAAACACCCCCACAGCATGATGCTGCCACAACCATGCTTTACTGTTGGGACTGTATTGGACAGGTGATGAGCTGTGCCTGGTTTTCTCCACACATACCGCTAAGAATTAAGGCCAAAAATGTATATCTTGGTCTCATCAGACCAATAATTCTTTTTTCTCACCATCTTCAGGTGACCTTCAAGTGTTTTCATGAGTCTTGAACTGAGGAGAGGCTTCTGTCAGGCCAGTCTGCCATTAAGTCCCGACTGGTGGAGGGCTGCAGAGATGGTTGACTTTCCACAACTTTCTCCCTTCTCCCAACTGCATCTCTGGAGCTCAGCCAAAGTGATCTTTGGGTTCTTCTTTACCTCTATCACCAAGGCTCTTCTCTCCTGGTAGCTCAGTTTTGCCCCATAACCAGGTCAAGGAAGGGTTCTGGTCGTCCTAAATATTTTCCATTTAAGGATTATGGAGGCCACTTTGCTCTTGGGGACCTCAAGTGCATCAGAAAATTTTTTTGTAACCTTGGCCAGATCTGAGCTCTTCAGGCAGTTCCTTTGACCTAATGATTCCCATTTACCAGCTATAAGGTCTTATATATAGACATGCATGTGGCTTTCCTAATCAAGTCCAATCAGTATAATCAAACACTCAAATGGACTCAAATGAAGGTGTACAAACCATCTCATGGATGATTAGAAGAAATGGACACCACCTGAGTTAAATATGAGTGTCACAGCAAACGGTTATATATCAGTTTCTTTTTTAATAAATCTGCAAAAATGTCAACATTTCTGTCTTTTTCTGTCAATATGGGGTGCAGTATGTACATTAATGAGGAAAAAATGAACTTAAAGGATTTTAGCAAATGACTGCAATATAACATACATACATATATATATAATATATATATATATATATAATTATATATATATATACATATACATATACATATATATATATAGATATATATATATATATATATATATATATATTATATATATATATATATATATATATATATATCTATATATATATATATATAGGGGTAACGGCACACTCCTCCATTCCTCAGTCATCCTCTAACCTTCCAGAAACTTGTTAAACAATCGAGTTGTAAACTCCACTAAACATCGCCAAGATTCTACTGGGATGTCAACTGACTTCTCAGTCTTAATCCTATTGATAGCTGTCCTCCTTACTAATCCTCATCTATTAATACTTCTCTACCTCTCATTTTCCTCATTCAGCAATGAGTTAATATTTTGTAGAGCCAATTTTAATTAGAGGAATTGACCTGTATAGATATGTCTGTACTAACTGCACTAGATTGGAAAATATTTGCCCATTCTCCTTTGTAGAACTGCCCATTCAATTTTATGGTGAACAGCAATGGACCGCTCACTTCAAGTTCATCCTCAGACTTATGTTAGTGCTCTGACTTAGCCATTCAAGTACATTTCACCCTCCAATCCTTAATCCATTGTGTTACTCTATTGTTGAGTATGTTTAGGATCATTATGTTGAAATGCAAAGGATATGCCCATATTCAGATGTCTAGCAAAGTCATAGAGGTTTTCCTGTTGTACTTTTCAGCATCCATTTTTCTTCAATCCTGACCAATCACCCTGTACCCATAAAAAGAAACAATTCCAACATAATACAGTTGTAGGTATGGTAAGATTGGTTGGTGTGCCATTTTTGCTTTTTGCCAAACAGAGCTTGGAGTTACAGTCCAAAAAGGACCATTTGGTCTCAGAAACACATGGTACATTTTTGCCAGAGGAGTAGCAGAAATGAGACCAAGTCTGGCACTTTTTCAAAAATGTCATTGGTCTTGCCACCCTTCCATACAAGATATCTTTGTATAAAGCTTGTGAGATAGCAGTCACATGTACAAATAGCCCAGTTCCAGGCAGAAAATATTGTAAATGCTTCAAAGTTGCCTTTGACCTCTTGATAACTTATTTGGCCAATGTACTCCTTGTTTGGTTAATTGTTTTTGACAATTTGCTTATTTTCCATTTTCCATTTTTATTAATAATGTGAACAGTACTGAATAGGTTTGATAAAGCCTTCAAAATATGATATATACAGATATACAGGGTATTAATGACTATGTTGCTTTGGACCAAGATGCCAAGCAACATTTATACATTTGATTAAACAATATGCTTGACTGAAAATAACTTAATACTCAGATGGAAGGAACATGTGGTAAGGAACATGTGGCAAGTTAACAAAGGATCATTCAACCAATAGAATGATGCCTAACATTGCATGTTTGCTGAAATTCCACATTGGTTGGTAAATTTGTTGGGCAAAACATTCAATAAAAATACACAATGATAATTTAAGAGAAAGGAAAGATTATTATTCATAATTCATAATCATAAAAAACCTCCATCCAGGTCGGGCATCCAGCACATCCCAATGATTCATAATGGGGTTAAGGTCTGAACTCCGTGGCGGCCAATCTATATCCAAATGATGTCATATGTTCCCTAAAACACTAACAATTTTCAATTGATGAATCATTATGATGGCTTAAGCACCACTTTTATTAACCTGGCAAGTCAGTTTCCTTAGTCCAACCTGTATGCTCCCTAGAAAACTGAAGACTTTCTCCCCATAGTAAGCCACTACATACTGTACCTGTAATAGTATTTGGAATTTGAACTAAACGATCATAAACCTTCGAAGTTTGGACCTATTTAGTATACACTTCAATTTTGGGATATGAACTAAATCACAAACATTCAAGATTATGCAATGGGGAACTTCATTTCTCATTTTTATAGTGCTATTATTCTAGTGTTATTGATTTAAATCGTAATACTAATGTTAATTTGAGTTAGTTAATATAAACTTATAAATACAAGAACAGGCAAATATCCTGAAGATAAAATGCTGTTATTTATTCCCTTGTTTAATATTCTAACACTTCGCAGCTGCATTCTCATTCTCTTCTCGCTGCTTGTTTCAGCCCCTGCTCGTAGGCGATCTGACCGTGCTTTCAAGGTAATTACCGCCTGCTGCAGCTCAACGTTCTTGTTAATGAGCTCCTGCGGTTTCTGGGAGAAACCAAGTCTATGCTCACCGAACATCCTTATCCACATCACCTCTTCCTTGCCTGTTCAAGTCCCCTCAAGATTTTCCATTCCTTCACCTTTATTTTCTGCTTCTTCTCCTTCAACATCTTCATTTCTTGGCCCTGTATGGTATATTCACCCCCCCAAAGAGTATATTTTGTCTTTTCTGAAAGTATACTCTGGATGCTGATGGTGCATTCATGAGACCAAAACAGAATCTAGTGTGTGTCTCTACTGCTACTGCCTCCCGTGCTGAACCTTAAGGTTATGCGGGAGGAAGTAGAAGAGGGAGGAATATGTGAGTCACCATGGAGTCATTATTGCCAGAAGCCTGGGCGTTTTGCTAATGTGTATAGGAAGAAACAGAAATTGAGACAGATTTGGTTTGGCTTCTCCTCTCAACCCTTATAACCTGTCTCGTAACCCTTTTCATACTAATGCTGATACCTATTTTACTTGACTTCCATTTCGTCTGCCTCAACCTCAAATGACCTACACTCAGCAACACACATTGTCAGGCCTACAGAGTCCAGTGGCCCCAAGCATGTTGCATACTGTCTTAGAAGTCAAAGAGTGATCTTTCATAGAACTATTTTTGGAAGTGTCTTCCTGCTGGACACTGGGGCCACTCCCTCCTCTCCAGTCATGGATGGCAAGGTTCCCTTACATCAAAGACTTCAAATACTACTGACTCTGTGGGTATTTCAGAGGTTTCCTCTACGAAACATTTCACTCATTAGTTGTCCATTACAAGCTCAGCTGATGCTTCTCTTTACCTTTCCCATGCTTTTTTTATTCGTACCTAACTATCCCTATAATATACTGGGGAAAGATTTGATGCATACACTGAAATTGTCCAATTACTTCTGTGCAAGAACTATGGCTGATGATACACAATAAAACTAATGTTGGAATATTCGATGTCGGAACCTATTCAACCATACCAGTTACAGACTCCCAAGTCCCTGGAGGGTGCACCAGAAAGTCTGTGAATAATGTGCATTGCGCACCCTATCCATTTGAAACATGGCATGCCTGAGTTGGTGAAACAATATCAGATGTCTGAAGAAAATTCCTTGCATGTTCTGATCAAAGATGATTAACTAGTATATTTAGGTCACAGTAACAATGGCAGGAGATTACATGGGTTTATGCATAAATGCACAAAAAGCCAGACATGACTCAACTTATATAACATTCACAACACTATATTCGCACAATGGCAAATGTCAGGCAAGCATGCTCTCTTTAGGTTAGCAGTGGCTTTAACCTTGGAACTCTCCTATGGGTGACATTTTTGCCCAGTCTCTTCCCCTCATTGTTGAATCATGAACACGGATCTTAAACTAGGCCTGCAGTCTATTAGATGGTGTTCTGTTGATCCATTATGAGCTTCTGTTCATTCATTCATCTTCTACCGCTATATCAGGCGTCTATGGGCATTAAGGCATTAAGCTTCTGTTCGAGGTGTCAATATTGGTAGGCCAATGTTCCAAGTTTATCTCATTTGTAGATAAACGCTCAGTATTTGGTTCCCTGGAGTGACAAAGCATTTGGAAATGACTTTGTATCCTTTTCCAGACTGTTGCATGTCAATTACTTTGTTTCTGTTCAATTTTTACACTTTTTCACTTTTTTTTTTTTTTTTTTTTTTACATTGGGCCAGGTAAGTTTGAGCAGCTTTTTTTTTTAACCTTTACTAAATAATGTCATATAAAACCTGTATTTTTGTTTGCTCAAGTTTGTTATCTTTGTTATGAATTTTCTTTATATAAATCATTTAAATTTCCTCGAAATTTGGCCTCAGATCAGTCAATCAGATCATTATGCTTGCCAATTTTTCCAGCTTCCAACATATACACTAAAACAACTGATCATTTCAGTACAGCTTTGGCATCAAGTGTACTACATAATTCACTTCCCCTAACAAAAAGAACAGATAAATCTCTAATTCAACCTATGGGTCTTAAAATTAACCACCTCAGTGTAGCCATGGCTGTGGGTCTTATAAGTACCGACAATTTGTTACAGTATTCATATTGTCACTTTTTATGGTGACAATTATAGTAGAATGTACCTTTGCCTTGTCCACCATTCATTACATAATGATTGACATGTCCAACACTCTTTACACTTCTACAGTTTTATGTTGATGTTACTATATCTTTGGTTTGTCAGAGTTCATCGCCTCCACTTTTCTCAGAAAAACCTTTCATCCTCTTTCATGATAGATGAGAGCGCTGCTTCACTGTCTCCAACGACTGAGCTCAAACTTGCCTTGCGTCTCTGGCATGTAGTGTTCGAAACATCACCCACATCTTTGTTCTTGATTGCTCTTAATCCAGTTTTCTTTCAAGGATGTCCTTGTTACTTTGATCTTCTCTTCACAATTAGTCATTATTTGTAGTGGCTCATAAACATCAAGATTTCATACAGAGCCATACAACTCATTATACATTTTAATTCCATTTACTTAGACATACCAACAACTATGGACATTCACACCAATCCAATGCAAATCCAAAGATAGAAATTATATGTAGCAAATATGTCTCACCAATATAATGACTGCTGAGTAATCTTTCTTAGGCCTCAGCTATAGACTCTCTCAGAATGGAATCTAAGGTAATTGTCTGCTGATGCTAGGTTTTCCAAATCAAGAAATAACAGCTGTCTTCACTATTCATATGTACTTTTGTAAAGCCTATGAGAAGTTCCAAAACTGTACAAGTAAGCTTTATATTTTTTGCATAGGATACAAGTTAATATTTGTCTATGGTAATACAGTTTGTTATGTTTTAAATGCCATGGTAGCATCGAGGTCACATACATGGCATATGCAAGGTCATCAAGTTTATAGTATTTATGTTGATATATAAGGTGTATGGCCATACATAGAGACCTTCTGTTGGGACATTTAGTGTTAAATGTCTCATGCCTAGTCCTAGTGCTTTCTTTTTGTATGGACCCAACATGGACCAAACACAAATCGTTTCCTGCGCTGAACAAAAGACAATTAAAGGAGTCAATTTTGCACTATTAACTGTTGCTTGGAATCAAAGTGCCTCAGTGCAGTGTTTTAGTGTGTTGTTTTTACTAATTATTGATATATTTAAATCACCCCAACTCATTTAATGTCACAAAAGTTTTCTTTGTATTACTAACCTATTACAGGTTGTCTGTTGGGCATCTGCAGGTAGAACTCAAGTTTCGTGCAAGTTGACGATTGGGTCAGAGGAACTGTGGTAAATATAAAAACAAGGAAACAAAAGTGATCACGAAAAAAACAAAATTAAAGTGAAATCTCAGACTTTACTTAAAACATACAAGTGCATTCGTAAGAAATTTGATAAGCAATTGCAACATTAATGCTAGTCCAGAGTATGAGTGAATAGTATGGGTCTACTGTTTACTGAATGCAGTAAAACCCAATGGTGACAACACAATTAGGACACAAACTGTTCTTTATGGAATATTAGGGAAAATTCTAACCAATCAAAGACGAATAGTATTCATGCATGAATTCATGCAAAGATATGTTTGTATTCATGCATAATCAGTGTATTAAAATAGAAAATGTAATAAAGTATTAAATTAATTAAATGTTAAATGTCTAATTTAAATATCTTTAAACCACTCAAATAAATGTCATAAATTGCATGACACAGTTGGTTCCTGCTACTGCAGTAATTTTAAATAACAAAAGTTAACTATACAGACCTGCTGGGGTTTCTGTCGTCAGGCAAGCAGGAGACACTGTTGGTTTCTGCAGAACCTCCACCTCTGTCACACATTTTTGTGCCATTTCTACACTCTGCTCGTGAGGTACAATCGAGTCTTGAATTTGTGGGTGTGAAAGGTTTACATTTGGAGCATCAATGGTAGAGCTGTCAGAAAATCCTTCTTGTTTCACAGATTTCTCATCCACTTTCCTCGACTCGGATTGCTCATGTAAGGATGAAGTTGAAGGCTGTGAAGATGCCGAATCAGAATGTGTTGTATCTAAAGATGGTTCAGCTGGCTGCATATCATACGAAGATATAGATGCTGTTTCTGAAAGCTCTTTGTAATTGGTATGTAAGAGCTCAGGATTTCCAGACTTTAACTGATTATCAGATTTGTGTATTGATATTTCGGTCTTTGTTCCATCAATATCCATTTTCTCTGTGTCTGGTGGTGCAAGGTCTTGCTCTTCACACTGTGAAAAGCTAATCTCCTTGACACTGGGGACTAATAAACAAAAAATTAAATATTAAATATTGAGTGTATTAAATATATGCTTAAATATTTAAAGAAGTTACACAATACACTGCTCATTTAATGAATTAAAGCCATTTAATGTACAATAATATCTATTCTATTAATCTATTAATGTACAATAATAATCGTTCAAAAAAAAACCCCACTCACATACTTCGGCACTATGTAACTACATTCACTCATTTTATAACCTAGTCACCATAAAGTTTCATTTTGTAGCACAAGACAACTGACTAAAGTCAGTGCTTTAATACGACATATAAAAAGCCCATTGTTATACTATCCATTAGCAAAATACACAGACAAATAAAATGTGTATATGGCTCCACTCACCCAGTCTTGCTCCAGGATTTACAGTAGGCTTCAGTTCTCCCAGTCCTTTATTTTTAAAAACTGCTTCCAATACACTTACGGCTACAAAATAGCAAAAAAGCCTTTTTCTAATATTCTGTGCACTTTAATTAAGATTTAATTAAACCTCTTTTTTAATGTCAATTTAAATTCAATCTGAGGAGGAAACCACTCACCAGAAGCAAAGGAGCTTTTTTCAACTTGGGTAAATTTCCGAATGCTCAAATCCACACTCTACAAATTAATATTGATAATGGGTTAAAATAATAAACACATTTGAAATGTGTTACAGTACAATTTATATATTTATACAATTAAATTTTTTTTCCCCTCAAGCAGAATTAAAACTCACCCGCAAGGTCATACAAGGAGTGATTTTCTCTGCTTGTTGCCCCAAATCCATGATAAGAGTAACCTGCTCAGAATCTTCTTTCCTCAAGGAGCCAGGATGAGCCATGTCCTATAGAAATACACTGAGTGTTACTGAGTGTACTATACTCACAGATATTACATGCTTATTTTTTTTCATCCGAAATACTCACAAGATAGGTGAACATGTGTAGAAAGCGCAAAACATGAGTAATGGCCTGTCTTTCTGAAAACTTCTTTTCACACAGCAAGCACAGATAACCACATTTGAAAGAGTGCTGGCTTGTAGTATATTTCACCATAAACTGCAGACCTGATAAAATGTTAAAAATGTCAAGCCCAGGTATACATTTTATATACAGTATTCTCACATACACACCACTGAATTAACTTTACACAAACAAAGCACCTTTGCTTTTCTGTATACTATTTACTAACAAAAGAATTGCTAAAAAAAATATGATCAAGGAGGTGTCTCAAAGTTACTAAAGCCCTAACAGCAATCCAAGTAGGCGGTATTGCTTACCAAGCAGTGGAACCTTCCGTTCACAGCTTTCAGTGTACAACTCAAGTGTCATACGTTTCTCAACTGTAGAACATAAAATTAATTAGTCTGAAAGTGGTACAATATAGTAAATAAGAGTTTGGTTTGAATGAACTAATACAGTTCAATGTGCAGTTACCAAAAAAACAATATACTAACCTTGAATACATTTTCCCAGCTTTGGATGAATCTTTTTCATTTCTTCCATGCCTAGAAAGCAAAGGTGAAACACAAAAATGCATTAAATTAGTTGAAAGTTTTGTCTCTACTTTCCACTGACTGACAAAACTGATTAGAATTCTTACATTTTTCAAATGTTAGGTTATGGAGTCCTGAAAAGTGCCACGGTGAAAGCTCGCACACCTGGGGATTACAGTTTTTTTGAGTATATTTGTAGACTGTAGACTTCCTCAGACACATGCATAGCTTTACCAAGTACAAACATCATTGTTGAACAACTCAAACACATCACACCACATGATACATCTGATCACATATGACACAGAGGAAGGTGAGCAACTGCTAACAGACTTGACAATACATGGCTGATAAATGTGCTATAAAACACATCATATCTCTTGATAACTAATTAATGGTGAAACAATTTAACATGTTCATGTTAATTACACATTAACATGTTAACAGCATGTGATGAAAATATAACGACAAGCAGAAAAATGGGAAGAAAAAGCAAATAGAACTCAGATGGAGTATCGTTTTAGAGCCAAGCAGTTTTCTTCAGAGGAGTGTTTATCGGCACAAATTCATAGCTTTTTTCCTGCCTTCAAAGCATATATCAGGTACATGGTTATCCTTAAGGTTTTACAGGTCACTTTTGAAACACAATGTCTCACAGATCCCAATGTTAAGTCAGCAAGATCTTACATTACAAGGCCAGGAGCTACAATATTTCTGACTATATACATTTATAGCACCATCTAAATAATGATTATACACATAATATAAGTACAATTCAATAATGATTACACATTGTTTGGCTCCACAAAAGACCACCTTAACAACAAAGCAATGTCTGATAATTTTTTACTTGCATATATGAAAGACAAGGAAGTGTAATTTTATACCTGCTGCCTGTGGAGGTAAGAAAAATTAACATACTTGACATAATATGATCAATAATTATTTTACACAACTAATCAGGAAATGCAAACAATTTCTTACTTGCAGGACCATTTTTTCTTTTCCCTGATTCTGTTCTTCTTCTTTTGCACACTGATCCAAGTTTTGAGAACCAAGATATACAAGGTCTGGTTTGGAGTATGACTATTTCAACAAATAAATAAATAAATAAATAAATAAATAAATAATAGGATTATTCAATATTTGTCATTTAAGCAGTGAATGCTTGGTAGTACTATCTACAATGTCTAAACAAGACTTTCTTAACAAGGACTACTTACAAAGACATTTAGGTAGTGCTGCGTGGACGTAAGGTGTATAGACACCGAGGAGACAGGGATGTTAAGCTCGCATGCATGGCACAGGTAGAATGGTTTACAAATTGCACTGCTCCTCTGTATAAACACAGTGAGCAGTGACAGACCTGGGAGGGGAAATATTTTGTGTTAGTTGCATATATTTTGAGAAACTAACTGATGAACACAGCAAAACTGACCAATATAATAATATTATTTACTTTAATGTTTTTTATTGTCACTGTGTTGTATACAACACAATGACAATAATAAAAACATTAATATAATAATGTCACACTTCTTACCTATAAGCGGGCGGACTGATGCACTGGTTTGGCGGTTCCACAAGTCCTGATACACTTTAATCTTAGACATGAATCCTAACCAGGAAAATTAAAAAGGCAATGTGGACAACTTTTCATTGTAAAAACTGCCGATGGGATTTATTTGGCATATTTGCTTTATTTCTCATTAACATTATTCTTTTTGTATTTATCCAGAATTGATACACACCACATTTTTTGTAATATTTTCATGTGACAACACTGAAGAAATTACATTGTGCTACAATGTAAACTAGTGAGTGTACAGCTTATATAACAGTGTAAAGTTGCTGTTTCCTCAAAATATCTCAACACAGCCATTCATGTGTAACCGCTGACCACAAATTATATTTAGGAGTATAATCCTAAATGAGTGTGTCAATAATTATTTTCCAACATTTCCGAAACCCTCTTGGACATGAAGTTTGTGCACCACAGCTATAGGTTGTGCACCACAGTTATAGGTTGCCTCTATAGTCCTGTTCCACTACCTCTGGATGTTAGAAACCTTGAGCTCCTCCACCTTCCATTTGTGGATGGCCCACATATACTCAATTTGTTCTGGAGACATGCTTGGCCAGTCCATCACCTTTACCCTCAGATTTAGCAAGGCAGTGGTCAACTTGGAGGTGTGTTTGGGGTCATCATCCTATAGAATACTGCCCTGCAGTCCTTTGTCTGAAGGGAGGGGGATCAAGCTCTGCTTCACCATGTCACAGTACCTGTTTGCATTCATGGTTCCATCAAGGAACTGTAGCTTCCCAGTGCCGGCTTACTTCTGGACAGCCATAAAAAACAACTTGATGAGGTGCGGCATATGCTCAGAGCACTGACAGGCTGACACCCCCACCCCTTCAACCTGCAGTAATTTGGACATTTTGACTTAGGGGTGTACTGGGTGTGGCCAGAAGTTTAGGCAAATAGCTGGGTGCTGTTATTTTAAGGGTACAGCAAAGTTACATTGGCATACAAACTGCACATTCTACTTTATATTGCAGCAAAGTGTAATATCTTAATTTATTTTCAGTGTTGTCACATGAGGGGTGTACTCACTTCTGTGGGTACAAAGAACTTTGTAAAGAAATACACTTACCCTGAAACTTGCCTAGAAACGGGAACACAGTATACAGTAAGTTAGTCAATATCAGCAAGGACGCACCAACAAATCAACACAAACATCATACAGTTTTATTATACAGGACAATTTTTTAAAAGTAAATAATAAATCTCTTTAGCATATTACCTGGTCCGAACAACTCATTTAGTTTCTGTAGTAGCATGAAAAACAGGAAAAAATATTAGTAAGTTTTTAAATAGGCTTTCAAATATATACAGTTTTAAACAGAGTTACTAAGGTATTATGATAGGAACATGACACAAGGGCTGGGGTGGCACAGGAAGGGTTTGCATAAATACAGAAAGGATTCGGTCCCACTTCACTTTTTTCAGCTTCGCTGTTTCAGCCTGGTATTACAAATGTCTCAAATTGATTTCTTTCTGATTAATCTGCACTCAATTTCTGATATTGACCATAATGTGGAAACGGAATTATAAGAATGTCCATGGAAAGTACATGGTAAAAGCATCTTTGGAAATGTGTCTTTTTGGGCATGATGCAATAAGCTTTGCACGCCTGACCATTCTGGTATTCTTTACAGCAAATTCTTTCAAGCTTGGTGAGGTTGGATAGGGCTCAGGGTCGTTATGCAGGAAAGGTGAACCTTCAGCCCATGGAATCCCATTGGTATTTCAGTTGTTTCAGTCAGTCGTTTGCCCTCAATTTCAAAAGTTATGTGTGTGTTTTTTTTCCTATGGGTAACTCTATATACAATTATATTTGTGCTTTGCTTTAAACTGCAGCAGATTTTACACTACATTATTCCTTCTGTTGGTGTTATCCAGTATTTCTTTGAAAGAAATCGAGTGGCTTATTAATGTCACTAAAGCGTGTCGTTTATGTCTTTAATATGTGTTAGTGCTCATGCTATCTGTTGCTAGTAGTTTAAGCCTGAAAACCACATGAACAAGAATTCAAGAACAAGATAAACACCTATCATGTTCTCTTTTAGGCTGGCTTTTTTGGGGTTGATTGGATCTACCATCTACTTCTTTTGTTTTTGTCTACTGCCCTGCAAGTTTATACTCTGATGTTATGCCAACTACATACCCTTCTCCATGTTAACGTGTGTTTATTGGTCTGCCGCAGTTAACTTGCTGTGATTTTCCATTTCTTTGCATCAATAACCTACTTTCTTTGTGGTTACTCCAAGTGCATATTTTTAAAATAGAAAATAATTTATTAATAAAGATTAATGAAAAACAAAATTATGAATAAATCCTGCTTTTCATTTAGACCACCTGTCATGGCTTTATTAACCACTAGAGGGGCACGCCACACAAACTGAAAATGACAAGTAATTATATGTCAGACTATACAGGTTGGTCCTCAAGTTACCATGGTTCAGGTTACGATATTTCAACTTTATGATGATCAGGCTAGTTACAATATTTTCGCTGTTAGGATATCAATTAGGGTTTTTGAATTAGTTGGTTAGTGAGCTATGCAACTCTGGGTAGCTCTTGGCTCTTCACACATTGTCGGCCTCACTCACCCATTTTTGTCAGTCTTGTCTGGTCCCCATACCCCATCAAAATTCGCTTTACGATATATTCAGGTTACAATGCGTTTTGTGTAACATAACCCCATCGTAAATTGAAGGCTTTCTTTTATGTAGAGATAGATGGATTTGAGGCAGGCTACAACCACAACCACTGTGGTTAGTTCTCCAAAATGTTTGGAACAACTTACAAAATTGTTGCTTTTTTCTAAAAACGGATGCTATTTGCAAGCAAAGTCTTGTCAAATGAAATATTAACGTGTTTTGGGTTTCTCTTATTTATTTTCCATTTGTTTATTGATGTATTCAATATTGATATTGAACTATTAACACACATTTTAGAAAGAGGGAGGAGGAGGAGG
>JACRUU010000007.1:16765770-16943270 GCA_030449085.1 Kryptopterus vitreolus
ATAGCACTTGATTGCAGATAAGAAAATGAGTCACTGAACCAAGCAAATCGCAGCAACTCTGGATTTGTGTAAGCCTAAAGCGCACGCACGCACACACACACACACACACACACACAGTCTCAGACCTTTTCTCCTCAAAAAAAAAAAAAAAAAAAAAAAAAAAAAAAAAAGAAAAAACACACATGTGATTTCTGGGAAGACAATGACAGCAGGCACTCACCAAGTACTTGAAGTAATGTTGATCAGAGGACAGATGTGATACAATATTAGCAGTGCTTAACTGCTCTTCACATACATGGCACATGTAAAATGCACCTATTTTCTCAGGCGTAATGAACATTGTCACCGTGTCAAACCCTACACAAAAATTTAATTAGTGAATAAATATGGGTAAAAACCAATAGATAACACACAAGTAAAAACACAACAATTATCACTCACCAATGAGTGGACTAGGCTGGTTTGGGTTTTTGAAGTAATCAAGGAAAACAAATATGGGAACAAAAACTATGGGACAAAAACAAATTGGTAATGCATAAAGACAACAATAATGTTTTAACAGACACAAACAATAACTGAAAAGAACACACACAAATATATAAAATGTTTACCTGGTCCCTTATGTACTTCTATAAAGGTACAATACAGAGAACATGAAAAGAAAATAATGCATTAAAATTGTTTACAATGTGAATTTTCTGTTGTTTCTATAGAAGACAGATAAGAAACCAGTAAAAAAATAAATAAAAAAATCTACCTGTCTGATAAAGTTTTGCCACTTCCTGTGAACAGCAGGAATGTCAAACAGGTTACATTCAAATTTATATATTTCTTTTGCTGTGTTAATGCTAAGAGACAATTTTATTACATTTAATAAGTGGTCACATGTAGAGAATTTCCAATGTTATGATTAACATACCTCCTTATGTCTGTGATTTCGGATATGAGTCTTAAAATCCTTAATTGTCTTATAATGCATGCTGCAGTTCTGCAGAAAACAAAGAAGTGATATTGCGGGGCGGCAAGGGGGGGGGGGGGGGGGGGGGTTACAATATTTATTTATTTTTTAGTACTGTACATTGAATTTGCTCAGATTCAGATATATTTCCACACATTTCACACGTCCTTTCTGGTGCTGCAGTAATCATCTTTGACATAATACAACTTTGTATTGTCGTGGAAAAATATGAAAAGAACAGTATTTCTTTGAGCAAAAAAAAAAAAAAAAAAAAAAAAAAAAAAAAAAAATATCAATCCGGTCACAGCAACAGAAAAAGTTTCTTTGTTGCAATATTGAATAGAAATGGCACTCGTCTGCCACATGTATGCAGAAGAGAAGCACACCATTCTCTCCATTTAAACTGATAAGGAAGATGAAGTAACAGTTCAGCAAGTGAACAGACTCTTTTTGATACAAAATGCAGAAAGATAACATTTTACATGATATTCAGTTGTCATCAGACACAGAGGAGGAAGCTTCTGTTTTAGAATATATGAGTAAAGTTCCTACCATCAGTATTCACATAAGCATATAGAAACACGAGAAAAGTCACGCATACTACATATAACAAAGAATGAAAAATTTTCATCACATATCTCAAGACATTTCTCAGAAGTTACTTCTTCAAATATCTCCAAATGTTTTTAAACAAGCCTGCTAAGGAAACTAAAATTAATAGTGAAGTTTAATTCCATGTTCTTAAAAGCCCAAGGAGAATATCAACTGACCTGACAAATGAGCTTTAATGGTTTCATCTTGATCCAGTATGAATCCTGTATCCAGACAGATTTTTCAGTTTTACTCCAAGCTTTTATTTCCCAAATAGCATTTCTGTTTACAAGCTAAAAAGAAGAGCACACAGTTAGGTTCTACCGCTGAGCAATAGGCATAGAAAAACCTGTGCGTACCGGTTTTTAGCATACAAAGTGCACACTTTATACAAACATAAAACAGCTTTACTGGACACTGTCGCAACTCAGAGCCCATCTCTTAGCAGAGAAATGAGCAAGGCAGCTCAGGCGTCACCTTTGTTTACTTACTCACTAATTATTTTTAAAACTTAGTATTCAAATAGCAAAATAAGCAAATAAATACAGCTTTTGCTGAAGCACCCTTTTCTTCTTCGCCTCATTATAGCAATTTCCCCTTTTGTCTTGGAGGTCCCATTTACTTCCTTCTTTCTCCTAACATACATATTTTGCCTAATGCACCTGCGATTCTTATTACTATTTTTTTTGTCAATGTTGTCCTTTAATAAAACATTTCCTGTTTTTGTAGCACCTTGATGAAAACCATATCCTGTTCTTCACATTTTAATCTTAGTATTTCCCTTTTTCTTTTAATTACCAGAGTGAATTTTCTTCATGCACTCTTTCTGTGTCGTCCCAGTTTTTTTTTTCTTATATAGATTAATATTCAAACAGATCTAGTATTTTCCACATTTATTGCATTTACATTACAATGTAGCACTAGAAATACAGAGTGGTGGGGAAGTTTCCATACATAGGTGGCCTCCCATATAGACCATGATACAAATATTGGTTAAAAATAGCAATAGCTCGACTTCTTAGCTTTAGATTAAAGGAGGGTGGAGGGTGAGATGCATAAATAAATGTAAAAAATAAATAAATAATAATATATATATATATATATATATATATATATATATATATATATATATATATATATATATGTATATATATATATATATATATATATATATACACACATTTATTTATGCATCTTGTTGAGCCCCCCCAGCCCAATGTTTTGACCCTGAAAGGCAATGCCATGTCTCTCTTCCACTCCCCTCTCATCTGTAATTCAGGTACAAACTGGTTGGGAGAAAGCATAAACCATGCTTGCGTTAAGATACGGACCAAGAAGACATTCACCCATTTCTGCTGATAATGCTGCATTCCAAAAACAGAGAAGGTTCTCAGACATAGGGAAAAAATTTTATAGTTCAACGACAAGCTGCCTAAGGTCTGTCAAGAAAAAGTGTTTAAAAAAAAAAAAAAAAAAAAAAAAAAAAAAAAAAAAAAAAAAAAGCTAAGTGGCGTGCGCATGCATACACACACGCATACACACACATATATATCAGTTCAAATCAAGCTATTTGATTATGTATGATTTATTTCTTTAAAAATCATATTCATATTCAGGACTATCCCACTATATTAGCTAACAGTTACTGCATTGACTTTATAAGCTAAATACTGCATTTAACCGATTTACTACAACCGAGACTAACAGAGTGAATATCACTACACATGAACATGAATACACATGTAAGACAGTTTTGAGGGAAAATCTGTACATTTATTAGATGGATTCAAAATGGGAGGTAGACTCAAGAGGAGAGGACCTGGTGTGGAACAAATCCAGTAGGAGAGGGGGAAATAGGAGAATAATAGGAGAAAGATGGTATTGGTCTCGAAGATACGACTGGGCCTGAATTATTAACTTGGATGGTCTGTGAGCGGGAGCTGAAAACAAGAAGGGAAAAATGTGAATATTAGATTTATGAGGCATAATCCTGCTGTGTACAATGTGAATGTGTTAGCGAGACCAGAAATAAGAGGAGTAAGCCTGTGTGAACACAAACATAAAAAAGAAATATATACATAATACAAATTGGTGCAAAATAGAAATAGCTAAACTTAATATTAGTTTAAAATATATGGAATGTCGCCTAGTAAAAAATAGCAGCATAAAATGAGAGAGGAGAGTGAAATAGCTTACATATTTCTGCAACAGGAGGAAGAAAGTCCTGCTGTGTGGGCCGTGAGTGGAGTAGAGTGTGTCACACTGAAGAGGATTTTATGCATAGCCCATCTTATTTTTTTAACCTTGACGGGTACAAGTTGAAAGATAAGAGTAACTGTGTTGAAGATTAAAGATTAAGGGTCCACTTCTTTGAGGTCATTGCACATGAAACCAGCCTTTGCTTCATCTCATACAAGAATGAGGACTCATCATTTGGGTTTGAAGATTAGTTGATTCTTATCCATTTTGAAATCAATATTTACTTGGTTGAAACATTGACAAATGGAGGGCTCCGACAGGTCACTCTGACAAAAATATAATGGAAATATAAAATATAATATAAAAATATAATAATAATATACATGTTTTTCTGTTCATTAAGGTTTCATTTCTCCTTAATCACTACAATATTTTTCTAACCATCTTTTTTGGCATCATTTTATGCAATCCACATACTATTGAGTTTTTATGTCACATTAATGATTACTGAGTTTAAGTAATCGTTCGAAATAGAGCAGCAACTATTCATTACTTTAGTAACCAAGTATTCTACAGATTATTCCATCGCTTAATTGAGTAATCGGACAAGAATTACAATTTACAAATCAGTATTTAGTACCTTCTTTAAGATTTTTGTTTTGTTTGAAATTGGATTACAGATTGTAATGGACATTGTGTGACAGGGTAGGTTGTGATTATGAAGATGGAACAAAAATGTGTATATCAGTTCTTTGATGGACACAGTGGTATGCAGTCTATATGACTGTTCAAGGGTCACACACCACAGAATCTTTCAAAACAGAAGAGGCTGATGATCCTAAACAAAACACAAGCTACTGCAGCAAAAGCTCTCCTAAACTCTTTAACCCAGACTCTCTCAAAAGCTATAAATTATAGGGATAATTCTTATCAAACTTGGAAGGAAAAGATCAGTCAGATTCATGACTGGATTCAGATGAGGCAGTCAAGCAAAAAAGCAAGCCAAACCCAGCTGGTTCCAGGAGAACTTTCACAAACATGCACCCTACACAGGAGGACAAGAGCGCACACGAGAACCTCCTGCACCAAGTCTACCGCTCAAAGTTTTTTTTTTTTTTTATACTTTTCATGCAATGTTCTTCCATTACCCCCAGATGGCCTTTTCTTGAACTGGCATATCCAGGTGGTCACAGGGTACTTTTTTTTATTTCCCTCAAAATGATTAATAATTGCACACAGCTGCCTTTAATGGGCTTATCTTCATCTCCGGGTGTTAGTCCTATACATATGCATAAATGTTCCTATATGTTCAAGTCACAGTTTACATGTGTAGCTCTTGTTGTTGAAACCATTCAAGGTCTCAGGGTTTACGTCCAGAAGCTAACAGCATTAAAAATCAATAAGAGCTGATCCCACTCTCCATCCATACATGTTCTCCCAACATCTGTCTCCAATTTGGGCATACATGCATGATGGAACCCAATAGTCTAGATACAGATTCATTCAGCATATGCAACCACATTACACTACACACACAAGTGTGTATATATACAAAATAGCTCATTTATTCCACAAATGCTGGCCTTTGTGATGCTGTAGTTGTTAATGCACCGTAATACACATTACTGTTGTCAAAAATATAAATATTTCAATAAGTATTGATACTGAAATATCTGAGCGACACCAATACTCATCTCCAGCAGTATCGATAAACTGATACTAGCAGAGTTTTTTTTTTTAAGCTAAGCTGTTACGTTCACTTCTCATGACCGCAGTTTTCAATGTATCATATCAAAGTTACATAGAATTGTAGCATTTAGGCCTACAGAGCCAGCTTAAATTACCTTATTTTCAGCCTAAACTAGTTAGGGTTAAAAAAAATAAACTGGCTATGTATAAGAGGTCTCTCCATCTAGGTTATCCTGTATTTTACTTTTCTACCACCTCACTGAGCCTATCACTAAAGGATTAGGTTACCTTTTATGGGTAAGCTTTTCACTTTCAGTCTCATTTTATGTTGCTGTTTTACTATTCTACTTTTCTTAATGATGATTTGAGCTAATATTGATCCAACATTTTTTTTTTCAGGATTATATTTGTCATATTTTTCATGCTTACTTTATCATCTCCATTCTAGTTTCACAGCTGATCCGTTACTTTTCCGCATTGATCTTCAAGGTTACCCATGTCTTCACCCTCGTCCTATCTGACCTTTCCCCAATCTTCGACCCGTGCTCCTGGCCACAATCCTTTTCGCATCTAGCCTCTCCTTACCTGTCAATTCTTCATTCAAGCCCTATTCTACTTTGTTAGTTTTGAAATGGGATAAATGTATTAAATCAAAACAAACAGAGATTGATTAGTTAATCAGAACATTCATGTGTCCTTGATCTTGATTATAAACTAAGAGACTAAATCACACAGTCGATATGTTTAATGTAAACAATATGTTTGATTACACACTCTTTAGTTTGCGTATTAGTATTTAAGTATTTTTCTCAACACAACCCACCCCAGAAAGCCTTTAACTTGCCCTTATTTTCCTACACTTTCATTTCACCTTGATACTTTTTCTGTTCAGCATGAATAAAGTAAAAGTCTCTGCATAAGATTTTCTATTTGTATATTAGCTCTCTAAGAATTGTTTATTGTAATAACAGTATTTCTATGACATTATTGTATTTTGACCATGCTGACACTGCTGTGTATCTATAACACATTTCTTGGGTTTCTGATTAACCTCAGTTTTTGGCCTTAATGGCCTATCAAATTTCATGTTTCAGGTAATATTCCACTTTTGGTGAGATTTTTTTGGTGAATTACGCTTTATTTCCTCTCAAAGGGATAATCTGAAAAATAATGGCTTGATCAATAATCCTAATGGCAGAATGGTTGACACTGCTTTGATGGTAAATTGATCTTGTCTTTACGTATATGGTACACATGACCTATGCTTCGATGAGCTCACGTGTATGTGAGAGGCAGATTGATACTCATCTTCAAGGACAGAATCTTCCTTCTCTGTGTGTATTTCATGAACATTTTAGGCATAAGGTGTTGTCTTGGGCTGGGGTGAAACTGTTAATTCCTGTTGAAACTTAAAACAGAAGCACAAAGCCCACCTGGGAAACACATCCTGCATGTATAGGAAGAGGATACTGCATATGCAATCTTCCTAGCTGCCCTGGCATGTTATAAAGACTATATAAGGACTAAATATATCAATACATCAATCTGTAAAGGCTCTGTTCAACATTCAACTTAATGACCCATCTTGGCATCTCTGTGTGCACATATGGAGGCCTAAGTCTGTGTTTGCAGCCACCCATAAGAGTGAATACTTAGTGTTACTCCAAAGTACCAGTTAAAGATAATACATACAATATACTTATAATTTTTTATGCATTTACCAATATTCCAATTTTACATTATTATCCAAAACTTTTTTGATATAGCACATTTCCTAATTAATGGAACCTTAGTCTTAATAGTTTACACTATACGTTTCCTTAAGAAAAAAAAGCTGTTAGCATTAATCACAGACACTTTTTCTCAATTTTCCTTTCAGCCCTATACACAAATTGGAAAGCAGAATATAGCTTTTGCATGCTTAATATCAATATTATTAGCATAGGCAAGTCAATAGTGCACGTTTACCATCAGGAAATACCTTTTGTCAATGTTACTGTTTAATTGACCTTAGCAGTCTTATACAGTTTGCCACTTGTTTATAATAAAGTGGCAATGGCTGACATGTTTATACTATATAGCCCGCAGGCACCAGGTTGCCCCCAAGGACCACATGAGGAGCACATGAGGCCTGTTCTAAAAACTCACCAGTGAGATGCATCTCAAATGTTAGTTAACTCATTATGAACTCACAATACTTATTGTGAGAAATCATCAGTGTCATTAATTATAACATGTATAACTATAGGCAAATGTGTTATTTCAGAAGTGTGTCAAACTGGTAGGCCTTTGTATGACTCAGTATCCATGAAGTAGCTCTCAGGTTCAAAAAGATTGGTGATCCTTGCTATATAGGCTCACACTCCTGTAACTGAACCATGCTAAATGCTTTTGTTGAATGTATGAATGTTTATCATATAACATGTGCTGAACACTGAATACAATGACCTATGTTTACTAAAACAAACACAAAAAGCGAAACGACTCAAAATTTGCATATTTAAATTCTTTTTGGAACGTTCAGTGCAAATGTTATGTTGGTTTGTCTTGAACAATTGCACACAACTTTCCCAAGTTTAAAAGAACAATATAGTGAAAT
Source organism: Kryptopterus vitreolus (assembly GCA_030449085.1). Taxonomy (NCBI): domain Eukaryota; kingdom Metazoa; phylum Chordata; class Actinopteri; order Siluriformes; family Siluridae; genus Kryptopterus; species Kryptopterus vitreolus. The sequence goes on from JACRUU010000007.1 coordinate 16,773,807, forward strand.
CTGTCAGAATTAGGAGCGCTCAGGTGTACACTTTTGCCAGTTTAAACTTAAACCAGTACATACATTACTAGAGGCCATAAAAGATCATTTCCCTTACAGGATGTTCCTCTTTCGACACTGCTAACGTTTAACCTGCCTGAAGTTAGATTTATTTTAAAAACAAAAAATGGCATATCCTGCAATAAGGAAAATAATACTCCCGAATTCGGGTTACTATTTGGTTAATGTAGGATTATAATTTCTCCTCAGAACAGATTTGCAGTATAACCTCCCGAGAAACGTGAAGTATTTCCGTACTAAAAACCCACGCATGTTTACTGTCTCGATGCCAGCCGTGCTATATAACTCGTTAGAACTAATTAAAAAGCTTTATTGAAACATTTAAAACTATTTAAAGACGCATTTTGATGTATAAAGAGATCTGTTTTTTTTCTCAGTTGAACGAGTGGAGCTAAAGTTTATATGCTAGCAGTACTCACCTTCTCGAACAAAACATGTCCCGCTTTTAACTTTCACAAAAAAAGACACAAATAAAACGCACAAACAAAAAGACAAACTTTCCAAAAAGCCTTTAAACTTCACCGCCTTCTCGTATAACTAACAGTAAACCCGCTGAGGCGCCTTAACTCGCATTTATGTACACACAGGTCACGTGGTCTGTTCGCCATTCCACAATTTGAGCTTCACGCCGCCAGGGCCATGAAGACAAACTGAAACTGAGACACACTGCGTTGCACCAGCTTTCAAAACAATTAGCAAATTCAATAGTAATCAGTTCATATGATCATATTGATAACATAGTAGTCGTTAGTTTTGCCTATATGAAATTAGCAATGGACTGTTAGTGAGGGTAAAACTGATCCACTATTAACATTAGGATCTAAATTAGGCTTGAGTTACTATAACGATTTGTGGGGAAATGCCTTTTGTCAGTGTTGCTGTTTAATTTAGTGTGGTTAGTTGTTAGCATTAATCACAGACACTTTTCCTCAATTTTCATTTCAGCCCTATACACAAATTGGAAAGCAGAATAATAGAGCGTTTACCATCAGTAAATACCTTTTGTTAATATTGCTGTTTAATTGACCTTACCAGCCTTATCCGGTTTGCCGCTTGTTTGAAATAGAGGGGCAATGGCTGGCATGTTTATACTCGCTGGTTGGGGTGGCCGTTATCAATGACTGTAATGATGGAAATAATAAGATTAGGATAAGTATAGTGTGGTTTGTTTAGAAGTAATCTGAGTTAGGCCTGAGTCATATGGAAAATGTCAAAAAAAAGAGCAGGTGGGTGGTGTCAGGTAAACAGAGCTTTGCGTATAAAAAGTAACAAGATGGTTTTCAAAACCACCATGGCATCTGTTATAGTAATCAAAACCCCAAGTTTTAGGAGAGATTCCACGATTCACACTATAAATAAATAAAAAAAAAGGAAGACTCTTCAGCCTTGGATGAGAAGACCCAAATCTACTGTTTATTGTTCTGCAAAAATCAACAGAAATCTTGTAATTCTAGAAGAAAGTTTTCTCTATGGCAGAGGCATGCAGGTGCAAAGACAACTGCAAATTCCCCTAAGATTGACCGTTCGTTTATACTCTAGCCCACTCTGTTGTTCCTACTTTAATTTAGATAGATGTTGAAATCCCAGTAATTTCCACTTTTTGGTGGCCTTCCCTTTTTCCTATGAGGCTTTGTGGCCCTTCTCATTTTATTATTATTTTCATTTTTTTCTGCTTTTGTTTTTTTAAACTCTGTTTCATTTACTGCATCATTTACCTACTGACCTTCATTTGAAGCACATCTACCCATGTTTAATCATGTGTAAGAACTCACTTCTCATTTTCTGTGTTTTTATATTTTTACTTTATTATACTCATTTATTGTATGTTTTTCTTTTTATATTTTTCCTTTGTTTGTCAAAATCAACTGTTTCGCCTTCAGGGTCCTTATTGGCTATCTGGGAAGACAAAGAACTTACAGGAACTAGAGAGTGCAGGGAAGTAAAAAAGTCTAAAAAAAAGGGGGGGGGAGACACACGCAGGCACAGCGAAAACACAAAACAAGAGCAAAGATAAACAACAATATAAATATAAAAAAAAATAAAAAGCACCACAACACCAAAAGAAATAATGGGACACTAAGGACAAAAGCAAAAAGGGGAGCTTAAGTAGCAACCAAAAGAAACGAGGAGCAGGTGGGACAAATTCGGAGTAAGGGGACAGGCAATAGGGCATATGGAGCAGGGGACCAGTGGCGACATCTGGTGGCCAAAATAAAGTCATAACATGTCCAGTCTCTGACAAATCATAACATAAGAAATATTAAACTATAATATCATTTAACATACGCATGAAGCTACATTTAACGTTTGTCATTTAACATGTAGTTAAACTCTAGCTTAATCCATATAATCATTATTTAGCACTAGTAAAGGGGAGTAGTACAGGGGTGGGAGGAGTATAACTGGGCTACTGATGGGTGTTCAAGCCCCGGTATTGCCAAGCTGCCGCCCTTGGGTCATTGAGCAAGGCCCTTAACCCTCTGTGCTCCAGGGGTGGCGTATCACGGCTGACCCTGCTTTCTGACCCTGGCTTCCAAAAAAAGCTGTGATATGCGAACAAACAATTTCACTGTGCTATAATGTGTATGTGACAAATAAAGGCTCTTCTTCTACTACTTCTTCTTCTACAATGTAGTACAATATAGCTCTACAGAGACCTCTAAGAGTTTACAAAAAAGCATCTATCTTATAAAAAAAAACAACTATGATATCACAATGCTTGTAACAAGCTACGAAGGCCGGTGAGTAGATCATATTATGGTCTGGGACTAAAGAGAAGCAAAAAACAGCAGATGTATAAGATGAAAGGGGAAAGTTCATGTCGAAAGGTGGACAGCATACATTATATCCAAACAGCATTCTTCAAATCTAATTGAAAATCATGCCAGAAAAATACATATAAAAATATAAAAACTAGAAGAGTAATAGAGTAAATAGGCACAAAACATCATACATCATCAGGTAACAAAAGATGCAGGGGGAAAAGGTTGCGAGACTTGTCTAAAAGATTCAGTGACAGGAAATTGAGAGTCATTGCAAGAGCATGAGCTTAATGTGCAGACGAGAGAGAGAAAGGAAATCCTATATAAAAGAAGAAGAAAAAGAAACCATCACGCAATGTTCAAAGTACAGGAATAGCCAGAGAACAAATTTAAGGGGAGAAATTAAAATACAATAAATTCAAATCATTTGAAGGATCGTTATTAACTGTAAAAACCATAGAGTAGAACAAAATTAGAAAGAAAAAGCAAGAAAAATCCAAAGGCCTTGGAAAAGAGACAATTTGGAGGCATGGCCAATCAAACAATACTGGCAGGGTAAAAAAGGTGTTACATTTTAGGTTTAAAAAACATGATCAGGGGCTTTTTCAAGGCCGGTGAGTATATGGTGAATAATTCACCTGCTAAGGGGATTACTGTTACATGTAAATTAGAATTACTGCATATGCATAAATGAGCCATCCTAGAAAAGGTTTGATTTTACTACAATGTACACATGGCAATAGGAGGAGCGTGCAAGATCTTGTGAAATTAGTGGATAATGTAAATCATGAAGATTATTAAAGAGAATATGTAAATTTTCACTGGTTGTGAAAATAGTAAGCAGAGATACGACAATGCTCAATCTGTCTTGTGTTGATTGTGGTTTTACTGTAAAAAACTCTACTTTGCTTTTTCTCATAAACATTTCTTGGAGTATTTTATAAGAAGGATCATTTCTGAGACATCACTGCTACCAGAAACCCCAGTTATTGCCATGGAAACCTTTTGTTCCGACACACACGAGTAGAGTGGTGGCAATAATTGAAAGAAATTGATATCAGAAATAAATATCAGCTTTATACTTGTCACAAGTGCTGTCTCTAACACAAAGGTCAGTGTTTCCATGTTGTTTCCTGTTTACAGCAACAAGTCTGTACTTGTCTCATGCTTTTATTCTGCTCTTTCTTAGCTTGCTCTCTATTGCAGTATTCTATTTTACACTATGCTTGTAATTGTCTGAAAACACTTGTATTGCTTCTAATAACCTCCTTCAAAAAAGGACATTTAACCGTTTCACATTTTATAACGTATTATTAAAAAAAATTACTTTATTTTTAATTTTATTTTTTATCATTTATTGATCAATAAATATTTTAAGATATAATGTTTAATAATATTTTATGAAATATTATTCTGATATAACGAACCTAGATAAGATGAAAGCATAGATAATCAGGATATATGTATAAGATGAAGATTAAATGAAAGCAAATGGAGAAACATGATTGGATGAGGGTTGACAAGAGGAACATGGATGAAATGTATACTAGTATTCTCAATGCAAGTTGCATGTTTGTGAAACTTGTGCTCCTGGTATCATAAGGGATATGCCTATATTTATTTAAAGAGGTATATGTAAGATTATATATATATTAACTTAATCGAATGATTGGTACTCATTAACTGAATTACTGTTTACTTTTTCCTCTTTCATCTACTCCCGGGGTCACCACAGTAGATCATCCTTTTTCATACCACCCTGTCCTCCATGCCCTGTCCTTCATACCATGCCTTTCCTCACCACACCCTTAAACCTCCTCCTACCTGACATATCTATACTCATCATTCTTTCACTGCACATGTCCAAACTATCTCAAACTAGTCTTGCTCATCTTGTCTCCAAAACAACCTACATGTGCTGTTCCTCTCATTTCTAAGGCTATTCTATATTTTTCTAATGCGATTTTCCCCTTCAAAATTTTCCAGATCTAGGTGTCAGTGATTCATCTTATAATAATTTACATAAGATATAGTAATTTACATAAGATAAAGAAGACTGCTTCTATGGTTGTGGTTGGTAGGGGTGAAAATTGTGTATATTCTTATCAAAATGTATGTATTTATCAACCAATAATAACGGTGATTCTTTGTTAAACAGTAATGAAAACCACTGGTATGTGATTAAGCATCTGTTCCCACATGCTTAATCACATACCAGTGGATTTCATTACTGTTTCATTACTGCTATGTAACATAAGGTTGTCCTGCTGGAACTGAAGTAGGCAGTGACCTTCACCATGATCTGTGCACCCTGATTCCTGTGCTCTGCATGTTTCTGGCAAGATAAGGCATTGTGTGGAAATTATATTGTATACCCTTATATGGCTCACTTCATTGTATAACATGCCATGTGCAGTAAACTGTAGGTAGGATGCTGCTGCCTGGTCTGTACAACAAAAGCATGTGTAAACAACACCAGTGAGTACAATAAATAGCCTTAATGCCTAAGAAATTTGAGAAGAGCCGTGAAAATGATATTTTCCATTTTGTCTACAGATGGGTGTGTTCTATGTTGCTACATATGCTTGTCTACAAATGTGACCCAAGTAAACAAAATGCATTGTAAAAGGCAAAAGAAATAACATTTGTAAAAGTAGTATATATTTGTATTTTTATATTTGTCAATCATAATTTGTCATGTCAATTTATCATGTCATGTCAAATGTCAATTTATACTTGTCAATCAAGGCACACCTATTTGTGTGTGTGTGTGTGTGTGTGTGTGTGTGTGTGTGTGTGTGTGTGTGTGTGTGTGTGTGTGTGTGTGTGTGTGTACCAAATGTGCATTTCTTGTAGCCAGTTTCACACACAGAGATCGGAATCGGTTTAGTGACAGTAAGGAATAACTTATGCGTGTATGCCCCCTATAGGTCACATTGTATAAGTTTTACTGCATAGTAGTTGTACATAATGAAATGATCTAGACACAAATCTTCAACAAAAGTGAAAAAGCACATCAATAAATTCAGAATTTGTACTTTTTAAGCAACTATAGCAATATACAAAGCATCACACCCAACCATGATTAATTTAATCTGTATATATTTATTATATACAATATATTATTGATGATTTATTGATTTACTTTAACTGTCAAACAAAATCAACAAACAGAATTGGGGGAAAAAATGTTGATGTTGAATTCAAACAGACCTGAGAACCATCTATGACAGATGATATAAAATAATGGTTTGATTAATAAAGATTTCCAAGCATGTACTTCTGCAAACATATAGAAATAAAAACTAAATCAAACAAACTAAAACCCAAACAAATAGATGAGGCCTTAACAAGAGCATTACACATTGCTCTACCATCTCTTGCCACTTTTTCTTCAGCTGCCTCTTCCACTCTAGTCAGTTTTTGCAGTTACTTTCTTCCATTTTTGTTTGCTTTTGTGCATTATTTCCTTGCTGTTTTCCTCATCACTGGGGTTGGTCACTATATGTTGACAGGGGTATAAAATTGTGTATAAAATTTAGGGCGAATATATTTTAAATACATTTGATAATTGTTTGAGATATATATATATATATATATATATATATATATATATATATATATATATATATATATATATAACGTAGGCAAATGTAAATGTATATTATTGGAATTTTTATATTTATAAATAAATATCTGAAAAGTATTCAAAGTATTTTTTCCCCATTTCTCTGTGCAATACAGGTCCAGTTGGAACAGCAATTTTCAAGTCTTGCCAAAGATTCTCAATAGGATGTAGGTCTGGACATTGACTGGGCCATTCTAACATAAATATGATTTGATTTCAACCATTCCATTGTTGCTCTGGCTGTATGTTTAGGGTCGTTGTCCTGCTGGGGTGAATTTTGCTAAATCCATCTTCCAATGAACTCAGTTTCCCTGTCCCCACCGAAGAAAAGTATCCCCAACATGATGCTTCCACCACCATGTTTCACGGTGGGATGAAGACGGTGTGAGTTCAGTTCAGGCTGATGTGCAGTGTTAGGTTTCCGCCAAACAGAATTTTCCATGTTGGCCAAAAAGTTTAATTTTTGTCTCATCTGATCACAACACCTTCTTACAAATGTTTGCTGTGTCCCCTACATGTGGAAAAATTAAAATGGGATTTCATAGTAGCCACATTGGTGGAGTGCACGTCTAATAGCTGTGGACAGACTCTCCCACTTGAGCTGTGGATCTCTGCAGAATCTCCAGAGTTTCCATGGATCTTCTGGCTGCTTCTTGGATCAATGCTTTCCTTGCCCGGCCTGTCAGGTCAGGTGGATGGTCGTGTCTTGGTAGGTTAGCACTTGTGCCATACTCTTTCCATTTTCAGATGATGGATTGAACAGTGTTGCATGAGATGTTTCTACCTTGAGATGTGTTTTTATAACCTAACTCTACTTTAAACTTCTGAAGAACTTTATTCCTGACATTTCTGACATTTTCTTTAGTCTTCCTGGTGCTGGTTGCTATCTATTGTTCTCTAACAAACCTATGAGGCCTTCACAGAACAACTATAATTATACCGGAATTTAAGTACACACAGGTAGACTTCAATTGCTAATTACATGATTTCTGAATGGGTAAAGGGGGATTAATACATATGAATGCTACACTTTTCAGATTTTTATTTTAACACCATGTATCATTTTCTTTCCACTTAACCAACCATGTATATATATATATATATATATATATATATATATATATATATATATATATATATATATATATATATATATATATATGATACGTGAATGAGTGAAATGAATATATATGAATGAATGAGATGATATTCTGGTTTATGATATGACACTCACATGGTCTCATAGGAGCTGTCTTTTGTCTTGAGAAAGCGCAGGGCAAAGAAGGCCCCTGCTTGTAGTGACAACACAAGTATGATCCCACCAACGAAGCTAGAAAAATCAAATGATGCCTGAGAATACTCTGGCACTGAGTCAGAGGAAGAATCATCTAAACAAGAGAGAGACATTTCAGTTATTAATGACTTGCATTTACACATTGGAGATTGTCTTTGAAATCGTATAGAAGGACAGTCATAAGGATCAAGGGACAGTTTTACTGAATAAAAAAAAAAGGTTTACCTGGCTCAATATCATCTAAGCTCTCAATGACTGCAAAAATACAAAAACAACACTGTTGAGTGTGTTTGTAATGTGTAAATGTAGTGTAAAATGTAATTTAGTACCATACTTACTTGGGCAGGTGGTTGTGTCATTGTACACAACACAGTCCCCAGAGTCTTCAGTGCCAGATATGCAACTTGTGTCATTATCTAAGAGGGAAAAAAAATCTTTATACTTAGCCGTCTTCTAGTACCAGGGTAATTAATCTGCCAGTGTATTCATTCAATTTAAAGTATTTTCTTCTACAAGGAACCTATATAGTTACAAAAGTATAGAAGATATATATGTATGGAATGAGGTCATGAGAGTTAATTAATTAAATCTACAGCCATTAATGCTTTATAACTTAAATACCAAACCTGAGAAATGTAACTTTTAACATTCTAACATCATAACAACTAAATAATATTTAAAAGATACAATACAACGTTCTAATACAGAAGTATCCAAAATATAAAGTTTGCTAAATAGTTCCAAAATAGGAATACAAGAGGGAGTGGGATATTATGCTCCACCGTGTGTGTCCACTTTATAAATATATGTTTTATATGGATCTATTATGAATAAAGAGCAGACTTATTTTCTCAGAGCAGATATTTTATCTACTGCTGCTCAAATATAAAGAACTTCAAATGTTATAAAATATAATGCATAATCACTGACTACTCATCATTGCCGGTAAACGTATGTATTGTTCTTTTGTCAGTTTTAAAGCTCTTTTTCCTCAGAGTCCATTTTCCTTCTAACAGATAATAGAGCTGAATTATTTACTGGAGATGATGTCCTTGTGTGACGGCTGCCATGACACTGTTTGTGCACTTAAATTATTCACTGTGCTGCTCCCAAGTGCACTCCCCAAGGAATCACATGTCACTGTAAAATTCCTTAACTAATAAAGACAAAGACTGAACTAAAATAATATAATACCGTTTATAAATATATGTATATTTATAAATATCTGTTTACTCACCATTGTCACAGCTTTTCCAAACACAATCTGTCAAATTAAGGGCAGGGTCTCCACTGGTGCATCGATCACATGAGTCCAGCTGAGAACAGTCACCTGAATCATTTGTCAGTAAAGGAGCAGATAATGATCATTGATAAATAAGCACTAGTTTTAGTCTTAGACCGCAGGCTCTGATCCCAAGAAGACCTCCATCTATAGACATGTCAATAATATCAACACAAATCAATTCTTAAATTGATATTGAATTGAAACCATTGAACCCCATCCCCCCTCAAGTTATCAGGTTATATAGAAGCAATAAAATAAGCAATCATTTATTAATAATAGCCAACACTATAACAGGGAATGGCACTATAATACTGGTAGAAAAAGGAATAACCAGTGGATCAGAGATCAGGTAGATTATATGTGGAAAAAAAACATATAATCTCTTTTACTTTATAATAGTGAATAGACACAAGTGATATACACTTATGGGATTTGAATATGTTGATGCTTACCTGCATTTTGTGAGTTGGTCATCATCAGCTGCACTAGCAGCACAGTGCAACACAGCACAACTGTGACGCACCTCATCCTTACAACCACACTGTACTCAATAAAGGGAGAAATGTGAAATTTAAATGTAACCTTTCTAAAGCAGGAAAACTTTCAACACTGCAGCCTGTATTAACTAGAACTCTCAGGAAGTTTACAAATGCGCTGACTAAAGCAAATAAGCACAACCTTTAAAAGTCGTGCTTATTTGTGCAAGCGGTCAAATGACACATCGAAAATACCAGTTAAAGCAGCCTCCACGTTGTGTCCTTGAGAGACAGAACAGTCTGGTGAGCTGTGATGCAGAAAAGACTGTGAGCAAGAGCGTGTGCGACTGAATGTGTGACGTCATGCATCCGAAATCAGATAGATTGGAAGGTGTGTAATGTGAGACTGGTTACTTGGAAACCAGACTGCTAGTCAAACTGTATCAATATCTCAACCACCATGTCTGTTCATTGTCAGTATTAACCAGTGATTACATATGAAGACACACATTCACACATGCACCAGTGCTATGATGACTACATACAAATATATTAAAATATATTTTACTAGGGATACAATTTTTATTACATTTTTCTCATTATATAATAAGTTTGGATGGCCTTTCAGTTACATCATGTGCAGCAGAGAAAAAAATCTTCAGTTTCTCATTCAAGGTTTACAATGTTAATAGAAAAGCATTTTTTATCCTTGAAAAGCCACTTTACTTTGAAATATTACTTTGTGACATAATGCGGAAAAATTACTTCATGCCATTGATCAGACCGTAGTGCTTTGCTCTATGGATTTTTCAGTAGGTACAATAACAGTCTCCAATTATTCTAAAATGCAGCTTTATTAGAACCATAATTATGTACTGCAAATCTATTTTTCTTTATTTTGAATGTATGACACATGAACATAAACATAAACAATACAAACCTAAATTACTTCTTGAAAGATAAAATGAATTAATGATTAAACATATTCAAATCTGTTCTTTCAGAATGATTTTCCCTTTCTTTACAAGAATAATGTAATAATTTATGATTCCATACATCAGTATTAGAAGAAGAAGAATAGAACAACCTTCATTTGTCACATATACATTACAGCACAGTGAAAGCCTTTCCTCGCATATCCCAGCTTGTTTGTTGGTTGGTGGGGACAGAGCGCAGGGTCAGAATGATACGGCGCCCCTGGAGCACAGAGGGTTAAGGGTCTTGTGCAAGGACCCAAGGGCGGCAGCTTGGCCATACCAGGGCTCAAACTGGGATCTTCTGATCAGCAGCCCAGCGCCTTAGACCACTGAGCTACCCCTCCCTCTTACACAAATAAGGGATTCCTTTTGAATGTTTCTTCTCATGTCATGATATTTTTTTCCTGCCATTCTCATGTCTAGTTTGCTTCATCTGGATTTCTATGATTGGCTTTTAAGAAAAAGTTTTATGGTTAAAATACTTTAGAACAATGTGGAATTTAATCAGTGGTAATATTTCATATTACTCAATGATATTACTCAGATTACTCAGATACTCAATGATTGTCTGGTTACACTGTAGTCATTATTGGTTGTCAGGCTTCGTTAGTATTGCAAGTGTCATCTATATCACAACCTGAAAAAAAGATTTAGCAACAGTTTGGAACTAAACACATTCCAGGTTTGCTTATAGAGGTTTGCTTATAGAGTGCGTTACAAGTGCATTACAAGTGCATTACAAAAGTCTTCATTCCCCTTGAATATGTCCACATTTTCCGTTAACTACAAATTTAAATGCATTTTATTGGGATTTGATGTGATATACCAACACAAAGTATCACATAATTGTGAAGTGCAAGAAAAATCATACAGGATGTTAAAGATTTTTTTTATAAATAAAACTCTGAAAAGAGTGGCATGTATATGTATTCAGCCTCCCTGAGTCGATACATTGTCGAACCAGCAATTTCAGCTGCAAGTCATTTTGGGTATGTTTGTCTTGGATTCAAGTCTCACCAAAGATTCTGGATTCGGTGTGAAAATTAGGTCTGAATTTTTAACTGGGTCATTCATACATACATACACATATGAATATGCTTTGATCTCAACCATTCTAGTGTAGCTCTGGCTGTAGTATTCCAGGATTGCCATATATTTAGCTCCAGTTTGTGGTTATAATGTGACAAAATGTGTAAACATTTAAGAGGAATGAATACTTTTGCAGTGCACTGTACTGTTTAAATTATACTTCTGTAGTTATCAAATTGAATTGTAAAAATGTCTTCTTTTTTTAAACAATATTTTAAATGAACGCTCTTCATTTCAAGCCTCTCTTTTTCTTATCTTTGCTTTTAAATGTTCTCCTTGGTGTGTATGCCACCAGAGATATGAACAGTCTGGCACAGTTACATAACATGATGTCAGTCCCTTCACCTCTATGAAGTCTGAGGCATTTTTTGGTAGTTTAAACTATATGCTGACGTTACTATGCTTCATCAACATTGTGTAGACAAATTTAATCACAGTGAATGTCTTCATCTCGGAGGAAGTGCAGAAACTGACAATGCAGACACTCGGTTTCTTTATATTAGATAACTGGGAGGAAATCCGCAGTCTCCTCACACACATTCACCCACGCACACAGTCCTTCCCCTCCTCCATCACCATGGAAAAGGCAGAACAGGGCATGCAGGTTCCATCAAATGTCATGTAGTGCTGCTGTTACACACTAGCAGGATCATGCAGTCATTTCTTCAGATAAATGTGATGTACCTATGTCAATTTTAAACAACTTGTGGTGAAGATAAATTGTTTGAATCTAAAAGCGAAGCTTGCTTTCATCATTTCTTTGTTTGACATTAGGAGGATGTCTGTAATGTATTGAATTTTTTTTTTCTTGGTGGAAATAATAAAACATATTTTCTAGGATCTCCTGTCTAACTGATGTCCATGAAATTTCCTCTTGGTAGAGCATCATGTTCTTTGTATTTTTAGGTTAATCTTTTATCTCAAGCTAGACAACACCGGAAGCATGTCCTTATATAGGCCAGGATGAGGAGAGGAGATTTCCCTGGCTCTCAGCTCCTCACCCACTCACTTCATTGAAATGCACAGCCAGGCTATCACTGCGACGCCCCCGTTCTCTCTCTCTCTCTCTCTCTCTCTCTCTCTCTCCATATATCACACCAAAGAGGGCGAGAATCCCTGGCTCATCTGCCAGGAAATAGAATCACCATTTTAGTGCTTACAGGTTATATCAAACAGTCAAAGCTACGTGCATGGATAATGCAGCATGGTAAAGGTGATCTCACAGCTCCAAACAGAACAAACGTGCACCATTACTGACGTCACTTCAAATCAGCTCTGTGCGTTTAGGGCTTTTCAGCACCACGGACAGCGGTGACTCACTGTCATTATTCCGCTTCTCGCTCTTACACACAAACACACACACACACACACACACACACACACACACACACACACACACACACACACACACACACACCTTGAGCTTACGTTTTTGCAACATGATTGTGCAACACATCTCTACTGCATGAGATCAATTATCCGTGACTTCAACGCATCAATTATGCGTGAGTTCCATGAGTTCCATGACTGATTGCCCGTGATCCACAACCACTCCTCTCTCGCCGTCGCAGTGGGCGGGGTGAAAGAATGCGGTATTTTTGTGAATGAAATTACGCCACTTGAACGTGTTTTGAGGCGCTTCGTCATTGGCTGTGCAAGGGGGAACTCGGCCCCCTTCGTCGTAACTGACGTCAGAAGGGACTCGATGAAGATAGTGCAGCCCATCAGACTCTGCGTTACACAGAAGAACACACGAACACTACGGAGAAGACAATATAAGAAGGAGCGGGGAGACCGGACAAAAGAACTCTTTCTCGTTTGCTTTGGAAAGACACTTGGATTTCTCACACCGAGCTCCAAGACTTGCACTTTCATACCGTGATTTAAGTCGAGTTTGGATTTCGGCTCTCATCTTGCGGACACTCTGCTTGGACTGCTGAAGGAACATAGAATCTGTCCTTGAGCAAACTTTACCACCCTAGTAAGTTAACATTTCATACCATGTAATGTTTGTAAATTTACAATGTTAATACGGAGGATAATCTTCCATTGCGAACAATTACGTCTCCTCCTTAAACTGTTCGGAACAGCGGTACATGAGCAATCTCAACATGAGTTCGTGTCTCTTCGTTTGGCTCCGGCTCAGCTCGTGATTCATCGCTCAGCCGCCACTGTTCGAGTAGCCTAGACTAAATATGCCAGCTCTCCAGCAGACATTAGGTTAACACCAATAATAAACATGTAAACGTGGAAATATTAGCTATGTGTTTCATAATAAATAAGAATAGCTAGACCGTGGCATTATAATATAGTATATCATATACATATATAATTTGTTTAACAGGGATTTATAAAAGACATATTATTGTCGTTTGTGAAAGATTCTCACTTTGCTGTTGAAAATAGATATTGATATATATTAGTAGCCCATGATTACAACAACTCTCTAGAGTACCTCTAACATAATTTGTTCTTTTACTTTCTCTAACATAATATTGTATGAGGAAGTAAGGTGAAGCAGAGAAGTATGTGAAGTTGGTGCAGGACATGTATGAGAACAGTGTGACAGCAGTGAAGTGTGCAGTAGGAATGACAGACTGGTTCAAGGTGGAACTGGGGTTGCATCAAGGATCGGTTCTGAGCCCTTACCTGTTTGCAGTAGTGATGGACATGTTGACAGACAAGGTCAGACAGGAGTCTCCATGGACTATGATGTTTGCAGATGATATTGGGATTTGTGGTAAGAGTGGGGAACAGGCTAAGGTGAGTCTGGAGAGGTGGAAGGTATGTTTCTGGATAGAATGGGAATGAAAGCGAGTAGGAGTAGAATGGAGATACAGTAGAAAGTCAGATTAGAAATGAACTTATTAGAGGGACAGTGCATGTAAGATGTTTTGGACTCTGTGAGGGAGGCTAGATTAAGATGGTTTGGACATTGGTGCAAGGCAGGAGGAAAAGAAGGCGGCCAAGGAGGAGATTTATGTCTGTTTTAAAGGAAGACATGAGCAGTTGGGGGAAAAGTATGATCCACTGTGGCAACCCTTAATGGGAGCAGCCAAAAGAGGAAGATTTTGTCTAACAACCCTTATTAGAATTCTTTAAAAATCAATATGCATCAATATGCATTTTATTTAGTTGGTTGATTACTTGTTTATTTTTGACTATTTGAATTGAAAGTGTTAATCCAAATTCAAAACAAGTCTCGACAATGTCTATATTAATCTGATCCATAAAATACAAGTTAAATGAAAATAAACGCTCCCTGGCTTTCTGGTTTGAAATAATAAGCATAAAAGGGCAATTTTCATAAAATATACTAAGATAGGAATTCACATATTTTGAGAACTTTGTGTTCTTAGTAATTGGATACGAAACTACTGCAGTACATTATGGGATTTCATTAGTACACGGTATACTTTCTGACCACAAAATGTATTCCATAATAATCTACCATATTCAGAACATATCGTGGTGCTGAGCAGTTCTGCATTGATGAGACATTAAAGCATTCTTTCTCTCCTCTCTTGCAGATATGGCCCATAATGAATCTGATGTGGGCTTGGAGGTTGTGTTCGAGATCGACCCCCGGCTGCAACTCGCTGATGTTCGCCTTACACCTGATCCCATGATTTCAGCTGTATTGACTCCATGGGATGTGGCACTGTGTGTGTCAGGTTCCCTAATTTGTTGTGAGAATGCAATCATTATAGTGACCATCCTCTCCTCAGCATCTTTGCGGGCACCCATGTTTTTGCTCATTGGTAGCTTAGCGTGGGCAGACTTTCTGGCAGGCTTGGGACTGCTGCTGTACTTTGTCTCTCACTGGTTTGTATCCTCAAGGGGACTGGAGCTGGCTAGTGTGGGCCTGCTGGTAAGTGCACTCAGTGCATCTGTATTCTCCTTGCTGGGCATCACCCTAGACCGATTCCTGTCTCTCCACCGAGCCCTGACATACGGCTCACGTCGCACACACACTCACACTCGCTGTGCCCTGGCTATGGGATGGACTCTGGCAGGCCTGCAAGGGGCCCTTCCTGTTTTAGGATGGAACTGTCTGGACAATGAACAATTATGTAGCGTAGTGTGGCCACTGACCCGAGCACATCTGGCTACACTGTGTGGAGGTTTTCTACTGGCCCTGGCACTGATGCTGCAGCTTAATGCCTGGATCTGCCAAGTTGTTCTGCGCCACTCCCATCAGATTGCCCTGCAGAGACACACGCTGCCTTCTGCTCGCACACACACACGCCGACGCGTACACACTCTCGCACTCATCCTTGCCATCTTTGCCAGCTGCTGGATTCCCTTTGCGTTGTACGGTCTACTTGGAGACGGATCATCACCTGACCTATACACATATGTCACTCTGGTTCCAGTTACAGGAAACTCCCTGCTCAACCCCTTGATTTATGCCTACAGAAACACACATATACAGCAAGCACTGAGGCAGGCTTGCTGCTGCTGCCTACCCAACACGTTTCACAAAAATACGCACACGCCAAGTGACGTTTAATAGATGCCAGAAGCTTATCTGAAATATGCCATTTGGTGCCACGATAGACCATGCTTTAATTTACTTCCCAGACGTACACACATATGCACATGAACTGCCAGGCAAAAGTTTGGACACACCAGATTGAAAATATTATATATTTTATTATTGTCTAAAATATATTTTTATACACACATTGTCCAAGGTGTTCGCTATTTTTCTTTTTTTTCGTCTAGTTAATAGTCCTATATAAAATTGCATTTTGAATGTTGTCAAGCGTAGGCAATGGTGAATCAAGAATACTTGTTGCTCACATAAAATAAAATAAAAAGTATTTAATTGACACATTTCTTGTTTGTTGCATAATCCCATACATGTTTTATAGTGATTACATATTCAGTATTATTCCTCAAAAGGTTAAAATGGAGAAAACCCTCTTCTATGTACAGATGTGTCCAAACATTTAACTGAAAGTGTTCTCGCCATCACCTCCTTAGGAAACTGTGCAAGTAGGCAAGACTTCCGCCTGACCTGTGATGCATAAATCACATGAATTGATGTCTCACTTAGACCCTCCAACATACGTGTACTGTTTTGTATTCTTCCTCCGTTTTTTTTTTCCCGTTTGCTTGAATTACAAAAAACAACTAATAAACTGTGTTTGTCTTTTACTGCATATAACTTGAGAACAAAAATGAACAAGAACAAAATAACCAGTCGTATTTCATCACTTGTCCTAAATTTGTGCCTATTTTCACCGACTCTGACATTCAGAGATGCTACTGGAATTGAAAAAAAGATATAGCACTTTACAATGACTTGACAGTTTATACAAATTTTGTTGGAATGTTATTGTTTCAATTCTGTAATTATTTATGTATTTATTGACTGATGTACTTGACATTTGTTAAAATGATGGATGCATATTTTTTTTTTTATAATTCAGGTATGTGCGTTTTGCACAAGGTGCACAAATGTCCATGCTGATGAGTATTCCTTTTTGTAATGAAATGTTTTGAAATGATTTGTGTTTGTAAAAGAAAATAAATAATGGTTTTGAATAAAATGACTGCTATTGTGGCAAATTTGATCATTCACAGGAATGTTACAATTTGTTATAACCATAGTTCACGGACTGCAACTGAAATGTTCAAAATTAAAAGTCAAGGCTGCCATAAAGCCAGTGTTGGGTCTTTGACCCCGAGGTAGATTAGTTGCAAGGCTAATTCATTAACCCAAAAATACATGGATTAATATTTTGTGGTAAAACATCTGGCTCAATTTAACAGCTCATTAGCAAAGTTAATTTGAGATTAATCATTGTGTAGGAGCAAAGTACTCCTAATGTAATCAAATTATTCATT
Organism: Kryptopterus vitreolus; assembly: GCA_030449085.1. Classification (NCBI taxonomy): domain Eukaryota; kingdom Metazoa; phylum Chordata; class Actinopteri; order Siluriformes; family Siluridae; genus Kryptopterus; species Kryptopterus vitreolus. Next base: position 16,791,234 of record JACRUU010000007.1, read on the forward strand.
AATCTGTAGGAGAAGTTTTCAATAGAGGCTAATACACATTGTGCCAAAAGAGGCTACAACAGCACTGGCCAAAGGGTATTAGAGTGTACTTGGAGAAAAGGAGTATTTCACAAAACAGTTTCTTACCTTAATTTCACATGTTAAATTGTACCACCTTCTCACACAGGCACAGACGTGTGCGCACACACACACACACGTCTCTTATCACATGGAAAAGCTTCCATTGATCATGTCCCTAGAATGACTAAAATTTCACGTTCACTTCACAATAAAAAAAAAAAAAAAAAAAAAAAAAAACAGCATTCTGTAATTTAAGGCTTTTATTTAGTTAAACCACAAATAGAAAAGCTTCATGATTATAAACCATGTGCAACCAAACTGATTTAATAATATTGCATAATTTTGGGGGGGAACCAACAATCAAACAAAAAGAAACCCAAACAATTTAACCAGTTGGAGTTTTTCCTGCAATAAAAGAAAACCACTAAAGGTCAACAACTGTTCAAAATCAATACACCTGATCTCTGATATCATAGCCACATGTTGGAATGAAACACTTTCAACATATAAGGAGGGGGAAGAAGGGAGAACAAAAAAACATACCGATTTGCATATCAAGAAAGTATTTATAGGTTAAAGTGCAGGAAAATTGCTGAATTAAAATTGAGCATAAAATAATAATAATAATAATATAATAATAGCCTTTATTTGTAATGCCCTCCAACATGTAAGCAAAAAAATATTTCATCAGTAACAAATGGGTAGGAATGTTGGCTTTTCAATGAGTTTAGTTTAATAACATTTACAATACATACAAACTTAATCCACCATCATTTTAAAGCAGGACGGGTGACCTGTGCATGACAGAAGATGCCAGTAAAAGAATCTAATACATCACAGTCTATTCCGGGTCTAATTATTTTTTGATACTGAGAAGCTCCATTGAGCATTAATATTACATAAAGCAGGTTTTAATTAATACACCTTCCACTGTATGTGAACAGAAACATTTTCCCTGCCTCTCTGCTTATGTGACTTTGGCATAAGTAAAATAATAATAATAATAATAATAATATTTCATACCACAACATATATAGAGTTTGGAGCCCACGAATAGGACAAAACTATCAACTAAGGGACAGAAGACAAACACAGAATGCTATAATGCCACAACTGGCAAAAAGGTCAGAGGACAGATGCCATAAAAGCACTTAAATAGACAACATCAGCCAGCAAAGCAACAGGAGGGCAAAGAAACTAAATTATGATATTTATAATCATTTAATTTTTGCAGACTTTGTGCTCTTCACTCGGTAATAGTGTGTTCTAAATAAAAGCCAATAACATGAGAAAGACGTACCCCTAAGAGCAAAAAGACTAAAATAAATCTGTTTTATGTCATTTACTACCTTATTTTGTGCATTTTACTTGGCTTTGGTGTATGAACAAAGCAAAGCATTAGGTCACTAATAACGATGTTTTACAGATATGATACTTAGATGCAAGAAGAAAAACTCAGCTGCTCTCTAGCTCAATTTACTCATTTATAGTTACATTACATAGGAATGGGCACTCTGAAATAAGAGGAGCTGATCATCTAAATAATTCACTGAGTCAGAAGAGACCATGAGTGCACACACACACAGGCCCTATTTTGCATATACTGTTGCTGGCCTCATTAAAGGGAAACAGAGTTTTGGTCAAACAGGAACGATTTTTCCTCATCTTTATTATAGTCTTACTCAGACCACTCCTCATCATCAAACTCAGAAGAATCGTCCTCAGAATCACTGCACTCCACAGCGATACGGCGAGATAAGATAGCTGCGACATCATTGCCCACAACTTCTCTCTTCTCCTGCTCTCTCTGTTCCTCCACCTTACGTAGGTTAAAACCTAGACACACAGTGTTTTCATTAGGCAGGACATTTATTAATACTACATTAAATTAAGAAATCTTAATCGTTACATATAAATGTTCTCCCAAAAGAGTCCTGAAGTGATATTTTATATATAAATTATATGATATTTTATATACACATTATATGTCTTTAATGAAAGGTAATAGTAAATCAAACTTGTCACATGTAATTATTTTTCATGATGCACTGATTCTCCAAATACTGCATTGGTTGCAAGAAGAAAAAAAAAAACAATGATGAAACAATTAAAATATGAGAAATAATTTAAAGTCTAAAAATATAATAATTAAAACTGTAGATTTTTACATCTATAGATACCCATTAGCCTGTATTCTGAAAATTGTAAAAGTTGAGGGGAAACTGCTTCCTTAACTATAATTCTGTTAAAGAAAATCTGCAACAGATGACCTCAGAAGATTTGTCCCTATTGCATTTGTGATTAGTGACAAAAGTTAAAGTACATTTGACAACTTTGACATAAATTAAGCCCTGATAGCAGTCATATGCAAAAACAAATATGGTCAGTCTATAAAAAAAATGAATTCACTTCCCCTCAGCTTGTGCCGTCAACTCTGGTGTTTAATAAGGACACGTGATAAAATGCTACTTGATTATTGGGGAGTGAGAAACTGTAGCTCAGTTGCCATGTGCACTTTGTGACAGAAATAGCAGCAACTCTGCTTTCCTGCACAGAAACTAAAAAATTATGTTTAAAAATGACACACTAGCTGAAATGTTTCCACAGGAAATTCTAGATCAAAGTGTATGTCAAAGATTTGTTAAGATGAATGGAATGTATGAATAATGAAATCAGTGGAAAATATACATCTGAGACATACTCAACTCTTTCATGCATGATGACCCACTAGAGTGGGCAGCTATTTAAGTCATTATTTTGTATCTGCATGGGTTTTAATGTCAAAGTTGCAGACTAGCTTCTTAAATAAGACACTCAAACACAATGGATTGCCACCTACTGGAAAGCAATTGTAAATGCAACAAAATACTAATTCACAGTCCAAGTACTGAGAGTTTTTCTGCTTTGGACCGTTTCACAAATCAGAACTAATTGTTCAACTTGTTCAACACATAATTTAGTCACTCGTGGACACCCTCATATGTACGTTATACAAGGATATTATACACCCTCATATGTACATTATACATTGCTACTTTGATCAAATTGCAAATGCTTGTGTACTTTCAAATAATTGATTTTGTACATTTTCTACATTATCAGTTGTTTGTCATGTTGATCAAAATAAATTGCACTAGTTTCATCTAAATATTAATCCCCATTTAGGCAACAGTTCATGGAACAAGTGAATTAAAGGCAAAATGGTGAAACCAGTTCTCAAAATGTATATAGTACACTTATAGTACACTATTTTTTTGTAAATGTGTTTGAATAAATTTTACAGATGAATCTTGAATTTTACTAACTGAGGGACGGGCATTAAATCAATCTGTAATAAACTTGTGTTCTAATATAGATCAAAGGTGAATCTTTTTCTGGAAGATTTATGAAAGTGGATTAAGAAGCAGAAAATGAACAGACACTAATTTGGAGTCAAATTATGAATCCTGTCCAGTCTCTTGCAAACAATATACATGAAATATGCAATCAAATACATAAATTTGTGCTGTTCGAGTTCATAGATGCCAGATGAAGAAATTCACTTGATTAGCCACATTTACATGTATACACTCTGATGGATTCGATGGGCTGTTTACATGAAATGTTATCCGATATGGCGTTCTCAAAATAATGGCACACGCACATTAGGCCCGGCCATGTTTAGCTTTTTTTCCTAGGTTCCATTTTTTCATATGCACACAAATCAATTCCGTGTTCACAATGGTACAGTAGGTTTGTGTATTTTTCTGATACGAGATCTGATACTGAAGCCAGATGAGGAGGAGGCATCACATGGAGATTTGAGGAAGAACATTTGGTTTTGATGACGTTGATGCAAAGTAATCGGTTTACAAGAGTTTTTCTTTTGTTTGGTTTATAAAAATCTTTATCCTACCTACAGTCAAATCAATTACAATTTCATTTGGCTCAGGAATTTTGATTTCAATTGAGGTGTTTGAACATTTTCATTCGGATTGGACTAAACAGATTACAATGCTCCATGTAAACTCACACCTACTGTAATCCAAACCATAGTTTATATTCAGAAGAACTGAAACTGTGTTATCATACTCACATTTTGATAAACTGCATGTAAACAAGGCCAAAAGGTCTTTATTTTGATGGCAATGACATATTCACTATATACTTATATATTTATATACTTCTGAAATGAATACAGGCTTTTGCAAAAATCCAATGTTTTTTGCTGTTCGTTCAAATTTTTTGCGAAAATCTGGTTTGCAAATATTAAGGATGATTTGAGAAATGCTACAGTAAGTAAGTAACAGAGAAACTGTAATTCATGTCTAAGTAATCAGAGGTACAAATTTGAACCTACCTTGACGAATAGCAGCCAGGAGATCGCTGCGGCCATCGCTGACAGGAGCAGGCTGAGGCTTGGGTGCAGGGGCAGCGGAAAGCCCACCTGAAGGGGGAGGGGGAAGGGCTGTTGATGCAAAAAAAACAAAACATGGTGGTGGGCCTGGGGGTGGGTGGGGGGTGGCGGTGGAGGTGGGGGTCCACCGCCAGCTGGAGGAGGGGGTGGAGATGGTACAGTGGAAGGAATCATTGGTGGTGGAGGAATAGAGGGAGACATAGAAAAAGCAGGAGGAGGAGAGGGAGGACCACCAAATCCTAAGGGAGGTGGGGGTGGAATCATCCCCATGGGTGGGGGAGGCGGGGGGGCAACAGGTGGAGTCACTGAAAGTCGGCCAGGAGGAGAGGTTGGCATTGATGGAGGGGCTGGGGGAGGATGGGTTGGGCTTAAAATGCTAACTGGTCTCTGCGGCGAGGTTCCACGTGGTACATCATTATAACTACAAAGACACAAGCATTAGATAACAGAACAGTATGCCCTCTTACCTTTAACTATAACTTCTGACTGCATTCATAGGCACAAATCTTACTTCATATCTGGGGGAGGGGGGGGCAAGAAGCCATCATCATCCATTACTGGAGGTGGAAGAGGAGAGCCAGCATCATAACTGTAGGAGGCAGTGCTTTGGTCAAGTCCATCAGAATCTATTGTACACATGTCATCACCTGACCCAATGCTGCCATTGAGCACATCCCTAGGATGACTGAAAGTGCACAGACACAATGATGAGTTCATGTTAAGTCTCAAACTAAAACGTAATCACTCTGTGTCAAGTATTTTCACTTACCCAGAGTCAGTTTTAGGGACAACAAACTCTTCTCCCATCTTTCGACGTTCCCATTCCTCTTTGCGTGTTTTGATCTTGCGAGGGTTCAGGTTGCTCCTGTTAGGATTTTCTCTCTTCTCTTTCTACATTCACAGACATACACCAAAAGTCACAGTTAAAATGTTAACTTCTATAAGGCTAACTGATTAGAGTGATGTCTTAGTAAGTTTCCAGTCTCACCCTATGTTTTCGTTTTTCTTTCATAATGTCTTTGGTGTCTTGTAGCATCTGCTCTTTCCACAGGTCAAAGAAATAAGATGGGTCAGTATAGAATTTAAGTGCTTCCTTTTCATCATCCCTGTGACAAATTGAACAGAATACAGAATTAAATTACAGAATTAAAATACAAAATTACAGAACAAAATACTGAATTAAATTAAAGTTTATCCAATGAACAGTTATGATAATGTGTTCCTTAATAATAGCAAAGTCAATAGGCCTGCCTTGCAATGCCTATAACATTACATTACATTAGCAAATGGTTAATGTTGTGGTGCACTGCATTGGGCACTGTAGTTTGGGAAGTTTGTAGTTTTTCTCCTCTACCTTACATATGTTACTTTTTGTCTGTGGAAATATAACCGACTTAAATAAATACCACCTATGAAGCATCACTCATTATCCTCACTGTGGGGTAATTCCCCTATCTTTAGAGCTCTTCCCTTTTACAGACATTTATCTCAATCTGTCCAGGAACAAAAGCTCATCTGGTGGTTTCCATTGTCTGGACGCAGACCCAAGTAAAAGTAATCACTCAAAATTGAATTCAGAAAGTCTTCATTTAATCCTTAATAATATACTAGATGGTCCAAGAAAAAAAAATCTACACATGGACTGATCAGCATTTACTATCTAATAAGGCACTTACTTAACATCAATGGTTCACTTTCTTTCCACAAAGGTAACTAGGAAATATTTTACACTCAGAAAATGTGAATAAACATTGCATCTCTGACCATACTTTTTTAAAAAAATATTTATAACAAATGTCACAAAAAACATTGTCAAAAAAGGTTCTCTGTTTTGATGAATAAAATAGATTAAGTTTTATAAATTTTAAATATTGATTAAATTAAATATGTTCCTGCTCCTGTTCCATGACCTGAAGTGTTTGAGGAGTTTTGTGGCCAATGAGATCATCAGGGGTAATATAATGCGGGAACAAACACCACAGAATACTTAATATATTTAATACATTTACGGCATTTGGCATGTAAAATAAATTTTTAGAAAGAATATATACTTGTTTATTTAATTTAAGATTAAGAATAATGGTTCATAATAAAATTAATAAAATATTGTAGAACCTGTAGATGCTGAGGATGTTGAGAGGAGGTGGCTCATTGCAGGTTTCATAGGTCTCCTGCACTGGCTGAGGCAGCGAAGGACGAGAAAAGAGCTGTTGATCCTGAATCAGGCTGGATTTGAAAGCTTTGCGAGTGGTGATTGCCTGCAGTGAAACTAAAGACAACAAAACAGTAAAGACAACAATGAAGGAGCAAAATAAAATGTGAACATGTTCGACTGAATTACTTATTAATTACTCTAGCTTAATTACACTATTGTAAGTGACATAACGTAAATGAGAACCGGTGACATGACCATGATAATATTCAATTAGTATGCAACAGACACGTTTATTATTTGGTCAGCATCAGCCAACATGATTTGTTATACAGGTCAGAGATAATGATATTCACAAACAATTGTGCTTCTCTCTCACCTTCTTCCTCTTTGGGGTCCAACTGTGTGACTTTGACCTGAAGTTTGTCCACTCTTTCTCCAAGGGTATTCACTCTGTCAGCAAATAGGCTGGCCTCAATGAACAACTCTCCAAATAAATCCTCTGCAAATTTGCCTGTGACATAATACATTACATATATATAATGTATGGATACATATATACATTATATATGTTATATATGATACATTGTAATATAATGGCATTACTAAAATTACTTAAAACATTACTAAAACAGTGTCATTAGCCTCAGGGAAGCGAGAGAGAGAGAGAGAGAGAGAGAGAGAGAGAGAGAGAGAGAGAGAGAGAGAGAGAGAGAGAGAGAGAGAGAGAGAGAGAGAGAGAGAGAGAGAGAGAGACCTACTTAGGGAACCGAGTTGGCGAATGATGTTAGCCAGTGTGATGTTAGTCACACACTCTAGCTCGCTCTTCACTGCCGTGGGAAGGGTCTGACGGCACAGGTGCCGTGGCTCGATATTTCGCATTACCAAAGGCATGATGAGAAATCAGTGACTCTCCTCCTTGAAAAAACAAAACAGCACAAGTGAATTCACATTGTACATTTCAGATACTTTTGTCTGCTCATTCATTACTGAGCCTATTCCCACAGATTTGCTTGATTGTCAATGCACATGTACATTTCCAGTCCATTTATAAACACACACAAACTGTACAGTTTAAAGCAGAACCAAAACTGCTGTGCATTGTTTCTTTTCAGACAGGGTTTACATCCTTTATTTTAGCAGAACGCCTAAATCAGGCAAACTTTTCTCCCTGAAAAGATTAAAGCAAAAGAAAGGGAATAACAGTTCTCCTATTCAACAAAGTAATTTTACTCTAAATATAGAAACACAGATGTAGCCTGATTTCGTAGTTGCCCTAGAAGGTGAAAAAGTACACTATGCAATTGTTATGAAAACACATAAATGGCTTTTTGGAAACCAACAATCATCTACCACAAGATAAGGATAATTATGCTGTCTTAGACTCCTGGTCACAACAGTGTCACAATAGGGATTTGCTCAATCATATGGTGAAACTTTACACCTCTTAACTACTATGGTGAATAAAGTTCCTTCTCAACATTAATTGCCGTACATGATCCCATATATAGATTTTCATTAATATTTAAAAAGTCTTTTGAGAGAAGCAAAAAAAAAGAAAAACAAAAACAAAAGTTAATTCAATTGTCATTGTCCATATTTAAAAATGTGAAAGATGTCCTGCCTTACAGGAAGCTGATACTTGATTCTGTTTAGTGGTGACAGACAGCTATCCAAGTGAGAATCTCTCACCTACAGGCATTAAACTAGTGAGTGAGGTAAATCGCTGGTGTCACACTGCTGACAAATATAAACATTACATCACATGATTTACACACAAGATACCTGTATGGAAAAAAACAAGTGAACAATATTACTAGGTTATTCAAACTATGCAAGTCTTTGTGTATATGAATAAATAATTAAATAAAATCATACAAATAAAAAAAGTTACTTCTACGGTATTTTCTTTTAGAGTTTCTCTCCAACCCGGATGCCTCATATCTGGTCTTAACAGACACAGTTGATTTCCTAGCACTCTAGGATCCAAGATCAACATGCTCATTAAAGCTCTGAAAAGCATAATTGGCCATTTTAAACATCCTGAAACCAAAGTTGAAAGGGGTGGGGGTGAAGGGGACACCAGGCACCATGTCAACACACTACACCAGGCTGAATAGAGTTGAATGGTTAAGCATAGTTTAAACAGTTAATTGGGATTTATTTTCCCCCTCAGTGCACTTCCTTCCATGTACTTTTATGTAAATATTTAAAATTGGGGACAATAAAGTAGTACATTTTAGATAATTTTTTACTAGGACTTGTTTTGAGGAACATGTTGGACATTATAGATATTACACCCATTGTTAGTCTGTGTGCATGCAATGAATACAGTTACATATTATATATAATGTAACATAATAAATTACGTATAGTGTACTGTATTATTCAAGGCTAATGGAAGCTATGAAACGATATGTAAATATTAAGTGCAAACTAAATGCTTGCCCAGGTTATGTAATCTAACATTTGTCATGACTGTGATTAATAATGCCAGGTGTATTAAGACTGGATCATACATGCACCACAAATCTATACTGTTTTTAAAACGTCAGATCTAGTGAAAAAACTTCGTGTTAACTCAGAATCAATATCCTACTCGTATATCGTTATGAATAATCTCTGTTGCAAAGTTTCCATCCAGTTCGCTTCTACTACAGTAGACATAAAAAGGCAAGTCATCGCCTTCAGATATCAAATCAGGATGACTCTTAAAGGAGAATTAACATGTTAAGACAAAAAAAACCCACAACCACAATATAAGCATGTTTACCCATGTATAAAACAAACTGACACCGAAAACTACTTAAAATATGCGAGTTATATTATATTTACATTCAGAAAGTAAAACATCGTGGCCCACCCAAAACGTCCAGAAACAGGAAGTGAGTTGTTAGCTAGTCTGGCTAGCTAGTTATACAGAACCACCTAGTTAGTAAAAGTGAAAAAAAAAAACCAGACCAATAGACATGACTTACCACAAAATAAAACTGTTTGTCCTCGCTGATGAAGTCTTCGTGCTTTTCAACTACTTAGTTACCTCAACATTACTTCACGTTTTCGCTCCTACTTTACAAGTCTATAAAAATGTCCGCATTTACCGTCACAAGAGCGCTCGGGCACGGAACACAAAGTCCCGAGTTTTCTAACTTTCTATTGGACGACGTGAGTTCACAAAGGGTCGTTATTGGTTGAAACAGATGTCAATTTGTTAAACAAGAGGTGTGGCTATAAAATCTGGGCTCCGGCTCCACCCGTGCGGGTTAAAAACATCTGCTTGGTGCGCAGGGAGGGGCGGATAGTCCTGATCACCGGGCCTGCTCCAACACTACTCCGAAACATGCTGATGCATGCATGCATATTTGTGTTACATACGGACAGATTACACATGCTTTGGAACACTGTGTTCCAAACATACAGATTTAACATGGGAGTACACAACATGGAAATATATATGGAACGTATAACCCAGCCATTAGAGTGCCGGTCTCAAGCTCATATAAATGGGAGGTTTGCGTTAAGAAGGGCATCCAGCGTAAAACTAATCTAAACACGCGGATCACTAAACGATGTACTGTGGCGACCCCTAACGGGAGCACTCGAAAGAAGAAGATTTATTTATTTACCTGTATTTTAAACAATTGTAAATAGATTGTACATATGTCATATTGTAAACTTACAAATCTCATATTCCTTTATTATTGAGTCATCCACTAAATTTTCATTTTAACTCAGCTCTATCTATCTATCTATCTATCTATCTATCTATCTATCTATCTATCTATCTATCTATCTATCTATCTATCTATCTATCTATCTATCTATCTATCTGTCTGTCTGTCTGTCTGTCTATCTATCTATCTATCAATATCTGTCTGTCTGTCTGTCTGTCTGTCTATCTATCTCTCAGTACCCCCGTTTTTACAGTTTTTCTCAGTTGTTTTGTTCCGTTTCTCAGATCAGAAATTAAATTCCTTTTCGACTGCCAAATCATTTAATCACTTTTACATTTACCTTTACAGCATTTAGCAGACTTGTGAACATCATAAGAACATTCATGTAATTACTTGTGTACAATTATCTGCAGTTTCTTACATTATCAGTTATTTGTCAATATAAACTACTTGTGAACTATTTGTGACAATTTAGTTTCTATAATTTTTTGTAAATGTGTCTTGAATTGATAAATTGTGCAGATAATTCTCAGTAGCTTGCTGATTCTCAGTTAATTTCAGTAACTGGTGGATGTGTACTGCATCAAATCAATCAAAACTAGTTCTCTAAAGTAGACCAAAGAAAAAAAATTGAAAGTGGACAATGAAGCAGAAAACGAACAAACACTGTGACAGTAAAAGCATGAATCACGTCCATTCTCTTACAATCAATATAAATAAAATATTTGACACAAAAATTTGAAATTCATAGATGCCAAATAGAAGAAATTCAGATTTGTGATTTTCACATTTTTGTCATTCCAATTGAGAGATTCGATGTGCTGGTTACATGAAACGTAATCTATATATCTATGCGCATAACGTTTCAAAAATCATCAAACGTTATGCGCATTGTACTCTGTTTGCTGTCTTTTAAAGTTTTTCTCAGTTGCTTTGGAGCAATTTCTCGAATAATCCTTAACATTTGCAAACCATATTTGAACAATTTGAACAAACAACAAAACACCTGTTCCCAACACCTGTACTTTTCTCAAAACCCATCTCTCAAAAGTAATTATATATACATATGTCAATGAATATACCATTGCCATCAGTATAACACGTCAGATTACTTTTCAGTGCTTCCTGGTTTGGATTACAGCAGTTGCGCGTTTACATAGAGCATTGTAATCGGTTTAGTCCAATCCGAATCCGAATAAAAATGTTCATGTAAACACCTCGATCGGAATAAAAATTTCCGAACATTTGTAATCGGTTTGAGAGGTGTGGGATAAACCTTCCTATAGACCAAACTGACACGTTTGCGGGTTAAACCAATTACTTTGCGTCTACGTCATTACGTCACGTCAAGAAAATCTTATTCTTCAAATCTACGTGCGATTTTGGCGTTCTCATTTTCACCTGACAATCGTATCAGATCTCATATCAGCCCATTTATCATTCACTTGCAGAAAATATACATGAACTACTGTCCGTGAACACGGAATTGTTTTGTGTTTGTATAAAGTATATAAAATAGCGCATGCTGACCACAACAAAAGACGGCAAACAGGACATGTACGCACGCCACAAAATCAATTCATATTTAAAGAATGTGCACACATCATATCGAATTAGGCAATCTCATGCAAACAGGCAATCTTTCAGTCGGAATCACACAAAAAAACCTGTGATTGTAAATACACAGGATTCAGACTTTTACTCTAGTGTATTAATGTCTGTTCGTTTTCCGCTTCTTTATTCAAGTTCAGAAATTGCAATTTTGTGTTTAGCTCTGTCATAAATTGTTCAGAATATTTGATCTATTTTAGAGAAGGAGTTTTGATTGATTTGATTGCCGAACACACTCACCAATTAGTCTCAAGATTCATCTGAACAATTTATCCATTCATGACACATTTACGAATAATAAAAAAAAGAACTTTGAAGAAGAAAAGCTTGACATATTTTGAAAGCTGGTTTACCCATTTTGCATTCAATGACTTATGCAATGAACTGTACAGGTGCTAAGATTATCTAGATGAAACTCGTATAATATATTTTGATCAACATGGCACGATAATGTAGGAAACACCAGACAGTTGTAGAAAATCAATTATATAAATGTACAAAATCATTTGCAATTTGATCAAAGCAACTAGAAATGTTTCATCATGTACACAATAGGCTAAATAATGTGAAGGTTGAACACGTAGCTTTGAGAATTTCATTTCTGATCCGAGAAAAGCAAAGCTCCAAAGCAACTGAGAAAAACAGGAATTTTGTGATATTGGTATACACAGCTTTAACTACATTTGATCACTAGAGGGCATTATATACATCATATAATTGACAAAAAAGGAAATAGAAATGTATGAAAAATATAATTTTACACATTATTACATAGCTCTTATTACCATATTGATTACCCCTAATTTAATTGTGAATGCTTAATGCCAACAAGCAGAAATATAATTCGAATCCGTTTTACTAGAAGTATAATCTATATAATTTAAAAAGTTTTAATTCATTTAGTGCATTTTTTTCATTTGTATAATAATAATATGTGTGTTTAATAAACGACCCTATAAGTTGTATCCAAACACTTATATAACTCATCCTGTTTGGCATTTATCTTTGTCTATTTTATAATTAGCATTACATCTGTATATAGACATACACTAAGTTTAACTGTAAAACGTATTTATATACAAATGAGATCGCCCCCTAACGGAACAAAGTAAATAAGTAATTTTACTTTGAATGCATCAAATGTATAAAGTAATTAAAGACAATATGCAACTCTGCAACATAAAATAATTTAAAATATGAAATAAGCACATTAGCTATTGGTAAATTTTTATTTGTCAGGTCTGACAAATTGAAAAGTGTGGAAAAAAAAAGTGTGAAAGCACACCTTCATCACAGTCTCACAGCTCCTTTCCACTTGGCTTGTACCCTAAGGTTATGACTCTGTACAAGACTCAATGGTCTTATGGAAAAAACATCACCATTGGCAACACCACCCGCGCCACAAACCCAATTCCACTTTCTGAAATGTCACTTTGATGCAGTTGTCTAAATCTGAAGAATTGCTGGTTGTCATTTGAACTGTTCACCCCTCCTGATCCAGGTAAGTTTGTATGAGCTGTGTGTGTTAGGAAGTTCTTGTCTCAATACAGTGTGTCCTGGCCCAGGAGCTGAGTGGGTCAGACGAAAGCCTGAGCTATGCAGCGCACTCAGTACACTGTACCAGAATCGCACTACCTCTGCCTCATTTCCTCCCACTTCAAACCCTGCCCACTGTAGATGTACAGTCAGAATAAGCTGATTGATCCGTATGAGAGTTCCATCTTGCACCCAACTCTCCAACACGCGCCATTCTGCACTTTCTAGATCTGCCCACAGAAGATGCACCTTTAAATAGAGAAACAAAAGGGATAGAATTTTAAAGAATGAGATCAATTTTAACAGTATAAACAACTAAAACACTAAGACAAAAATGCAAACAATAGATGTGATGGATGATTTTCTGTTGCTCTCTATAATCATTTTGGGTATGTCAGTGGCAGCACTTCTTTGTATGACAGAAGGATAGCAGCATAGCTGTACATTTTGTGGACGGATGTATACAGTACACAGCCTACAGTGGGAATCAGATGACTGAATGTGAATGTTGGCTAGCTACCACAAGCTCTTTTTGAAAGAGGAAATGTTTCTGATTTATCATTCTACAATCTGGAGCACTGGATTTAAGTATGAGGTCAATAGATGTCTGATAACTTTAGCTAGCTTTAGGACAGTGAGAAAAACAATACAAACATCCCTGGTTATGTCTAAAGTGTAAACAATGAGTACAGGTCCTAATAAAGTATACAATGACCATATATTACAGTTTTCCTCAGTTGGTTTGGATTTGCACATCGTACGCACATTTTTCATTCATCGAATTGCAAATGTTTTAGTACATTCATATGTTTGATTGTGTGATTCATCCACGGTCAGAAATTGTAATTTTCTGTTTTGCTCTGTTACCAATTACTCAAAAACTGTTTTAGAGACACATACATCAGTTCAAATTCATCTTCACAATTGATCAATTCATGCCACATTTACAAAATAAGTTTAATGACTTATGCAATGAACTGATGCTGAGATTTTTTAATCTATTAAAACGACTGAGATGAAACAAGTATAATATATTTTGATCAACATGAACAACCAATAATGTAGGAAACAGCAGACAGCTGTACACAATCAATTATATGTATGTACATTTACAATTTGATAAAAGCAACTAGAAATGCTTTTATAATGAGCACAAGTGACAAAATGAAGTGTATACATGTATACTTTGAAATCTTCACATGAGATGTTATCTAATCCGATGTGGTGTTTTCATGTCCTTGCGATTTCAATCTGAATGATCTTGTGGCATGCAGACATCAGGCTTTGCCCTGTTTTCCGTCTTTTCCCGTCAACATGGAGTTCCATTATTTCTTATGCACATTATTTTATATATTTTATACACACTCAGAAGCTGTGCAAAATACTGTTTTGTGGATAATCAATTCCGTGTTGGCAAGGTTACAGTAGTTGGTGTATATTTTCTGATACAAGGTCTGATACGGATGCCAGGTGATGAGGAGCATGTGCACCTACTGCAATGCAAAACATAGTTTATATCAGGAAATACTGAAACTGTGTGCTGTCATTCAATGTGACTTAACATTTTGACTATACTGTATGGAAACAATGAAAAAAGGACGTTTTATTTTGATGGCAATGATATATTCATTGACACAAATGCTTACTTTTGAGGAATGAGCTAAGGATTTTGAGTGAAGTAATGGATTTTGCAAGAAAACCAATATTTTGGTGTTTGTTCTAATTGTTTAGAGAAATGCACATATTAATTTGCAAATATTAAGGATAATTAAAAAAAAATGAAATAAGAAAAATCATGTAATATTCAGAGTTACCTGTATTGTTTGTGTGTGTGTCTCTCGACTTTGTTTTTGATTTGATTCTGGTCACTTTTTTCTCACTCCTTCAAACTTACAGTGTGTTAGGTTGCCAGGAATACCCACAGCAGTATAGGAAAACTTTTGGGTTTTTTTCTTCTTAAAAACAATATTTTTTAATTTTAAAATAATTGACATTTTGCAACTTGATGTGATATTTGTTGGGCACATGACCAATGGAATGAGCATGTAGTGTATTGGAGGAATGAACCATGCAATAGATCATAGAGAATTTTCAATTAGGTATTCTAAGGAACCTATATGTTCCCCATGGAGAAAGTGCAGCCTATGTCTAATGATCAAAGATTAACAACAACATGCACATATATTCTCTGAGGGCATCACATCTCTATGTGAGTCACCAGACACTGTTGCCATGGCAGCCATGCGTGACCACAGACATCTCCATGGTGATAAAGCATCAGCCAGGGGATTCTATGCTGCCATCAGAATGAAAATGAAAAAAAAAGATGTATGACAGTACCATGCTGTGACCAAGTAAGTCCATGATGTCCAGCAGGCTGCGTTGTATAGTCCCCAAAACGCCCCTGTAACGTCGGGCATGGGGGCGTTTCCAATCAAGCCAAGCTTGATGATGCTGGACAGATCCATAGTCTGAGCCACTACCATGCTTGTGCCGAATACTGGGGTCAAAGCGATGCACTTCACATTTCATACGTAATGTAGACTCCAGAATTGCTGTGTCCTTCCCATCCAAGCTGCAAAGGCACCATACACTTAGTTGTCAGAAACCCTTTATTAGTTGTGCACTTGTTTATACTTCTGTGTGTGTCTGCTGTTATATCTATATGCTTATTTCTCATACAACATTTTGGAACTTTAATTCATTATTTTTTTAAGTGAACCATTTCTGGATGCCTTATTCGCACAGATAGACAATTTACCATATCCAGGCCTCTTGCTATTCTTCAGAGAAGCTGGAGAAAACTTATTACCCATGTCACCAAAGAATGAACATGCAAAACATATTACACGTACACAGTATTTCAAGCTCAGGATGGAATGAGACACCATGGAGCCACAAAGCAGCAACACTCGCTGTTGCACCACCATGCTGTCAAAAATCTGTAGCGGTCTTTAATTAGAAGTGTTCTCTAGTTATTAATAATGTCACTTGTGTAGGTCTCTCATTCAGGAGATTCTAAGTTCAAATATTGATGATATACTCTCATGCGAGAGAAGACACAATTGTGGGTGTCTTGGACCTCTTGTATGGAAAGATAAATAGCTTCCACAGGTATGTTACACCGAGTTGGTAATCATTCAGTAGGTATGGTATGTTGGTTCCCATCTCTTATACGAAGCATCTGTTATGTTTTATATAAGCTACATAAATGAGTTCTATTCCCTATACAAAGATTTACCTATTCAAGAGTACTGTGATTCAGTACTGTATTCCCCAAGGTTTTTTTTACCCACTTTCAAAAAGTTTATAATTATCCAAAATAAAAACTCATTTAAAACAGAATACATACCTAAAAGAGTAAACAACACAAGGACTTCCAGTGTTCCAGAAATTCAAGCACAGAGTCTCAGAACTTTCCCCAACATATGCAGAACCAGACTCACCAGAACCCTGCCATCTGGAGCAATTCACCTTAAGAAGCAAATCACAAGGAGGTATTGTATTATTTGAGTTGGGAATTTTGTATTACCAAGATAAGATAAAAGATAAAAGCAATTAGACCATTCTGACATTCTGACCTTCTGAAGATATATAAAAATGACCTGTATATATATAAAATGACATATATATATATAGATATATATATATATATATATATATAGATATATATATATATATATATATATATATATATATATATATATATATATATATATATATATACATATACACTGACTGAAAGGACACATACCTCTGGTGTACTAATGAATTGGACAAGACGCTGCACTTCAGCACTAAAAGATGGCTGTCCTGAAGCCCAAGGTTGAAGGACAAGTTTCCTTTCTGTGTCCTGCACAAACAAATCCACAGGCTTCTTAAGTATTTGTCAAATTTGCCATGCCTGTTATTTTTCTCTGTCTCACTCTCTGTGAGCTACATTTCAGAAGATTCTTTACAATAGTGGTGGTTGGGTGTGAAATGCCTCTGGCAGCTAGAGTAGTTGCAGCATGTTTTGGGGTCATGCACTCTTTGTTTCGTCCAAGCCTGTAACGCAATAAGACTATGGTCTCAGTGTACAATGTCTGTTTTGAAGAGAAATGTGTAAAACAGAACAATGGATAGATCCCTCATCACAATCCCCCTAAAACAAGAAAAGAACTTCTCAGTCCAGCATAGTATCCATGGAGACACAGAGGGAAAGATTAGTCACAAAGAGAAAAATAAACATTTGTGTGATTTATTTTATAGGGATTCCCTTTACTCCTAGTCCAGTGTGGTTTGTCCATCTATATGCATTATAAATACACATATGATACAGGACATACTTTAATTTTTTGTTCACCACCAAAGCATTTTTTATGCTTCAGTGAAGGTGTCTTTCTCAGGCCAGCATGCTATGTAAGTGCAAGCATAGCCTCTTCGTGGACATTCGGTGTGATTAGGCTTTCAGCAGTGTTTACCTGGCCAGAGTTCAACTCGTTCTCGTCAGCGTAGGCGCGCAGGCGTGCCGCTGTCTCCTCATTTGGCCAGAGTTCCGGCGCACTGTCCGGGCGTCCATCCGCGCCAGTGTCTAATGATCCGGATTCGTGACTACTTATACTGATGACAGTAAAGTCGGGTGCGGACGAATCGCGTGGCACTATCAAACTGACTAGAAGCTGGAGGAGCAGTAGCACGGACAAAACAACCGTGAGCACACTTGGCACAGCACTGCTACATGCGGCCATACCTCCCCCTGAATGAAGCAGTGCTGCACGACGGAGAACCAGAACCTCTGTGGAAAACTCCACTGCTTCAGGGCAATAAGGACAGAGGAGAATGCACAGCTGGAGTCCCTCTGTTGCGGAGAGTAGCATGCGCATTCTCCACCCCCACCCCCCTTAGAAACCACACACACACACACACACACACACACACACACACACACACACACACACACACACACACACACACAGAGTTTTATACACATATATTTTCATCTATTGCCATTAACTGGACAAATATTAGACAATCAATTATTCATTCATTCATTCATTCATCTTCTACCGCTTTATGATATATTATATTATATTATATCATATATTCGTATGTAGAAAACATTTTTAAGTTCAATTAATAGACAGTTCTATTAATGGTAATGCACACTGAAAAAAATCTGATTGACAGCAGTAATTGTAATTAGGCTACAAAATCGAATTACTCCTAGTTTCACTATCGTATCAGTGTAAATTTATCTGTCTGTGGTTGCGAATGGATAGAGGATCAGAAACGTTTCACATTTTGTTCCCTCTTGTGCAATTCAATGCCCTGCGAAAATGGGAAGGTAGAAAGGATTCCTGTTAATTAAAATAAAAAGTTCAGTTTCTCGAGTGACGCACGACATCACAGTTCGCTGCTAAATAATATATGCAGAACAATGTGCGGACCTCTGGGCTGTATGACTGGCTAACGTATGAAATTACGCCATGTTTTGTCTGGTTTTTCTGCTTCTCTTTGGTGCTTGATCCCCGGCTCCGCACTCCGCTCGTGTCCCGGTTTGAACCGCGCGCACTGCATCAGGGTTGACGCCGTGAAACCCCGCCTCGTTCAGAAAAGCCCGAGTGGTGCTGAATGTCAACGAGTCAAAGAGAGTCCATCA
This sequence comes from Kryptopterus vitreolus, assembly GCA_030449085.1. Classification (NCBI taxonomy): domain Eukaryota; kingdom Metazoa; phylum Chordata; class Actinopteri; order Siluriformes; family Siluridae; genus Kryptopterus; species Kryptopterus vitreolus. The sequence goes on from JACRUU010000007.1 coordinate 16,810,304, forward strand.
CATACAGACACAGACAGACACACGCACGTACGCACGCATTGCACGCGCACGCAGACGCGCGCTTGCACGCGCACACACACACACACACGCGCAAGCACACTAAAACACACACTGGAATTTCCCAGTGATTAAACAGACACTGCTGTAGCTGTTTGCAATTTCAAAGCAATTTGGATGCACAAACATACATCGCCTACATTTACTGAGCATTCATGTGTAATATATTGTTTTTTATTGTTTGTTTGTTTTTTTTACTGTTGTTTTAAGCATTCAAAGTTCAAATAGCGCTAATATAGCACCTGAAGTGTCAATGAAATGAAATAACATTTGTTGTTGTTTATTTTACTTTTCTATTATGTATCTGCTGGTCAGGTAATATTTCTGTAAATAGTTGTGCTTCACGCTAGTTTTGTTTTAAGGTAAAGTTTCTTGGATTTGTGTCTGAATCCTATCTTGTAATTAAGCAGTACACTATATGGCCAAATATTTGTGAACACTGTTTTAGTTAAACAGTCCAAATCTCATTAATGCTCTGCTGTTCTGATAAACCCCCTTTCATGAAATGTATGTGATTTATTTCTTCCAAATTCCAACCCAATGAATTTATAATGACCCTGCATATAAATACATTCTGTACAATTGTATCCTTACAGCTTTGGGGAAACATTTTGAGTGACCCTCAGGTGAGAGTTCAGGTATCTGCATGATTTTGCGCTTATACAGTATGAAGTGCTTGAAAAATTGGTTTTGATTGTTGGTTGTTTATACAAAATACATATTGCTTTTAAAAAAGCTTTTTTTTTTTTAAGAAAAAAATGCCTATTCATTATAATATACAGTTTTATAATATATTTCATGAACAGGCATTTAAATAATATATTTAATGAACAGTAGTTTTGAGAGAAGACTTCATAAATGTAGAGACTGTCCCACAAGATTTGGAATGTTTGACTGACATTAAACATATGTGGAGGTTGGAAATGTTGCAGTAGTATTTGCATACATGTAATTAATATACAGAATGTTGTTATTTATTTTCCTAAATCTTGCATACATACCTCATTTCTAATGCTCTTCACCATCCCCAGCAGCCATTTCCATCACAGTTGTTTTCTGTTTGATTTTCCTTTTTGTTGTAAATTTTTTTAATGTTTGACATATTTGTAATTGAAACGTTCAATAATATAATTTAAAATTATTTAATTTATCAAATATATATTTATATATTATATATATATATATATATATATATATATGTGTGTGTGTGTGTGTGTGTGCGTTGTATGTATATATATATATATATATCTATCTATATATATATATATATATATATATATATAGCTATATAATAGCTATGTGTAAATTAATGTAATCACTGCTATAAAATATTTTAAAGAAATGCATCATTAGTTTGTTTTTTTGTTGTAATAAAACAATAAAAAACAGCATTTTGTCCAGCATAACATGGTAGGAAATAAAAGATTCCCATAATCACAAACATGGTAAAGATAATTCCTACACATAGTTTATTTTTATTTTTAAGAGAAAATCTTTCTTGCTGCATGGTTGCATTTATTTTAATAAACAGGGTCAAATAGACCACAGTTGAATAATTATCCTTTGATGCTTGTGCATTTCTACATTTTCCGTTTATCTTCACACAGAACCAGCCATTTCAGCACAAACTCACAAGCCATACACCTGTTTCAAGTGTGATTTTTTTTGGTTTGTTTTTCTTCAATGGACCACTTTAGGAAAAAGATTTGGACAGTCTTTTCTCATTATGGGAAAGGTCAATGGGGCCATTCACTGTGTAAAACCAGTCCCACGTTTTAAATACATTGGTCAAATTGGTTAATCTCAGTCAGGCAAAAAGTGGCAGTGCCTTACAAACATTTGTTCTGTAAGTAAAACTGACCATGCATGATAAAATGTACATTAATAATAGATTTTGTTAACTATATAAGTTTGATGCAGTTCATGATAGTTATTATTTATTCAGGAGTTCTTGCTTAGTGTTGGTAAATTATTCAATGTATGTTAAAAGCCTGGGTTTGATTATGCTTTGTTTCCTTAAAATGTGTGGGGTGCTCGATTTTCCTTTCCACAGTTAATTTTGTTAACATGGCTGCATAGGATGTTTGTATGGCAGCTTGTAATTGCAAAGAACATTATTCACTCATTCACCATAAATAATCTCTTTATCTGTAGCCTATCCTGGGTACAAGGTAAGAGAATTCAGCTTGACGGGACACCAGCCTTTCCACATACCTCAATGTTATTGCACAGTGGGAGGAAACCATTGAACACAAAGGAAACACACACAAACAAACAGACAGAACAAAAAAAAATAAACTCTACAGACAGTAATTTGAGCTTAGAATAAAACCAGGGACCCTGGAGTCATAAAGCAACCAAACCAACCAAAATCACAACTGCAAAACCAAAAACACAAACAATTATAAAACCCTAACAGAAAAATTAGAAACACAAACATTACATAAAAACAGAAAATGAACATGCTTATATAAGTCCACATGCTTTTTGCTGACTGGATTTAATGTACATCAGTATGAGGAGCCACGGAAATAATAATTAGAAGAAGTGACAGGTATCTGATTCATAGCTAAAATAATGATGACTTTATACATGATTCATTTTATCAAGGACATTTATATAATGTTACACGAGTGGTCAATTTTAAAAATATCATTACAGCTTACTTGAGTGGGTACATATTTCTGTCACATTTTTTGAATGTACTCGCCATGTCCAATCAGCAAAAAGCATCATTTCAAGCAAGGAAACTCTTTGCACTTGTTATTAATGAATCTGTTATTGTGTGTTTAGGTTTGCAGTTTCTGATATGCAGTTGTGTTTTTGGTTTGTTAACGTAGACCACCATACCATTTGTCTGCCCTACTGTCATCCCTATTTCAGCCGTAGTTCAATCAATATTGTTGTTGTTTTATAATTTGATGAAATATAGTTTGTTATATATTTTATATTATCTCACTTTTGCCTGGCTTGACTAATATGCAGCATTGTCACACCACTGTACACCACCCCACAGAGCAGAGGCAGGACAGAGTTACGCAATGATAAGAACAGAATGTGTATTTAAATATTCCCACCTTAGATACAGTATATGGAACAGACAGATACAGTATTTCACCACAAAAAAATCACTGTACGACACAGCAGACCACAAGAAATAGGAACAGTGAAGAGAGAAAAAAGGAGGGGGAGCATTATGAATAGGAGAATAGGCATTGTCCACACCCTGAGTTCCAGACCTCCATGCTCAGAAAGACTGGCATCTCAGCACCTTTGCCAGAGCAGCATCTTTGGGGTCAGTGCATGAGTGTCTGTCCTCCTGACAGAAAAATTACAAAAATACGGAGACAAGAACTGGGTGTTGGGCAGGATATGACCATGCGGCAGGCCGTGAACAAAAACAGGGAACAAGGCATTTGATTCAGATAAACCCTATTGAGCCAAAACATACCCTTGTTTAGAATAAGTCATTATTTGCACAGGATCAAGTGAAACCATTTAAAGTAATTTTCAAATTGACATCACTTCTTACATGTCATAACAGAAAATCTGAAACATTTTCATAATAATTTGGTAACAAATTTACAACCTTTGCAAAACTCTATCCACTTCTGTAATTGCTATGCTTCGATTATTTATATCATTGCATTGTTATTTCTGGTGTTGACTTGGTTTTTGTGACTTATGTACAGATGCTGGTATTTTGAAGCAGACAGCAAATAAAGTGGCAAAAAGGGATCAAGTTTGCGTAAGGAGAAGGGTCACCATCAAAAACCCTGTTAAAAGCGATTCTGGGGAGCAAATAATTAATCCCTACTGACATGACCAAAGATGATGTTGAGACTAGAAGAGACAGAAAAGACACATATAGAGAATCAGAGGAAAAAAACAGAGAGATCAGTTTGAAGGCCAAAAACCTTTTTCCATGATCTCTCACATCATATTTAACAACTGTTGCAAGCATATCTGGGTTTCTGTTTAAATGAGTAATATTTTGCATTCTGAGGATTTCCGCAGTTCAGTGGAGGAGTTCTTTTAGTTGGCATATGTGTCCATCCAAAAAAAAAAACACCACCCAAGCTTCACAACTGGTCTTGTGCATGTAGGAGCATCTATATGTGTATTAATGTGCTATTTCAGTTGTTTATGGTGTGTGTGTGTGTGTGTGTGTGTGTGTGCACATGCACGTGTGTGTTTGTGTGTGTGTTGATTGTCACTGCTGAAGAAATCATCTTGTAGTCCACAGTTCCAAATCTCCTTAATCCTATCTATCAAGTTTCTTCTGTAACAGCACATTCTTATAAAATATTAGAAATATGAAAATGGTGTAGTCCAAATCATCTGTTGAAAGGAAAAAGACAATGTATAAACAAAGGTAAAGTGTACAAATTGACCATGATATATGGCCATGATCATGCATTACAATAGCATTATTTGTAAGAAACTCTTTCTGAATGATAGTCAATATTAATTACAGATGTAGTGTTAATGTGATTCTTATCTTTGTCTCAGCCAGGTTTCCTATAATGAATCTCACCTGTATTTGGATGGTGCAATAATGCTAACTACAGGCTGGTGACGGTGAAGCCTTCATCATTGGGTTGATCCAACAGTTGGCAGAGAACCCCCCCTCGGGAACTTTGGGACACATATCGGTGCCCTGTGGGTGCATAGCTGTCCATATTACCATGATAACCCAGCTCCTCATGCTGGGGAGAAGAGTCTTGACTTCCACCCACACAGGAAGAAGACATATTAGGTCCTCTCAGTAAAGGTGTAGAGTAAGGAGAATGGGATGGTGCTCTCATCCCAGGGCTAATAAGAGACATGTCCCGTTTATGTGAGGGCATAGTGATGGCAGTGGAGCGCAGCTCTTCATAGCTCTGTGGACTATGAGCAACACTCCCACCCTGCCCATACCAGCAAGGAGAGCTACTGTAACTGGGTGAGTCATACTGTGGAAATTGTTCCTTTGGCACACGGTGAGGACTCATGGCTGAGCTACACTGTGGTGGAAGGCGAGGACTAGGGGATAGTGTAGGGCTGAATGTTCTGGTTGTATGTCCATATGACTGTGATGGGGGTGCTGCTTTCGGGTGCTGCTTTAGGACATCTGACTGAGTTGACAGACCAGGAGAAAGAGAGGCAGAGTCTGAGGGGTAAATATGAGCAAATCTTTCATCAGAAGATGGAGTCGAGGTATGGGCTGAGTATGGAGAGGGGTATTCACAGAGCTCAGGAGCATGGCTTAGTGGTGAAAGGCTACTGCTATCTCCACTGTAGTAATCTAATGTTTCCTGGTATAATCCCCCTGACGAAGTCATTGGTCCTGCTGCTGGTGGAGTTGCAGGCTTTTGAAGTTTGGGCTTTGGTGGTAAGGATCGCTCTCGTTGGCAAGAAGAAAATCCTCCCCTGCCCCTACTCCCCCTAGGTTGACGACCTGCAGAAGCACTACGCTTTGGTCCACATCCCTGCACAGGAGAACTTGCAGGTGAGCCTGGTGTCATATGGCCGGTTTCCTTCTCAATCTGTGCCTCAGACCGTTTCTTTCGGCCTCTGCCTGGTTTAGTCCCACCTTGAAACAAGACATTCTGACTCCAGTTGTATGATGGGCCTGCAGAATTTTCATTCCAATCTAACATCAGTTTCTCCAAGCTTGACAGACTTGACTGCCCCTCAGTCACCGGTGCATCCCTAGGGCAGAATGTCCCCCCCATGCTTCCAATCCCTGTGTGGGAGGAATCAGAGGAGGACTCAGAAAATGTGTCTGGGCAAGGGCGTTGCTTTGCCTTTTGGGGTGTGTAATTTGATATGTCTAGGATGTCTTTGGACTCAGAGCTTGTGGCGCTGACTCCATAGTCAAAGCTATGAAACTGATGAGAACCAAATCCATCACCGCCCCAGGTAGGTCCCCCTTGTCTGTACACCCATGGGGCAGAGCACTGGAATTGTCTGGATCCTTCAGGTGGAGATGATGTTGAGGAGAAGGAGTTAGTCTTTGATATTGACATGTAACTTCCACTTGGGGATGATGGACCAACAGTCTCATTCTGCTGCATGAGGACATTGTTAGGTCCAGGATATGCACTATACTGTCGTTTGGCAGAAACTTGAAAACTTGGATAATTAATGTGCCGTTGTGTTGAAGTGGCAGGGGATGTTTTAGTGCCATATGTAAAGCTGCAGTCACCTGATCTGTGCTGCTGTTGAGACACAGGGCATACACCTGCTCCTTGGGGCACATTTCCACTATATGTGGAGGAGAATTGAGAAAAACAACCAGAAGAAGGATGAGGAGAACTGGGGGATCGAGAGAGGGAAAGAGCAGGGGATTTTGGGAAAGAAGTGGTTGGAGATGTTTGTGATGCACTGTATATATACGGTGTCCTACTTGAAGAGCTGCTATGAGATTGGGCTGAAGAAAGGGATCCCCCTTCTCCGGTACCAGCTGCTACTTTGGGGCTTCTTTTTGGGAAAGCAGGAGACCAGCAGTGGGCTGCACCTGGACTGCTACCCTCATAACCTGGAGTGATTTTACGCGCATCTTGGTGTCCTGTAGGGCTAGACATGGAAATATCAAGCAAATCTGAGGAGTCATCTGAATCAAGTAAAGAACGAAAATATCCTGCAAACATTCCCTGACTTTCCTCTGCACTGCAAGCTCCTCTCAATCCCGGGCTATTATAAACACCTCCTTTGCTAAGATCAGAGGATGGAAAGTTTCCACGTGGAGAACATGAGCCCTGGTAACTGCCTGGATCTGGATCACACTTCTCACCCCACCCATTATTTCCATTTTGCCAGTCTGGATCTAGAACCCCCTGACCACTTTTTAGTGCTCCATTCTTTCGAGGTCGTCGCTTTCTTATCTTTTCACCAGTCACCAGGCTACTTTGCTCACCGAGTAATGCCCTCTTCATCCCACTACTCAGCCCTTTCCCCCTTTTCCGTGGAGTTCCCGGTTCAGACAGAGGAACCTTGCGCTTTTTCCCAATTGTCTCAAAAAAATCACTGAATGACCTCTTAAAAGATTCTGAACACCCAGTCATACCCCCTCCCCTCCCTCCCATACAGCCTGCACGACCACCTCTCCTGCGGAAGCCTGTGAGGCGATGCAGTAGAGTTGACAGATTTGGATTTTCTGGAGACGTGTGAAAGGTCTCCGGTTCAGTTGGAGTCCAACAGCGTGGTGGCGAGCAGCGGCCAGTACTAGGAGGTTGCCGGTTTAAGAAAGCCAGTTTAGAGAGAACATCTGCATATTCTACTTTAACATCATTAGTGTCATTGACATACGAGGGCAGAGGGGAAGGAAGCTTTACTCGCCGACGCCTTCTGGGTTTCTTTGGCTCTGCAGCACTTGCAGCCCCAGCTCTGGTCTCACGCATATCAGGCTGTCCTGGTAAAGCCTGTTTAGGCGGTCGCCCTCTTCGCCGTTTTAAGATGACTGGTAGCTCTCCTGGAGGAAACATTACCATTACACTCTTTCCATTGTTTTTCATGCGAAGTAGGGCCGTTGGCTCCTTTGAAATATGTGCACCCGTCTCTCCAACAGGTCCCCCTTCTGGCGGGTCTCCTGTAGTACAACCTTCCCCATGTGAGCCCACTGTCACAGGCTCTAAGGAGGAGATCTTATAGCTTTTCTGTCGTCGACTGAGATGCACAGGAATTCTCGCAATTTTTACCACTATCTTTCTCACACCTATAAAACGACCTCGTTGTTTGCCTCTCTGTGAATTCTGAACCCCAGGGCTGCTTTCACTTGTTGTCTTACCAAATGGCATTCCAAGACTATGATTTTGCACCATATGAATTGAATTAGTAGGAGCACTGGAAACTTCAAGAGATGAAGTGGCCATAGCAACATCTAGGGAACACTCTTCTTTCGGTCTAATCTCTTCTCCTCTCCAGATGTTCCTATCTTCCACTGTCTCTTTTTGTTCTATGTCCCTTTTCATTACATTATCCTCAGCAGCTCTGCGCAAACGAGATGACTTGCGAAGGTGGCAGGGGAAACGTGGCCGACCAGAACTTCTAAGGGTATACTTCCTCTCGGCCTCTATGGTGGTGTTGAGAGGATTGTGGCTTGCATTAGAACTATGATCTAAATCAGTGTTAGTTAAGGTATTTCTCTCCAGTTTACTGGTATTAGAGGGGTCCTCTGCATCTAACTTACTTATAGATACAGAGCTGGGTTGGAGGGCTGAGTAGTTTTGTGAGAGCTGATTGGTATGCAGTGGATGGGCTGAATGAACAAGGGAGGTGTATGTTTCAGTCTTTGGAGTTATAGACAAATCCTCTGGAACAAGAGAGGTGTCCTCTTCCACAGTTGAAGATCTGACCATTTCTGTATGTGTATGTTTGTGCATCAGTACATCTCCCTCAGTGTGCACATGGGTATCTATTTGAATGTGCATTTGAGATTGTAGATGTGTGGTAGCGTGTTCTGTATGAGTGCTTTGTTGAGCTGAAAGTGGCTGTTGGTGTATGTGCATCTGTGGGTGTGTGTGTGACGGAATGTGAATTTGTTCATGCATGTGCATTTGCTCCACGTGGTCCATCTGTCTGCGTCTCCTTGCTCTGCGCTGAAACTGGTCGTCATGATTACGTAGACCATTAGAAAGTGATGGTGGAGAAAACAATCTATAATGTAGTGAAGCAGCCGGGTCAGATCCACTTGTCCCTGCGGAAGGGACTCCAGGCCCCATGTCTCCCATCCAGGAGCCTTCGGTTTCACTACAGTCTTCGCCAACCTAGTGCTTCACAAGCCAAACGCATACTTCCAGATCTCAGACGGCCAGACAGTCGACTCATTTCCTCTTAAATTGATTGAAATCACAAGTACACATATATAATTTATATAATTTAGATAGCAAATATCTGCTTATGTTTTGTTAATGTGCAGCTGACCCAAAGGCAAGTCCCTCTCTCAACTTGCAGTTCCTTGCTTGGCAAGTAAGAGTGCAAAACTGGCAGTAAACAAGAGCTTCAGATTTCACAAGTAAAGTCCTTGAAAATTATCCGCCAATGTTTATCTGTGGAGTAAAACAAATTGTATAAACATTATTTCAACAGAACAAACACGTGGTTGACAAAAATATCAATAAAATGAACCTTTTATTTAATGGTTATTCTTTTTAATGATGACTCCTATTGTTCTTACCATTTCCGTTGCTATGGTCATATTTTGTGTTATCCCTGTGGACAAAAGGACAACTGTTACCATAGTGATACACTTAGAGAATCATTGTAACCCTGGCAATAGAATATGAGGGGAGCTGTAACCATGGTTACAGTTTTCCTATCCAGTGCAGTTGCTCAGGAAAACCATAGCAATACAGCTTGTATCACAGTAACTAGACTATGTATTAAATAATTAACAATTATATTAAAGAATATTTTCTCAAGATACCTATTTAAGTAACAAACTTAACAGAAATCGAAAATGTATTTTTGATGTAAGTTTTAAACTACACTTGAAATAGTTTTTAATTCAAGCAATTATTAAACACTACACACACGCACACACACACACACACACACACACACACACACACACACACACACACACACACACACACACACACACACACTGTGTCTTGGACAATGCAGAAAAAGTTAAACAATGAAGTTTAAAGACTGATCAACAGGGGGCAGCAGCAGGATGAGAGGAGTGGTGTCGAGAGGGCTGAAGTGTTCCTCTACTAAGAGAAGGCTGGGAGACAAAACAGTGCTTGTATGTAGGAACGAAAAAGGCCAGAGAGTCAAAGTGCCTTTGCATACTTTCTCAGCTGCAACATCCAGACAGACAAAAACAGTATGCCTACGTTTTTACCACAAGCATGTATGAAAAAGCTGGACATTAAAGCATATGCAGAGGTACTGGGATCATGCGTAAGTGTTTTCTGACAGGACTTTTTCTTGGTGCATCATTGTGTTAAAATAAATACTACCTGGGATTTTACCTGCCGGAGACAGAGGAACTGAAGCATGTTTCTAACAAGAAGAGAACTAGAACAACCTACCAGCCAAATTCCCCATAAAATATATGACAATGAACATAATAGACTTAAACCATTTTACAAAGGCTGCATGAATACACTTCTCCTGTGTTAATGCCCCAACTATTCAATGTGTCACTATTTAGAAACTTTTCCTCTCTTTGCTCTTAAATGCATTTTTAAAATATTCTTTTAATGTGCTTAAAGCACTGCCATAGTATTGTATATTTTTTGTAAAACAAAAATTACTAAGTCTGTAATGACAAACAGACATCTACAGTTGCAAAGACCATACCATGCACACTCTCACTCCCACACTTTTCCTTTCTTTTTCTCACACACACAAGCTCTAATACACACACAATTCCATCCATCACTGTTGCTTTTGCACATGGTTCTTATTACTAACTGGCAAGGGGAAGGGAAGCAGGGAGAGACGAGTAAAGGAGTGGAGCAGAAACATGTGCTGTGGTGCTCTGGGCCGAACAAACCCTGCCATGCCTGTGTGCTAAAACATGCACTGGCAGACAGACAAACAGACTGAAGAAAAGCAGAAACAGAGAAGCAAACTATCCACAAACATGGAAAGAATATTTAACTAAAGAATATGGAACTATATTTTCTCTGTAAGAGACTGCAGTATATATGTATTAGCCACCATAATACAGAATAAGTAAAAGTATTCTCTAGAGATGAGAACCTAGATGAGATCATGCATGAGCGCTACTGAGACTGCATGAGTGTACTGTTCTCAACTAAAGGACTCAAAGAGCCTATAGGTCTTAGATGTGCTGCATACATCACTCTTTGCGTGCTCACTCTCTTTCTTACTCCCTCTCTCTCTCTCTCTCTCTCTCTCTCTCTCTCTCTCTCTCTCTCTCTCTCTCTCTCTCTCTCTCTCTCTCTCTCTCTCTCTCTCTCTAGCTCACTCACTCACTCATGCTCTCTCTCGATCTCTGGTGTTTTCTCTCTCTCTTTAATTAATGCCATTAATTAATTAAGCATCAGTCTAACTGAAGACAGGAATGAGTACAACTGCAGATCACCACTTTAATTATAGTCACACACATACCTCTCTCTCTCTCTCTCCCCCCCTCTCACACACACACACGCACACGTTTCATCCCAAAGACTTTGAAAGATAGCGTGTCTCAAGCTTCTCCTCCCCTTTTCACTCTGTTTTGGCCGCACTACGCATTTCCCTGCCAGTGCATGCTAGTGAGATGGAATAACTCGAAAACAAAGTGTGTGTTCCTCCACGTGTGTATTATCAACTTAAACAGAGGAATTTGTGGCACTCATTTGCCAGTAACATAATTAAGAATTTTGCATGTTCACTGATTGCAACGCCACGGTCAGGGTCACGCTTTTCTCTACTTACTGCTGTTCTTCTTCCATTCTTATCTGTTTCTCTCTCTCTCTCTCTCTCTTTTCCTCTACTATCTTATCCTCTTCTCTCGTTTTCTCCAGAAACTGCCACAATGCTCTGTGGGTAACAAAAAAACATCTGCTGACTGTAAGCCAATAACAATACTTCTCTGTCACTACTCTGTCCAGCCTGCTTGTGTTCAGAGCTGTCAAAGGCATAAGCACCAAATAACAAGAGTCAATGTCTGGTGAGTAAATGCATCAGTTGCATGATTTCTTACTGTAATGTTTTAAAAGTGATTATTGAATGCTTAAGCACTTGTATATACGCTTTTGAAAACATTCAACCACATAGAAACTGTAGTCATGACCTTACAGAAGCTATCTGTCCACATCTGCAATGCAGCAACAAGCTGATGAAGAAGTGGTAAACTACTTGAAAATTAAAGCTTGACACGACTATGTACCGAAACAGTGTCATAAAAGCAGCGGCAGACAAACCTACATGTTCTCTCGTTCATATCGATGAGTTATGTTTACTGTTTATTAACCATGTAGAGAAGGGGCACCCAACCACCAGGCTGTGGACCATTTGATACTAGGCCACACAGAAAAAATAAAAACGCTTTCATTTGTTTGTTTTTTTATTTCTTTTTTTATTGACTCGTGCGGTCTGCAGGGTGTTTAATTAAAAGAAATCGCCACTTCCACTGATGTAAATTTTCTCCACTTTCAAGTCACTGGATATTTTCTGCATTGAGCAGAAAATCTTATTTTATATTATGATGAGTTACATATCTTTATGCATGTAGTATTATTCTTGTAATTAATTCATAGTATATGCATACTAGTAATACGATATACACGTCATTGTGTATAGTTACAAAAAGGTTAATGACAATTGATGCCATCTTAGCAAGTTGAAATAAAATACGGTAAATATAATGTTCACCTGCAGAGCTATGTTTTATTTAGCACAACACCCTCATGGTGAAATATGTCATTGTATATTAATTGATGTCAAATATCAAATAAATAAAGTCACTTCAGGTTTACCCAATATCGAGTACCCAGATATCAATGCATGGGAATGTTTAGAATCCGTCACATCATACGCTGGCATCCAACAATCAAGACCTTACTCTCTTTCTTTCTTTAGTTTGTTCACAAACAATCTAATTTTCATAAAATTGTACTAGGTCTTGTCCCAGTTGTCTTTTTTTGGGATTTAGACTGTGCCACATGCTCTCAGTTCACCCTTTCCTGTTAAATTATAGTTGAATTCCCGGGTAAAAGTGCATGTATGAAAGGGGCTATAGCGCCTGATACTCTTAAGTAGTGATGGCGGTTCTGGAGTGTGTGTGTAATTACACAAGTGTATGTGTGGGTGTTTGCGCAATGTGAAAGTGCATGATTCTTTGTGTGTATATATGTGTGTGTATACTTGTGCATGTATATATATATATATATATATATGTGCATATGTGTGTATTTGTGTGTGTTTACACAAGTGCGTGTGTTTCAGTGGGTGTGTTAGGGAAAAGCACTCACTCAGTTCAAATGAGAGTGCAGTTGTTGCTAAGATACAGGCAGCAGCCCTGACAGTGTGTGAGGGCAAGTGATGGGGGGGATGGAAGGAGAGGGAGGGTGAGCAAGACATACAGAAAGAGAGAGAGAGATACAGAGAAAGAGAGTAAGGGCAAAAAGAAGGATGCAGAATGGAGAGTGAGGTACGAGAGAAAAAGGGGGAAGGAGAAAGGGAAACACAGAGAGAGGTAGAAGTGGGTCACACGGTCCACAGAGACATTGCCACGGTGACACTCTGCAGAAGAAACACAGCTGTCATCACCTACAGACACGCACACACATGCACACACACACACATATATAGGGACACACGCGTATACGGACACATGAACACACATCATCTGCCCTGTGTCTCCTCTCCAGGTTTCACATCTTCTACTCAGCATTCCCTCATCGTTCTTCAGCACTGCACTTCTTCCTATCCCTGTCTCATTGCTTGTCTCTCATACTGCTCTCTCATTCACTCACACTCACCCACTCCCTCTTCCCACCTCTCCATGGCCCCTACACCCCCCCCAACCCACTCCAACCCCCACCCCAAGCCAACTATCACTCTCACCCTCCCTTACTTTCTTCCTCTCTCATCCCCAGCTGCAGGAAATTCCTAATAATCTTCATCATCAGAGCCTGTCTTCAACACCAGTTCCTGCCAACACACACACACACACACACACACACACACACACACACACACACACTTTTACTACATCTTGCTTTCTGTTTCTGTCTTTGCAGCAATATTACTTCTGTAAGAGTGTACATGTAGCGGTTATTTTAAGAATCGCAAAGACCCTCCAATCCACCCTTCACTCCTCCATGGGTCATGTGACTACAGCACCAGCTGGAAAGAAACATCCAACAGCAGGCAGAGAGAGAGAGAGAGAGAGAGAGAGAGAGAGAGAGAGAGAGAGAGAGAGAGAGAGACCTGTCTTGTTTTTTTCACTCTTTCTATGCATCACTTTCTTAATGTAAACCTCTTTAGAGAATAGAAGGCTGCACAATTATTTATTATATTTACTTTTTAATTGCAATCACAATGTATGGCTTCCCCAATTAAGTAAACATTATTGATTATAATATAGGTATAGAAAGTGCCATTTTAATTGATTAATGTTAGTTGTAAATAGCGATACAGACTTAGAGTTAAGACTTGAGATACAGACTTGAGTTAATTGTCTGTTTGGTTACATACCGTGAAAATAATGGCCTTTATTAACTTGAGGTTAATTTTATTTATTTTTTTTTTTTTTACTATGCAGCAATTAATCAATGTGTGGAAATTTATGCTGTACATTCTGGGAGAGCTCTTAGAAGTTCAATGTCGAATCCTAAAAGAGAGTATTTCCTTTTCAAAAAAATGTTATAAACTAAACGACTGAATCCATACAATACAAAAATCCTTTAGTAGATCTTTATGATAAGGTTGTTTTTTCTTGTCTTGAAGTTTCTCACAAAGTATCAGTATCTCGCATCTCACAAACACTTTGCATAACTCAAGTGATGTTACAAAGTTTCACGCAAGGTTAGAACTGGCTTTCACATTTGCACCTAACTAAATGACTTCCTCTGTATGAACTATGGCAGAAATCATGTGTGAGATATGACAGAGACAGATCACAGATCTTCGCTCCTGTCGTTCTCATTATCCCTCCTTCGTTTCTTTAAACACCTCAAGTTCCGCTGCATCTTCTCTTTCAGCCATTTTCAAGGCACATCCGTTCACAGTCCAATTTGTCCTTTAAACCTGTTTCTTCCCATTTTGTGTCTCATTCACCCTCTGACTCTCTCCCAGTGCACACTGTGTCAGAAAACACACTGACACGTGCATGCACACATATTGAGCGAGACCTTGAGGCTAGCGTTTTGGAGAGGGGCCTCTCCACTGCGGCCCTGACTTCCTGACATGACCACTGCACACACACACACACACACACACACACACACACCACACGCGCACACACACACACACACACACACACACACACACACACGCGCACACACAGCCTGAACCCAGAGCACCCCCGTTCCACTGTTGCCGTGGGAGACACTGCTGCAGAGCCCGTTGCCAAGGAGAAGGGCTGCTGGCTGCCTGTTTAAACAACAATGGCTGCCTTGTGCGCATTCCATCTCAGGAGCACACACAGAGGTAAGAGCGGCTCTCATGCACGCCTGCGCACATGTAAACACACGGACAGACACGTCTTCACGAGATTCTTCTTTCACTCCGTTTTGAAAACCCTGCAGTGGCTCTGTAAATCACCTTCACTCTCTCACTCTCTCTCCATCCTTGGACTCTCTTTTTTTACTCTTTCTTTAGTCTGAAAAAAAAGTCGCTTCCTTAGAACTAATTCATCTTTCTGATGTACACTTTGTGTTTTTTTTTTTACCATGGTGACCGCACACGTCCACTCTTACCTACTCTTTCTGTAGATTTTCTTCTCTGTGTTTCTCTCTTATCTCCCCTCTGCGCCCCTCCCCTTCCCCCACTATCTTCTTCTGCAATGTGTCTCACTCACACACTCACTCACTCACATACTCACTCACTCACAAACACACACACACACACACACACACACACACACACACACACACCAACACTCTCTCTCTCACAGCTCAGAGTTAAGCTTTCTGTCTCTCTATCACTCCCTTTCTGGCAAAGGAAGTGTGTGTTCCCCAGGGGGAGCTGGGCTCATTAACTTCCAGCAGACAGAGAGAGTGTGGACGAGAGCGAGCGAGAGAGAGACAGTGAGACAGAGTGTGTGAGAGAGAAAGAGAGAGAGAGAGAGAGAGAGAGAGAGAGAGCCAGGGGAGAAATACAGAGTAGTGAGAGACTAAAAGAGAAAGATAGAGGAACTAGAGGACGGTGGATGGGGGGGAGGGCGATAGAGTCCGCAAGAGAGACTAAAGGTAGGATAAAGACAGGAGATGGGAGAAAAAGTAGAGTGAGATGGATCGACAAAGCAAAAAGCAACAGTAAGAAAAAGAGCTGAAGACAAAAAGAGAGAGAGAAGCAGAATGCATAACCCTACTAACCTTAACATCTCCCTTGAACAGTAACTTATTCTTAGATATTAATATTAATCATAATAATAATAATAGCAATAACAAATAAACAAATTATGTGATTTGGGCTTTGCTTGTGGCACATGTGGACACACACACACACACACACACACACACACACACACACACACACAAACACACACAAAAGCAAAATGCATACATGCATATACACAAAACATGCTCTCAGAACTCATGCAAAAGAAAGAAATCCTGATTGCTGCATGATAAACTGTTTTGATAGTGGGACAGGCAGGTGTGGGCTTATACATAAAAGAGTACTAGAAAATATGGGGGAAGTTGTGATTGTGTATGTGTGTGTGTGTGTGTGTGTGTATGCAGAAGTGCTGCATTTTCTAGTAGCAATGCTGTATAACATGGTCTGGTGACTAATAAAAATCCAGAACTATCGATACTTCTGACCATCACCTAATGGTTCTCAGTAGGCTGCGAGGTGACATCATATCTCAGGCAATGCTACCTCACAACAGCCGCAACAATTATGAAGCTTCAAGGACTGATTGATCTTTTACGCTTGTGAAAGACATAAAGCAGCTGCTCATGTGCAACTTTTCAGGATATCCATCACTTTTCCAGGTTATCCATCATACTTGATGGGGGTGTTATCAGATAAAGAATGGAAGGAGACTCTAGTTAGACATCTTATACCACAAACCACATTAAAATATGCCACAATGTTAAGAAACATTCTGCAATATTTACAATATTGTGCAATAACTTTGTAATACGGTGCATTTATAGAAACAAAAATGTTCCTCAGCGGTTCTTGGATGGTGAACAATTCTAGTTCGCGGCTGGGGTTTTACTCAAAGGAGTATCTTGGATTGTTATGGGTCTCTGAAGATAGACAAAATGAAGAATTCTTAAGGTTCTGGACAGAAAAGTGTAACATGCCAAAAGTATGCACACAATTGTACAGAGTGTCTTTATGTTCTGTAGAATTATAGTTCTTCAATAGAACTAAAAACCCTAAACCTGTTCTCTTGTGTACTAAGTGACCTTCAAGTACACGTGCTTTGACAGTGGTAGGTTGCACAAGGTCAGATCCCTGTCCTCCTACTAGCCGAACACCTTTGGAATGAATTCAACCACCAACTTCAACTTCATTGATGGTGTTGTGGCCGAATCATCACAAAACCCCAAAGCAACGAAGCTGTAATAGCAGCATTGCGGTGACAATCTCTGTAATGGGATGTTCAAAATGTGAGTATGATAATTAGGTGTTCACACAGGTGGTCTTTTAAAATGGTGGTTGTCTGGTTGCAGGAATTATTTAATGAATCTATGATCAATTACTTCATCCAATCAGTGGACCACATATTTCGAGTTCTTGTCTTAAGTCTGTTTCATTAACATGACCCTTGTGCCATTTAATTACACTCTGAATTTAATTAACATAACATTTTCCCAAAACATACTTAATTTTTTATTGCAAAGTGTTATCTGATAAAACGATCACTGATGATTCCCAGTTCATATATGTCACACAGTAATTACTTTCCTACTGACACACTGCCTCACTATTTGATCAGTTTTGTTGAAACAGTGGACACAATTTTGGACTATGTCTTCATGACCAGAGAATTACAGAGGTATCCAGACAACAACTTGGAACATATTGTGCAAATGAATCACGCTGCTCGTCACGTTCAGATTTCTAATTCATATTTTGATTCGAAAAGTTGGGAATGGCTCAGAGGAAATAGTTTTCACACAGCCAAAATATATATTAAATAAGGCTTGTAATAAATATAGTGACCTATAATAAAAAGCACAGTTTATCATCAACTGGCAGAGTGAAAATATTTATCATTGCAGACTAATGTATAAAGAATACAGATCAATTTACAACAATATTTTTTGTGTGCATGTTTTTATTATATACTACTTATACTATATAAACTACTTGAACTAATTACTTTTTTTTTTCCTGAAGCTTCCTGGTTTACTCTGTTGGTTCAAAAACATAGTACTCTAAAACAGACCTGGGTATGAATAAATACGTGTGATTGCATGGACAGCTCTTCCTTTGAGGCTCAATTCCCCCATCATAAGTCCAGTGTTACAGGGATAAACTTTGGCTCTCCTACTGAATTCACTGAAAAATAAATATATATTATTTTGAACTGAACCACAAGTAGATTTAAGAATTGTTGAGACAGTCTTGCTCACACCAGAAAGCAATAAAACATTTCTTGCTCCCATTTACTTTGAAATGAATGACTCATCTTTTGCTCATTACTTGGGGGACCAGCCAAGTTTTGAACAGCCTTACAGCTAGCATCAGGTCTACTACTACAACCATTTGCCTCTTTTTTGGCCATATTTTCTGCAGGCACCTCACTAGACTGATTAAAGACGCATGACTTCTTTCTTCTTGATGGTATTTTGCTTTTGACTGCTTAAGTAGCACTATTAACTATTGACAGACTATTCTCATTCTGATTGAAAAAAGAATTTTATTGCAAATCTAATTACAGTCTGAGTTCCAGATTCTTTTGTAATTAATATATATATATATATATATATATATATATATATATATATATTAAAATACTGGTTAACGATAAAGAAAATAGCTATATTTTTGTACACAGAGAGATATGTTCACTAGCATGCATGTCCATATTTATTGCTTATTATCTGTTAAACATTTCATCCCATTTATAAATGCTTTATTGTTTATTACTAACCCATAAATAAAAGACAAAGTGCATATAACACCTGTGCAACTCTTGGATGCAGATAAAACAATCACTATGTACACAAACCCGAGTGTATCATGAAATATTTATGAACATGATGAAAAGAGTTACACTGACACCGCTTAAGAATGTTCAGTGAACAAGAGCCAAGAATGTGAATCCTGGTTCTTATGACACGCTCGGCTTTACGTGAGTGTCCTCTAGTGTCTGTGGTCCACTTAAAAATGAACTGTCTGTGCCTGGTAATGTTTCAGCTCAGAGTGTATTAATGGCCAGTGAGTAAATCTGAGTAGATAAGCATGACAAATAAAATAACAGAAAAAAAAACACTGAGGCAAGCAATTCAGCAAAGCATGGATTTGAGAAAATACAGGAATCATCTTTCTACTGGGTATGGAAATGTCTCAGTCTCTTCTACTCGCAACTTCCTTTCACTTTATTATACATCATCCTTTTCATATGCTCTCTCCTCTCTCTTCCTTCCCTTCACCTCTTTTCCCCTTTCCTCTCCTGTTCCCCAGCTTTGTAAATATGAGCTTTCTGTGTTATTAATCACACTTTCAGTTTGCACTACATTTCACTTTGTAGGCTTAGAGATGATAGAGATAGGCGTTTTACATGCTGGGTTTGGACAATTTTTTTTTTCTGCAGCTCTTTATTTCAGCTCCACCTCAAGCTTTGTGCAATCATCCACATTGATTATGCATCGCAAAATGTTATGAGTGAGATGTCTCGGTCAAAACCTTCAATAATGGTGTAATCAGTTTCCCTTGTGATGTGTAAATGTAGCATTATAATTGTTTTTTTTGTACATACATTTTTAATATCTTAAAGATGGAACTCGGGATTCATAGACATGTATGAACATGAAAACTTGTTAAATATAAATTACAAATGCCTTTGCAGATTTTAGAAATCTGAATGTTGCAATCAGAACAAGACATTTACATACCATTACTTATAAACATGGGGAGAAAAAATCCAATCACTCAATTAAATCCAATTGTCAATTAGATTATACAAAAACCTATGTATCATTATAACGCTTTTTTTCCTGCTGATATAATTTCACAAATCACACCATAAAATCTCAATGAATGAACGGCCGAGCAACTGAGTCAGAATGAATGAGTCACCCTGAAACGAAGTGCGAATTGTATTAACAAAAGTTGGATCTCCTGTTTGGCAAAAGACTGTGAGGATGACGTGGAAACGGGGGAGGAGGAACGGTGGGCCGAAGGCTACATCTCTTTTTTGCTTAGAGGAGAGTGGAGCTAATATTTGAAAATGAAGCATGCAGGTATCTGCACAGGCTGCTTAGCATGTCATGCGCTGACATATTTCATTACATCCAGAGGGAGGAATATATTTCTCACAACACACACACATACTTCCCACTCAAAATGTGTGCTAACATATGCAGCATAACAAAAAAAAACCTCACACTTACCTTTTTCTAGATTCTCTCAACTGATTCTCTTCTCACTCACAAATCGCATGTTTCCATGGCAATGCTACCCTGCCAGTTTGTTACCTGAGAGAGAGAGAGAGAGAGAGAGAGAGAGAGAGAGACAGAGAGAGAGAGAGAGAGAGATAGAGAGAGGCTAAGCAAAGTCAAGGTTGACATCACCAGCACAAAACATACAGACTGATGCCATAAAACTTAATATCTTAATATCTCTTGTTGATTTTTTCACTCCAGTACTTTGCATACTTCTTACACATACTCACCCGTGTTATCTTTATGCAACACTCCAGTGAGCATAAAACATTTCATAAAGCCTGTGTTTCTGTATTCTCATTCAGATTCTGTCAAAGAAATATAAAAACTTGACCACTGCACACAGGCTAAATAATTAAGATATGAAAAAAATACTATATTCCTAAACCAACAGACCACAGTAAGGACTTGCACTGTTCTGTAATAGTGTATCCATTTTTAGATACATAAAAAACAGACCTAAAAAATACATTTTAATTCTAAATTACTAGCACAAAATATATCAAGGATTTGCTGAACATAAAGACAACCGGAGGGTCTTTTATCAAGACAATAGCTGGCAATACATTATGTCGTCCTGGCTGATGCAACAGTTCAAGCTTCTGAATGAAGAAATAGTCGTCTTTTTCCAGTCTGCAGAAATCAAGTGATTTTAACTTTAACTACCCTTCAGAACTTCAACTTACTCTTTTTTTAATGTGTAACATAATATTATGTTTTCAATACTGCTAAATAATAATGGACAAATGTGAAAGAATGATGGCTGATGGATGCCCTTGAATGGAATCCAACATCCATCATAATAATTATTCTATCCTTATAATGATGAAAATGAATTTGTTCTGCGGTGTACACTGGTGATGCGGTGGCTAGCACTGCCACCTCAAGCTTGAGGTTCTCAGCTAATCCTTAATCCTGAGCCCAGGGGGAATTTCTATGCATGTTTTAAATGGGTTCTCTGGTGTGAAGGAATGTAAAATGTACATATGTGTATCCCATTCAGGACGTATTAAAATCTCACACCTTGGGTTTATCTGGGAATGGGTTCAAAACAACTGCAAGAGGTCCTCTAATTAAATTATTACTGTTAATAAAAGTTATTCTATCATTTTTCATGAAATTGCATCATCATGGTACAGTAAAAGGAACAAATATGCAATGCCACATTTGGTCATTATTTTGATCATTAAATAACCCATAATGTGATTGCAATGTGTGGTGGTTTAAATTTGTTTTCCAGGGTAATACATTTACAGTGACAAATTATGAGCTTGAAATATTGACAATTATTGATTAGACAAACACATCTGTCACAGACGCATGGCACAAGTTCACTCTGAGAATAGTGATCAGTACCTCAAACTGCATATAACCACACTGCATAGGATGACCAATATATTATACACAATATATTATAGAATGGAATAACTAGTAAGCGATTGTTTTTTTCTGGATGTTACCTTAGGAAAACCACGAATCATGATTACCTAGCTGTCCTATATCATGTCACAATGTCACATAAAACTAATTCCATAAAAAATATCAGGTTTTAAAGGTATCAATTTGTTAATTTTTTTTTATTTAACCCCCCTCCAGCCGTATGGGAGAGGCAGGATCTTTGGAGGGTTAAATCAACCTAATTATTGCAAAAGGTTTTCACATTTGACTAAGCTTAAAAGTTGTTTCTATGAAAGATGACATAATGCAAATAAGAATGTTGGAGATGTATGCTTAAAATAATGATGATATACTGGATATTTTACTGTGTTTGATACTGGAAATCAGATACAATACTATATTGTGCTGTATTGTAGCAATGAGACACAAGGAATTTCCACGTCTCTTCATTCTGCTCCTGTTGGATTGGCAATCTATTTATTACACACAGTGACTAATATCAACCGTGCACTATGGGTAGTGTACTCTCTTCTCCCTGTTCATTTTTCTACAAAATACTCGTTTTCTTTTGCTGTTTAAACTTGACAAAACTTTGGAGTAGAAGCCTAGCTGCAGATTTCACAAAATCTAAAGACTAGAGACCACCTCCATAGACCATCTATGACTTTTCAGGTGGTCCTCTGGGAGTACAGTACTGAAAGGGTATGTAGAACCCTACAACTGACTGTTTCCAATCAGTCCCTGCTCCGATGTCTGATGTTTGGACGATGCATGTGAATCCTCTATATAAAAAAATAAATACAGTATGAAATAGAATACATTTGAACGCTCTCTATAATATGGTCCATCTATTCTAATATATTACATGAAACATTTCAAGAAATTCAAACCCTTCATGCAAACATTCCTGAGCTACCTCAGCTGATAATCACCAAGAATCCATTCCAGTTAAACTGTGTCATTATGTAATTCGTATCAATATATTTAGATGGTATGGTGCTCTCACTTTATAATATTATCAGACAGCAACATGTCAAGAGCAGATCAAGCTTAAACCTTATCTCTTTATATTTAATGTACTGTACACATAAATGATCTGGTATTTTAGCAACATTAATACACATGACCTGCAATCTGTTGCACTATAGTGTGTACTTCTGTGTCTGCATCTTCTGACTCACAAAGCTCCCCCTAAATAATTGAGTTGGTTCGGTCTCTCATTAGAGTTGGCTCAGTGTATAGAGGCATGCAGAACACTCGGATATACCGAACCCCTAGACACATACGCAGACTCTCACTTTCCCTCATCCATACCTCCCTCCCACAAACCCTGGCTCAGTGTCCTGCAGACAAAATTACACACACACACACACACACACACACACACACACACACACACACACACACACACACACACACACACACAGTGATGTAGATCAAGTCAGCTTTGCTGCATGCCCCAAATCCCATTACACCCACCCAACCTTCCTCTCTTTCTCACTCTTTCTCTC
Source organism: Kryptopterus vitreolus (assembly GCA_030449085.1). Classification (NCBI taxonomy): domain Eukaryota; kingdom Metazoa; phylum Chordata; class Actinopteri; order Siluriformes; family Siluridae; genus Kryptopterus; species Kryptopterus vitreolus. The sequence continues at coordinate 16,833,510 of JACRUU010000007.1, forward strand.
TCTCTCTCTCTCTCTCTCTCTCTCTCTCTCTCTCACAAACAGACACATACATATACAGAGGCACACATGCACATATACGCACTCACCCACGCTCCTCACTCTGTCCTAAGCTAGGGTCAAAGGTGAAAACTCTGCTAAAACCAACACTGTCAGCCAGGCAGCCAGACAGATGGAGAGAGAGGGAGAGAAGCGCTGGGAAAGAGCGAGCAAGGGAGCAGGAGAGACATAAAGAGAGAGAAAGTGAATAAAAGAGGAGAGCAAAAAGAGTAAGAGGAGCAGGAAAGGGAGTGTAGTCTCATGGAATGCATGAGATCGTGTGAGGTTCTGTATGCACTGTCATACTGCTTACAACTGGAGCATCTTGAATTATTCTAAAGCATGTAGGACTATGGCACTGTTTGTAAGAGGGCAGAGACATGACTGTTTTGACAGCTTCTGCCAAGGTCATGCTGGATCTTTCGTCTCTGCCAATCAGAAGTCTCCAGCTGGTGTGGCCTTCTACATTTTCTTTAATAAAGGTCGCCATGGTGACCAGAGCTGTCTAATGGACGCACACACACACACACACACAGAAATTCATACCCTCAAAAAAACGTGCTGATGTACAACAACCACCAAACACACTGTCATTTCAGGATGAGCCATGATGCACATATTTGGTGTCATTTATTAATCAATGTGCTAATAAATGGATAAATCATTCTCTTGCCCTGAGGCCTCCATACGATATTTTCCCCACATTAATATTATTATTATTGATATCTAAAATTCTCTAACAGTACCTAATCAACATGTGCATAAAAAGTGTACATGCACTTTTCCTAGATGATTGAGTCGGGCACAATAACACACTACACTATACAGCGCATGTGAGGAGCATGCCACCTAAGCAGCTGTGGCAAGAGAAATGCTGTGACCCCCCTGACTGGTTTTCTCAGGACACTAAGTTCTCTGGCCCGTATATGCAGGGTCCACTTGGACACCATCATGGGTTTGCAGCCTTTGTCCAAATTAAGGTGTATTTACCTACGCCTGTATACGGCCATAATAACTAACTATTGTGGTCAATCTATTCCCGATGTGGTTTTATATATGTGAAGCAATGACCACATTTTTTTCATAATGTAAAAATATTCAGACGACTGTGAACTTTAATTGGCATCTGCGGAGGTACTGCATAGCCAGATAGAAGGAGCGCGCAAGAGAGAGACAGGGAGAGAGAGAGAGAGAGAGAGAGAGAGAGAGAGAGAGAGAAAGAGAGAGATGCGGCGAGGGGGGGGGGCAAAATTAGCTAGACTAATCAAGAGAACACAGGCGGGCTTGAGAGAAGGCAGGCGAGTGAGTGTGCTATATCGTCTATCCGTAATCACAACCACAACAGCAACAGACGCACGCCGTCACTCATCACCAGAATGCTGTATTTTAGATATTTGCACCTCAGTAATCATCCGTGTATCAGAATGCATGTAACGATTGCTCTTGAGCTGAACAAAAAGAAACATTTTAACATCGTATAACACGCCTGCATAAATGACCCTGAAAACGCACCACCTATGATAGACGTGCGGCTTCAGGAATCCACAATGTGAATGACTAGGCTGAGGAGCGGGGCGGAATGGATGAAGCGCTCCCTGAGCGCGTGTGCGCAACTGACCTATGATTGGCAGCGATGAGGTTAACGGAAATTCAACCCCCCAAAAAAATGTAATTATAAAAAATAATAATACATTTCTAAAAAAAAATCCGTGCAAATCCGTACAATACCTGGTTTAGGCAACAAAAAAAAAACTGTGGAGGGTGAAGGCAGACGCCGCGCACTCACCGAGAGACGAAACGCACTTCACGCTCCACGCTGCTGCAGCGGCGCCGCCGAGCTCCTCACGCGCGCACCGACACCAGTCACACCGATCAACGCCAGAACACCAGGACACGCAGCGTCCGCTTCAGCTTTACAGGTGCCCGCGCGCACTACGCGCTCCACAAGCCGGCCGCTTCCTGGCATCTCCCACCCGGCTGTCTGCCGTCCTGCGACGCTGAACCAAGGCTGCTCTCTGTCAACATCTGGTGAAAATGAAAAAAAAAGAACTCTAAATTGAAAAAAAAATATATATATCAAAATTGAAAAAAAAAAAAAAAACGAAAGCGTATGTAAAAGCGCACGATGAATGAAAACGCACAGAAACGTGTGAAATCGTGCGCTGCAGGTCTGACGCCGCTGCGCCCGGGGATGTAGACGCGAGTCAGATAGCAGCGAGCGCGTTCCTGCGCCGTTCCTCCTTTCCTCTGCAAACCCACTGAATCCACTCTCCCTCGCCAGAGCGAAGTGCAAAACGTGCCTAACAGCAGCTCCTGGGCTTCCGTAGACTCGTAGAGCAAGCCTGTTCCTGCTACAGGCATTCTGGGTATTGAAGTCTTTGTGTTTGTGTTCGCCGCCGTAATATTCATCTGTGTGTATGCAGACCAAAACAACTATATATTTCCAGACCCAGTGTGCTTCCTAGGAGGACTATAGGAAACTGTCCAAAAAATTCACCACACATTATGCACATTATTTGTTTTAGGACAAGGTTAAAATGCGATGTTGTAACGGTTTGGAGAAATACAATTGCACACTAGTAGAAAAAAAAAAGACAGAACTCTTAGGAGGCAACCATTTTGAGAACAGTTTAAGGATCTGTATGTTGTAGCCTGGCGTTTCACATCGCAAAGCATTTTATACAGATTCCTCTGAAACAAGTTTAGCTGGAATATGCAATGAAAATTAAACAGAGTATACAATCAGTAATAAGCTACATGGAAGTCGTAGAAATACCTTAAGCCTCCAGGAATATACTAGAAATATAAGCAAGCTCGTCATAAGAATATAACTACATATTTACATCAAACAAAAAGTTCAATATCCTATCCAAACATATAGACAGCTTTTAGCATTTCGTCTCTGACTGCCATCTTGTGGTTTGTTTAGGTAAATCCAAAAACAACCCATGTGTTGTATAATCACGCCTCTTGCTGCTGTGCATAATTTCATGATTGCATAAATATAGTTATTTGCTGTTGTTTTGTTGCTGTTGCTGCTGCTCTTTTGTGTTCACGAGAGCAACTCTGCGTTAAACCTCTCCGTAATGCCCAGGACTAAAAAAGTCATACAGTCATATCGCATCTGCATTATGACATGACCTCCGCCAGTGGAGTGGAAAAAGTGGAGAAAGTGGAGAAAACGTTAATTGGAAAGTCAATACTGATAACGGAACATTAAGACATTGGCTATTGATTTTTAATTGCATTTTCCCCCAATATTTATAATAAAGTTTATTAAAAATTAACAAATGAAGGTTATGCACACATAACCTCATGTCACATCATATAAAATGGTTATTTATTCTTTCTTTTTTATTCTTCATTTCTTTATTTTTTTATTGGTGTCATGTGTAATGCAAAAAGATGTCAATAATAACAAACTAAAAAGAATGTTGAACATATTAAGGAGTGATACTGAACGTTCTTGTTTGATGTTGGGGAAATCATAGCCAAGAATCTGTCCATTTTTTCACACATGATATGTGTACATTTCTCTGAAGTCCACTTCAGCTCATTCCAGGTGTTTTCAACAGTTCAACCGAGTTTGGCGTAGTACGCAAGCATGACCATTACTTTGGAATGTAAGACATTTTAAATCTGGAGTAGTACAGTGAATGAGGATTCTACCTGTGCGCTTGTATTTTTACAGGGGTTTATATTTTTCTGCTGCAAATTATTTAATAAGACTCATTAGTCCTTAATACCACTCAGATCCAGGTTACATTCTGAATAATGATGCAGCTTCCTAACACAAACCAGCATGCTGTTTGTGACTGTTTACCTCTGATCTAAAATGTTCAAAAACAAAAAGTAAAAAAACAAAGTCACAATTTTACAGATTATTTCTAAACAATTCTGTAACAGGCTGTAACAGGTTCTTTGCACACAGGTATATAACTGTTCTAAGGTTTTACTATTAGTTTAGTAATGCATGTACAGGAAATTGTCTAAATCTTAAATGGCTCGTCTTGTCTTGTTATATTTCAAGGTTTGTAATATATTATCTATGGTGTCCCATTAAACAGGAAGTCATCTATAGTTGTCTTATCTTGTAACAGATGTAAATATATGTAAAGTCTCAATCCAATAGTTAGCAAGCACATATTCCGTAAAGAATGTTTTATAGCAGATAGAAATTATTAAGATGTAATTAATATCTCTCTCTCTCTCACACACACACACATTTTTTTATGAATGTTTGTGTGTGTGTGTGAGTGTGTGTGTGTGTGTGTGTGTGTGAGAGCATGTGTGTGAGATGAATGAAGTCTTCAAACAGTCTGTTAAACTGATAATGTAAAAATACAAAACACAAAATGCTGAAGTACTTAAAGGCTCCAGTTTGGTAGGCACTTATAATGATTTTATTTTTATCAGTGGCATAATCTAACATTAACAATACAATAAAAGTTAGATTAAATTGTAAAGGTGATAATTAAAGCTGCTGATGTTTGAACGACTGAATAATCAGTATACCTTTAAGATATGCCAATGGTGACCTGATGCAAAACTTCAGCAGTGTACAGCAGTGCTTAGTCCTGGCCTATGCTTACCCCTGTGGATAAAGCTATGAGAAATTATAAAGCTTCAAGAAGGCTAAAGTTAAAGAAATAAAATATCTGATTAAAAAGATCACAGTCTACCAAAGTTAGGAAGACATAAAGATATGTCCATGTAGATGATTTGTTCTGGCCTATAGGCTTACTGTGGCCAAAGCATTCTTGTAACTGTGCAAAGTCCTGTAAAAAAAAGTCCTGTTTTCTGAGTGAACACCTCATTACAAGAACACTGTGTAAATTTGGCTTACACATTATTCATATACTTTTAAATGTGTCAATGGTTTTAATGTAATACTTCAGGAAGAACTGCTTTTTTGCTTTAAAATTACTTTACTATTACAGTAAAGAATTTCTATGAAGAAGGTTTGCACATCATCCCACATACATTCATTTCAAGACTTAGTATGAGGGCCTCACTTGGAAATCCCTTTTAAAACCCATTAAATGCACTGGAAGAGGAGAGTCAAATCGCGCAAATTTGCACATGCTTGCATCACAGGTCCTCTCCTGGCTGGTATTGTGGTTCAGTGGCGGTGAAGTAATCCTCCAGGAAGCCCTGCAGGTACTCGAAGGTGTGGCGCTCATCCGCGTCCTTCCTCCAGCACTGCAGCATTAAATCATGCAGAGAGGCTGGACAGCCTTGTGGACATGGCATGCGATAACCACGCTCCACCTGCTCCAGGACCTCCCTGTTATTCATCCCTAAATGCACACAATGTTAAATTATCTATTAAATAAACATCCATTTTTAGAATTGAGCATAACAATGTTATAGTGCAATTTTCTAAAAATCTTGTCTATGACACATTTTTGACGCTTTTCAGATACTCCAAAACAAGATTGTGGAATAGCTTGTCATTTATTTTGTTCATATATTCTGTTATTGATAAGTATAATATTTGAAAGTTATTGTTTTGAGTATAAAAAAAGAACAAACGCAAACAAAATGCAAATACACCATTACAACTAGACAAACTGAATATACCTGGGTATGGCACTCTGCCTTTTGTAATGAGTTCAGTCAGTAGAATTCCAAACGACCACACATCTGATTTGATGGTGAATTTGCCATAAAGAGCTGCCTCTGGAGCAGTCCACTTTATCGGGAACTTTGCTCCTGTAATTCACACCAAATAATGGCATTAGATACACACAATAGAAAAAAAAGACACTAAAATAGTACAATGAAATACAGAAGTGCAATAAGATGCAACATTAAACACAGATCTAACACAGATCTTATCTGACGTAAAACCAAATCAAAAGGGTGGAAGTTATGTTGAGAATAGAGGAAAAAACAAGTGCGAAAAAACAATGCAGGGAGAACAGTAGAGTGTTGGGTGGAGTATGTAGAGTAGAGAACCAAATGACCTTGTCTGGCGGTGTATTCATTGTCTTCGATGAGTCTGGCCAGGCCAAAGTCTGCAATCTTACAGACCAAGCTATCTCCCACCAGGATGTTGGCTGCTCTCAGGTCTCTGTGGATGTAGTTCATCCTTTCAATGTAAGCCATTCCAGCTGCAATCTGTTAGAAGCATGTTGTCATGTTGTCAGTACAAAAATACCTAAAAACCGCCATACACAAGCGCTAATAGACATTTCAGTGCTCTTTTGACTCTAATAGTTATTGATTCATTAATGACGAACACAGCAATACGTTATAATTCTAACATGTCCATACATAATTAAAATACAATATGTCAAACTATTGTTCGATGCTTCTATTACACACAAACATGAGATGAGAATTCTGTGTTATTACAGGTCTGGCACAAAATGTATGCAAGAGCATTTTAACTTTTCACCTGTGCAGCCATGTCCACAAGCTGAGGCAGCTTCAGATTTCTTCCTTCTCCGTCTTTAAGGAAATCTAACAGGCTTCCTTAAACACAAATACAAATTATGAATAAGATAATAGTCTCTGCTGTGGCCATTCTTTTTGTGTTTATGTATGTGAAGGTTTACCTTGACTCATGAACTCTGTGATAATATAGATTGGTTCTTCCGACACCACGGCATACAGTTGCACAAGTTTATCATGGCGGAGTCTCTTCATGATCTGGGCCTCATCTAAGAAGGCCTCGGGAGACATGGTGCCTGGCTTCAGAGTCTTCACTGCCACTTTAGTAGTGCCATTCCACATCCCTATAGACAGTAAGTGTTAGTGTGAAACAGTGTGACAGAGACACAAGGTTTATGGGTTCAAGAATTTTATATATATATATATGTTGAGTGTTGAAAGGATAAGGGTTGAAATATTAGAGTAGAGGATAAGAAGGTTATTTCTGAATATCAGTTTATATCTGATACCAGAATTACAAAATGGCTGGATAAAATGGACAGAATGGACAGACAGATGCAGCAGAAGCTTTGGAACATCAGAAAAATAGCATATAAAGCATAGGTAAATGCTAGTTTAAAACACAAAAATCTGTCAGTAAGATAGTAAAAATGACATTTGTGCCTTTAGTATGCGATTCAGAATTGGAATAGTTACGTCATCAGGGTAATCCACTGGACCACGAGGACTATTGTAATTAATGTCACTCTCTCTTAGAAAACAAAATGATTATTGATTATCTTAGCATGCAAGGGTCACATAAATAAACTAGTGCAAGACTAGACAACTGCCATAGGCCGCTAAAGAGCATCTTCTCTATTTTATTTACAGCTTCTCTTGCAAAACTGTATATTTCATATTAAAAGAGCAGTGCAAATGTGCAACAAAGTCATTTCCTTGTTTAAAGCACATAATTAATTTTTAATTGGGTCTGTTATAAACTAACATGGATAAGCATAATAAGGCAAGGCAGGAGACACAGATATAGCCTCCACCAAACACAGGCAGCAGTGTTGAAGCTAGCGGGGACAGACTCTGGCTCCAGACACTGATTTTGGGGTATCTATCTCACCCATCCAGACGTCACCAAAGCAACCCTGACCCAACTTCCTCTTGAGCTGCAGGGTGTCTCGGGGTATCTCCCACGCATCTTTGCCCAAACCAAGAGTCTGGGGTGTGGAATTTGGACATGGAGTGGTCAAGTAGTAACATAAACCATCATGAGTACCTAAGGAAATGTGTCAGAAAAAAATAAACAGAGAGGGAGAAAGGAAAGGATGGAGATGGAGAAAGAGTGAAAAGATGTCGCATGCAATGACAGAGGGTTCAGAGGAGGAGAATGACAACTGAACAGCCTTCGGGTGATCCTCAAAGCATATCCATTTAACTCTGGAGCAAAGCATGAGAATACACCTCAATGTCAAGCTGTGCTTGTTGCCCTTATTCTTCCCCTTAAACCTGCCCTAGTTCGTGTGGTTCCTACCCATCCACACTTCACCAAATTGCCCGTTGCCCAGTTTCTTAATTAGCTGAAGTGACTCCCTTGGAATCTCCCAAACATCCTTAGTCTTCACTGACAGGTCAGCAAGTTTAGGCATACCCCGCCTACAGCTGCCCATCAAACGGCAGCAAAGCCCTGCTGCACGATCTGAGTCGAAGAACATACAGAACATGTGACATTTCTATGCAGACAAATGACATCAAAACATATACAAAGAGATATGAAGAAAAAATTATAACAAGGGGAACAAAATTTTATATAAAGAAGTTACATATAATAAAAAGCATGTGTTAAATTGTGCTGAAAAAAAGTTCTCATTTACAGAAAGTACAGCTTAACATAGACACACACAATCACAAATAGAGAACAGATCTGTTTTATCATAGCAGACAAGAATAGAGCCTTGGTTTGGCTCTATCTTCACGTTCACACATTTACTCACAGATGCACTCGGCTAAATGGGTGCGTTTTCATGTGTGATTTTAATATCTTACTAAGAACAACCTTTATAGCAAACATGGCAAAAACATCTTCAACATCAGGACAAAAAGCAGTATAAAAATAGAGAGTATGTAGAATTTTAAAATACAATCAGTTTTTAGCAAGGCAGCATCAAAGGAAGAAGACAAGCTCAGACAGTGAACGGTGAGACTGACCTAGGTTGCCTTCAATATAATTATATATAAAATAATTAAATATATAATTATATATATATATATATATATATATATATATATATATATATATATATATATATATATATATATATATATATAATTAAAAAATAATTAAGTATTAAATATAATTACTTCAAGCGAAAAATCGTTAAACACTTAAAACACTAAATCTGGAATTAACCCAAGTACCATTTTAAATACACACTCAGTGACACCTGCACATGTAATTAGGTGTGAGTTCTAAGGCGGAAAAAGAGATCAGAGGTGAATGGCCAGTTGAAAACTGCCACTCAGTGGCTACCACGCCCCACCACCATTTTTGTAATCTTTAGTGATGGGTATGTGAGACTTGTGCATGAAAAACCCAGAAGAAGCAGTTACCCTAAATACTCAATCCACCATGTCACCCACATATGCAAAGGTCACTGAGAGTGTATTTCTCTCTATTCTAATGTTAGCCAAAGCTGCTATCACCCATATCTGCATCACTATAGACCACATGTATCAAACTCAAGGCCTGTGGGCCAAATGTGGTACGCCTTATCATTTTATGTAGCTCGCAAGAGCTTAATAGATGTATGATTGTCTTAAAATAAGACTGCTGCTTTAAATCATGCATTAACAATAAACCACATCTTCCACACTATGTGCGACTATGTTACGACATCTCGCCACTAGATTGCAGTGTATTCCACATCAACATTTACTGAAGGCGATTTTTCCAACAAGCGGAATAGAGAAATTTCTAAAAAATGATCAAGATGTACAAGAAGCAAAAAATGGAAGGCACTTCCTAGAAAGATGAAGCGACACCGCATCGTAACACAAAATGCATACCGTTTTTTTCTACTTAAAGCGCAAAAATATTCTGGAAAACGTTTTTGTGCTTTAAGGAGAAAAAAACTTTGTCTTTTGTGTTACAAGGCGGTGTCGCTTATAAAAGAGTATACACTGTCTTATAGCGGCTAATGGCCCTTCAAGGCAAACCATAATGGTCATGTGGCCCACAGTGAAAATGAGTTTGACACCCCTTGCTCTAGACACTGCATTGCTGGCACATAAATTTCTCAAATAAACAGGTTTAGCTGCTCTTAATAAAGTGAATATGAGTGTATATTGAGTATATTTTTTTCATTAACCTACAAGCATTACCTTCCAGTTTACAGTTTATCGTGTCATCAGAAATGATTAGAAATTCCTATACATTTTGGAAAGCAAATCGTATTCGGTAAATATTTAAAATGGTAGTCAGAACTGCAAACACTACTACAGAACACACACTTAGTTCCAATGAATGTGTTTTGCTGTGCATGTGTGCAGGAAAAACTACTGTATTTCAGCTGACCTGAATAATGTTGCACCAGTTGCTGCACAGTTTCAAACTGGCTTCGTGTTGTGATGTAATAGCCACCATTATCAAGCTTCCTGATTTTATAATGCTTTACATGGTCACCCTTTGCTTCATCCATGTCTCGGATAGACAGAGAGTATGCTCCTGAGGGACAGAAAAACATGTAAAAAAATATGTACCATTTGGAAGAGGAATTGAGCGCAGAAAATGAAAGAAAAATAGAAGTTAATGCCGTTCTCTACCTTTAGTAGTCTCACTCTCTCTTATTAAGAAGGTCCCTCTAGGGTTGTTCTGACCCAGGAGTTGCCGTTCTGCATCCTTACGGCCCATCTTACCAAAATACCACCTATATACATATATTCTTGTTTAGATATATAAACGCACACCATATACATACATATATATATATATATATATATATATATATATATATATATATATATATATATATATATATTGTCATTGATGTCACACTACAAATAATATCTGCTGGCCCTGTATTTCTATTTACAAAAGGAACTAAAAAATATGCTGAACAGGTGGCTAGAGCCAAAGTCTATATACATTAATTGTAACCAAATTGTAACCGTTTGATAAAATAGGGCAATAATTGTAGCTATAAGTTAGCTACAAAGTATACCCTGGCAACCGAGTGAATATGCAGTGTGTTACTCACTCCTCAGCCTGTATTGAATCCACAGGAGCCACATAGTTACTGGGAATGAATCCAGACTTCCCTGTGTCCAGAGATCGTGCTTCCCACCAGTCACCTTCACTGTAAAAGAAAGTGTTGTGACATTATTTCAACCTGTCTAACATTTTAAAAGTCCTTTTAGCCCCTGTCTCTGACGATTCATAGTTGAAGGTTGAACTCCGCCAAACTGCCTGTGTCTGTCAAAAAAACAGGTATGAAGTAAAGTTCCTAGGTCTCTCTGCTCCAGGACAGAAATCTCATGGATGTCGTGATTATTTATCACTGTACTGTGATGCATATGTATATAAAGGTTTTCTTCTTCTAACCTCCCGAGACATTAAGAATCACTTTGATATACTCTTGTGCATGCAGACACATAGACAAAGCCTTTAACAAAGAAACCATTTGGTGGTCATCTTTACAGACTTTATGTGCCTCTTATATGGTGCAACAGTGTGTAATCATGTGTAATCATAGTGATCCATTATGAAACAATGGTACAGTTCGATGGAATACCAGATAGTAGAATTCCATGTCATTCATCTCCTGGGAAATGATGGCTAAATGACATACAGTTAATAATACATTATATTGTCATTTCTTGGCTTCTCGGGTGTATGAGAAGAAGAAGGTGATTAACAGAAGATTACATTTAATGCTAATGATGGAATCATATAACAAGTTATACACATAATGAGTGCTTTCTCAAGTTTACTTACGTGTTATTAATAATGTGGAACTTCTCTCCCTTCTGAAAGCTTAGGTCATCCTCTGTCCTGGCATCGTAATCATATAATGCTATAAACATTGTCACCCCTCCTCCTGTAGTCAGGCACATAATTACATGCGTTAGCAACCAGGCAAATTTCGAATGACTTGAATAAAATGATAAAATGCACACACACACACACACACAACACCTGTGATGGTAGACCGTGGTTGGCTAGGGTTAGAGGGGAAACTGGATGCTGGAAAAGCGCTACAGCTAGACATTGTGCTGGGGAAATCATTAAAGTTCGGGATGAGGTCAGCTCCTGAGGTATGGACAGGTTCTGGAATGTAACGGATGCTGTCCTTTGCCTGCGCCCCACCTCCTGAATCACACGTGTCAGTACATGACACAGCGGACACTTTGGCAGCCTTTTTCTGCTTACAGCAAGCACACCCCATAGTAATCTTGATTTTTCACAGAATATCGCTCATCACCCTGGAAACAGAGCTTCTGCCCAAGAGACAAGAAAGCAGACCTGAGGAATAACAGCAAATTCAACACAATAAGGGGAAAGACAGTAAATCTCAGTATATTTAAGCAACATAAATCCCTTATTAGTTGGTGTACGTTCCTATTCTGTGGTCACTGATCATAATACAGTAGTATTTGTGTTTCAATATTTCAATGGTGTAGAGGAAGCAAAGTGTGTTCGAATGGGAGGAAAGCATAAAATGACAAATGCACACAGTTTTGTTTTTTTGGGGTTTTTTTGCAATATGTCTTTATACATGAACATTCTTGAATCCCAGAGGTGAATGACAGTAGTGTAAAGTAAGTTCTAAGTAAGTTAACCAGAATCTTACCAGCTTCTCAAATCATCTGTTCATCCACACCATCTCTCGATAGAAAGAAAATAATACAGTCAGAGAGACAGAAAGTGAAAGACAATTTCAGAGTCACTGACTTCCTCTTTTACCCCGTCCCCCAGCAAAATGAATAGGAAGTTGTTTTTTTTCTACCATGGCATTCCGCTTTCAGGACAGTATACAGATCTATTTCTCAGCCTGGTTAAGCATCTCTATCTGACTGACCATCAGTAGATGAACAGGATGTCAGTGTTGCCAGTGTTTCCTGTCCAACCCTCTAAAACCACCCCCTGTTTCCTGTAGACAGTATGTGTTTGATACATCTGAAGGAGAGGGGGCTGCTTCAAATTTTTAAACACACTAAACTAAGATCAGACACACCATCACCACACTTATCTCACACCACAAAAGAGTGTGAGAAACACACACACACACACACACACAAACACTGCTTGTGAACAGCATAAGCAGGGGAAGGTCTAGCAGTACAAAAAGAATGTTGTACTTTTCTTCATATCTTGACGCATGTTAAAATCCATTATATGTTGAACATTGTCATGCATATCAAAATAAGAACTAATGTGCAATTACGAATGTGTATTCTGGATGTACTACAAACAATAAACTTGCACTCACAGAAACTTCTGTCTCTTTAGATCTAAAGAGCATCCAGAGAAAATATTGTGGCTTCCAGTTATTTTTACGTTACACAACACTTGCAGACATGTTAACCACTTGTAGCTTTCTCTCACCTTCTGATGTTAATTAAAAATTAATATGGCATCAACTGAATACCCTTTAAATGGAGCAGGCAAAATTTCGTCATTTGTATATTGTAAGTAAGGATTTAAGAGTTTTTATCCAATATTCCAAATATAATTGGAACTATTATTTCTGCATTAAGCATTTATTATACAGCATAATAACCTGCATTATATCATAAAAGATGCTGGATGAACAATAAAAAAATTTAACAGTTTACAGATTAAAACAATTTGTCAATCGTCATGACACTAGCACTTAGTGAGCTCTCTATATGACTACATTACTACTTAGAATATTTTGACTGACTGCATTCAACCAATCAATTAATGACAAACCGGATTCCAAAAAAGTTGGGACACTATACAAATCGTGAATAAAAACTGAATGCAATGATGTGTAGGTGCCAACTTCTAATATTTTATTCAGAATAGAACATAACACACGAAACAAAAGTTTAAACTGAGAAAATGTACCATTTTAAGGGAAAAATATGTTGATTCAGAATTTCATGGTGTCAACAAATCCCAAAAAAGTTGGGACAAGGACATTTTCACCACTGTGTGGCATCTCCCCTTCTTTTTACAACACTCAACAGACGTCTGGGGACAGAGGAGACCAGTTTCTCCAGTTTAGAAATAGGAATGCTCTCCCATTCTTGTCTAATACAGGCCTCTAACTGTTCAATCATCTTGGGCCTTCTTTGTCGCACCTTCCTCTTTATGATGCGCCAAATGTTCTCTATAGGTGAAAGATCTGGACTGCAGACTGGCCATTTCAGTACCCGCATCCTTCTCCTACGCAGCCATGATGCTGTGATTGATGCAGAATGTGGTCTGGCATTATCTTGTTGGAAAATGCAGGGTCTTCCCTGAAAAAGATGACGTCTGGATGGGAGCATATGTTGTTCTAGAACCTGAATATTTTCTGCATTGATGGTGCCTTTCCAGACATGCAAGCTGCCCATGCCACACGCACTCATGCAACCCCATACCATCAGAGATGCAGGCTTCTGAACCGAGCGTTGATAACAACTTGGGTTGTCCTTGTCCTCTTTGGTCCGGATGACATGGCGTCCCAGATTTCCAAAAAGAACTTCGTGACTCGTCTGACCACAGAACAGTCTTCCATTTCGCCACACTCCATTTTAAATGATCCCTGGTCCAGTGTAAACGCCTGAGCTTGTGGATCTTGCTTAGAAATGGCTTCTTCTTTGCACTGTAGAGTTTCAGCTGGCGACGGCGGATGGCACGGTGGATTGTGTTCACTGACAATGATTTCTGGAAGTATTCCTGAGCCCATTCTGTGATTTCCTTTACAGTAGCATTCCTGTTTGTGGTGCAGTGTCCTTTAAGGGCCCGGAGATCACGGGCATCCAGTATGGTTTTACGGCCTTGACCCTTTCTCACAGAGATTGTTCCAGATTCTCTGAATCTTTGGATGATGTTATGCACAGTTGATGATGATAGATGCAAAGTCTTTACAATTTTTCGCTGGGTAACACCTTTCTGATATTGCTCCACTATCTTTCTGCGCAACATTGTGGGAATTGGTGATCCTCTACCCATCTTGGCTTCTGAGAGACACTGCCACTCTGAGAAGCTCTTTTTATACCCAATCATGTTGCCAATTGACCTAATTTGTGTTAATTGGTCTTCCAGCTCCTCGTTATGCTTAAATTTACTTTTTCCAGCCTCTTACTGCTACTTGCCCCAACTTTTTTGGGATTTGTTGACACCATGAAATTCTGAATCAACATATTTTTCCCTAAAAATGGTACATTTTCTCAGTTTTAACTTTTGTTTCGTGTGTTATGTTCTATTCTGAATAAAATATTAGAAGTTGGCACCTACACATCATTGTATTCAGTTTTTATTCACGATTTGTATAGTGTCCCAACTTTTTTGGAATCCGGTTTGTATTTGATTGTAGTCATTAATAATTATTAATATATAAACTACCTATTAAATGTTTGAGCTTAAATTAATATGATTTGTGCGGTAAAAAGAGGAAGACTGGGGTGTACTGGTTCGTAAACTTCCCTGTAAAATTTCACATGCTACTGGCACATACATATGTAAATTCAGTTACACCAAATGGTTACCACAACAGCCATATAATGCTGATAATTTTTCTTCTGATTGTCAAGAATATGTTCTTTTCCAAGCATTCATCTTTCTTTAATAGAAAAGTGAATTCTTATTGCAGTTCAGATCAGAAATTCAGAACAGTTCAGAAATATTTTAATGAAAACAATCTTGTTCAATTCACTTTATCAATAATGGTTACACCTGTGTTGTATCATTGTTTCAAAGAGAATGGAGATGTTAGTTTTACAAGGGATGGTTGGATTTATTTTTCATTTATTCTTTTTGTACAGCCTTCATATGGAAGGTAAAGTTACACAGAACAGTACGCTATTAACCAATAATATTGTACATACCACCACCATATTCTCTTTCCTGCATTCTACATGCCAGGAAACTGCCTGTGCAGTTTTAGGGCAGTATTTGCATGAGATAATGACTGGCCATTTTATTAGGGCGGAAAAAGAACTGGACTTTATGGTTCCTCCTTTTAGCCAAATATGAACGGAAAGTGTGATTGCAGGATATATATTCAAAAATATATAGGATATAGCACTCACTAAAGTATTAAAGCATGAAATATGAAAAATAAATAAAAATACATAACATGGGACAAATCTGTTATCTCCTGCTGGCAAGTCATTTTCTTCTACACAGAAGCGCTTAAGGCATTCTAACAGAACCACACTGCAGTAGTTAAAAAGTGAATTTCTGTATATGATTTTATATACTCATAAATAAATAAAACGTAACATTTTTTCTTTTCTGTAGCTAATGTTTTCTGGAGCTAAATTCACTATAACATTACAAGTTGAATTTTTTTTTTTTTATCATTTTAAAAGTATCTGCAGATTGTCAATGACAATTCCCAAAATACTATTTAAAAAATATATATATACAGAGTTGAAAAGGAGAGTAGCAAGTTGGGGTTTGCAGGTGGTGAATTTCTTTCTCACAAAAATTCACAAACAGCAACAAACTTTTCATGGTCACACCCTTTCCTGTCCAATCTCTCCTAGATAAGAATTCTCCCATTGAATCTTGGACACATGCTCACACACCTCTTACAAGTGTGAATCACTACGAGAGCAGATGTTTACATCTTAGCCTACATTCTTGTTTTTTGGCACCCTGATTCCTCTCTTTCCAGCTTCCTTACACCACTCCTAGCGCCCTTTCCTGCGACAAAATACCGGAAACGCAACAAATCCGGGAACAATAGCAGTAGCATGTTATGAATGACGGTCAGTGCACACACACACACACACACACACACACACACACACACACACACACACACACACACACACATATATACATGTTTATCTGACAAAGCATAACTGCCTTACTATACATTCTAATTTTTGTTCAATTTTTTCCCCTCGCTTATTTTTCCTGCTTGTCCTATACCCCTTGACTCTTCTCTTCCATCTCCCCCTTCCCCTCTAGGACAGGAAGTTTTCTCCCCCCTAACAGGAAGAGTTGTGTGAGTGGAGCTGGAATGATAGGATACAGGGAAGTGAGCAGTCATTCTGCAGTTTTCATACATGAACAAACACACACACACACACACACACACACACAACAAGGCTGCAAAATGAATTTTAAACTACTGAATACATAAAACCGAAGGCTTGAATTTAAGATTCTTTGGGTTGGAGATTTTCATATAAAACATGAAGCATTTCCAATAACAAACAACACATCAGATATGTGTGAAAGAAATGCTGCACAAGCACATATACACTGTGCTATAGTGTTGCTTGAACATGAACCAAAAAAAAAGTCTGTGTAGCAACAGGGTGTCAGTCCGAGTGTCACAAAACTACTTCCTTTTTTCACATGAAACTGTTGAATGTATTCGATGAATAATTAAACCAGTGTTCTTAAACACATATTAATAATAGTAATATATAAATTAGATTCGTGGTGAAGCAGGGCTCAATGGTGTTAACATATAACATGCAAAACTACCCACCGTTTCTTCATCCTAACTGCAAATTGTATTGAAGCACACCGAATCAACCATCGAAAAGTAATATAGATTAAAAGACAATGGCAGATTCAAGTTTGAAAGAAAAAAAAAGCAGTTTTAAGCTCAACTGTAACTTAATGGAATCTCTCAATTGTCAGACAAACCAAGGTCCATTTCAACCCACTATCACAATCAGGTGATAAATAAAAGGGGTCTGTGATGTTCAGCTAGGAATCATTTTCATTATATTGCACATTTCTGCTCAGGCTTGCTTGGATTTGGACATTTCGATGTTTCAGGGAAAACACACAGGGCCGGGCCCACTTCCTCCCATTGCGCCAGGAGGCTGCAGGCAGGAAGTGACCTCGTAAAAGAGCAGGAAATGATGAACCTGGCCTAATCGGGTGCCAGTGACATTCCATTCTGTTTTTCAACAAAGAATATTAACTTCAACACACATATGTATTCACTTTTCTTCTGAAAGGAAATACAAGGCATTTAGTTGAACTTTGGTGTGCATCATCATAGCTGTGCAGCTCATCTCTCTCTCTCTCTCTCGCAGAAACAGATTAGAGGAATGCAGGAATTAATACAGAGATAGATGATCGGGACAAATGAACAAAATGCTGTTTATGACTGCATTGCATGTTCAGTGGATGGTTCTGCTTTATAAAGAGAGCAAATTAGCAATAACAACTACTGTAACAGGTGCATGCTGAAGAAGATAAATTCTAATACAAATTGAAAAAATGAGGGTAGGGGTCATCCACATCCGGAGTGAAAGCACACAAGCATCACCAGGTGCCTACCCACCACCCAACCGCGCACACTCATACAGCATCAGAGTTACAATGGCATTTCAAAGGGGAGCCAATGGGTTACACGTCAACTTGCAAAAAAAACGTTCATCTTTACACTCTGCACTCGCCTACATGCATGACAACACAATAGGGAAGTGCTCGAGAGAAATAATGATCCGGCGCATCCAGCGGTTAAACTTTTTCCTGTGTGAGTTTTAAAACGTGCCAAACTTCTAACTAAGTGGCAAATGGCTACCAACAACACCACACAGTGTGCTACGCAGCAATTATGTATATTTCCAACGCAATTCCCAATGGGTCTAAATCCGGCCGTCTGCGGTAAACTCCAACTTCAGGCAGGAGCGCACCCGAATTCACTTTTTAACATTCGAACTCGAGGGGCGAAAAACGCAGTTACAGATACTCACCTAAACCAAGATCCTGAAGCAGGCATATAGAAGCGGCGTTAAATCGCTATTCCGAGTTTTCTTAATTATATATACATCTATATGTGTGTTTGTGTATGTATATATAAATATATGTAAATAAGTATTTTTTTATTACCCAACCAAAGACGCCGGCTTTCACCACAGATGCGCTCGCACTGTGTCCGGAAGGGCTGAAATTCTGCGCTCGCTCAGTCCAGCGCGTGCAGGGGGCGGACTATTCTAATAAATCTCCACCCCTTACAAACAAACAAATAGACACGATAACACACACCCGCACGCACACACACCACACACACACACACACACACACAAAGTCATATAAAGTCATTCAGCACACCGCCTGTTCAAACAACCATCCATCCATCCATCCATCCACATGAAATTATTTGAGTATTTGAATATACCGTGATAATAAACTACACGTTGTACAATTTTTACATTTAATATATAGTATATTAATATATTATATAATAAATATTATATATATATATATATATATATATATATATATATATATATATATATATATATATTATTTATATTTAGTGCTCTTACTGTGCAGTATATGGACAGCCACTTGACCATCTCAGATTCAAACAATCCAAGGCTCCCTCTTTTAAAGTCCATGGGGATCGCTTCCAAAAAAAAACCCTCTTCCTTTATGACATATATAACTTGACACACGATATCACTTTCTATGTACATTTCCACTTTTAGACCAAGGGCTTTATTTTTTTCTCCACTGAACTAAAAAACCTGTCGTCACGTCTGTCTTTGCAATCCAGCTATAGCATCCTGGTCTTAATATAATTAGACTGTTCTTGCTGACAGTCTTCAGCCTTTCGCTTTTCCCCTTACTTCCTATCACTCTAATGCGTGACAATCAGGTTCAGTAATTGTGCTCTTTTGACCACAATATCTCTTTCCCTATTGTTCGATTTATTTCCCATACATCTAAATACAGATGCCATTTTGTCACTGTTCCTGCTGAAACTCGAGACATTGTAGCAGTCGTGATAAGTGAATTTTCCCAGAATCCGTCTCCTAATAACGAACCCTCTTTCCATGCATCAGATGTCTAATTCTTGTTTATATTGATCCAGGTTTTATTGCACCTGCATAGCAAGCTTTCTGCCTGCCTTTAATACTCACTGTTTGCATGTACAGCACAACACCACAAGTAAACTTGCTCATTCGTTCAGCGGCATAATGCATGCAGATGCTTCAGTTCAATTAAATTGTGGAGGGAGGAGTAATCTCAGTGGCTTTAACATAATTGTTGCCAGACAATATGCTGAGTATATCAGAAACTACTGATCTCCAGATGTAACATTTTCTAAAGTTTTCCCAAAGCTGGGATAAAAAAAAAAACCCTAAAAATTAACCAGCAATTGTACGATCTTCCTCTTCGAGAAAAAGTCTTTTGACAGTGTTAGGTCAGAAATGCATTGTCATTGACAATGGCAACTAAAGCACATAAATATTAAAAGCAAACATGTTTATACTGTGGGTCAAATTTTGTATGGAACAGTGAACTAAATTCAAAGTCTTGTCAGCAGCTACATGAAATATTGGGTAACAGTAAAAACGCCAACAATGACCTAAGACTATTTACAAACTCTGGGAATAGCCCATATTGGAAATTGGTCTTTGGAAATTTCCGTATAAGCATAACATCTACCCCAAATTGGGTCGATCACATAGACCGCTCTATCGTTTCCCTCATTTTAATTGAAATGAATTACTGTGTTTAATAAATACATTGTGTTACCAATTAAGGCTGTTATTATGATTGTTTGATGATCAGTCTGCATTCATGATCTGAAACAGTCATAAACAAAGAAATGTAGCAAACACAAAAAACAGGCTGAAAAAACATTTTCTTGTGCCTAAAAGGAAAGTTTGCCATGTTTGTCACACAAGTGAACTTACTGGAGGAACATTTATTGACAGCTGCTGATAAAAAGCATATACACAATGTATACATCTAATCATTCTCAGTGAGTCTAGTGAGTCAGTATATCAAGAGGAAACGTGGAACGGGATTTTTCTGAACCGGCTTGAGATCCAGTGCCTCTTGTGTATGTGTATCTAAACGCCAGTTATGGTTTAACTAAAATGATTGTAGCACAGAACAAAGCAGACAGACACTGTTGTATCTGCGTCACAAGTGTTTTATTGGAGGGTTTTTTTTGCTGCTTCTGCCCTCTAGCGGCAGCTAATACGAACTGCAAGTCATTTTAAACGTGATGTAATTGTATAAGAAAAAAAAAAGCGCACCAAATATATTACTGAAAAAGAAAGTGTTTTAAAAGACTTTTCCCTGAAATACAAGTAAAAAGGTGCGTTCTTTACCTCTACCTCTGCTAGACATATTAAATGCATAAACAGTAAAAAAAAAATATTTTATTGAACATCAAACATACATTCACTTTCAAACATGTAGCCAAAAACAAACAATATGTGCTTTCTTTATTCCCAGCGAACAAGTACCAGGCAGCAGGTAGATCATTTGCTAAGAGCCTTAGAGACACAAGCAAAGAGAGCTGAAAAAATACTGCATTATAAAAGTGACACTTTCACAGTTTTGTAAGAGATTACTGAAAAAAATATTATTAAATGACATCAACATTGCTTCCTAATTCCCATCTGTGACTAAGCAGAAGCAAAACATCTATCATAGAACAAATGAGTAAACTATAAAGTTTGCAATTTGTGCAAGTGAAAGAGAGACTAAAACTGAGCTTTGCAGTAGTGCTGAATATCTTCTAATGTCACACAGTATTCATGGAGTGAACAAGAATAAACCAAGTATTGCACAAGTGCTTTTTTGTACATCACGCTATTGCAGATAGGGGTGTTTATTCCAATGCTGGTGTGCTAGGTCATGTAACGAGTGATTGCTCGGAGTGCATAAAGCAAAGCTGCCTGCAGTCTTGCCTCCATCAACAGAAGGTTCACATGAATCTAGGAAGAGAAGGAGTGTGAGAAAGCAGTACCATCAAAATCTATTACATTTATTTCATGTCTAATGTGTGTCTCTTGATCATCACTGATCTGGTTTAATAAAACTGATTTTTGGTCATATTGTAAACAATCAATCAAAGCATTATTTTTTTATCAAGAAGAAAATTCATTCATAGACATTAAAAGTATATTCTGGATATAATGAAATAAGTGATTATTAGAACAGACAAAAAATATCAGAAATGTGGGTCTTAAAAGGAATAGTTTTACCTAAAACTAATTGAGGATTAGACATGACATTTAGTTTGTAACATTCAATTCATTAGTTATTATTATTTACTTAATATTAAATCAGTATGAACTAATCCAATGCACAATAAGTATTTGAACATGTGAGATTTGGACAAAATATTTGAATTTCGAGGCCCCGTTGAGTACCTTTTCGGAATCTCGGAATTGTCTCCAGAACGTGCGGTACATTCTTAACGTCGTCTTCTCTGGATGACAGGCGACAGTCTTTATATACACCTTCATGTTGCGCTCCAAAAGCTGATTGACTTCACCATAGTCATAATCGTCATATCTGCACACAATACAAAAAAAACAATAAGAATGAGGGCATTTCCAGCTTCTAATACAAGTAATACTTGCATTAGTTTACTGTTTTGAAACAGACCATGGCTTTTTAATAATTCACACCGTCCCTAAGAAAAGTGTCAAGTTCTGTGTGCTGAGGTGTCATTATTAATAACGAGTTATCACTAATAGATGACTGACCTGATGCCGTATATGCAGTGGATATAGTTCCAGAGAGCTTTTCGAAGAGTGGAGGTGTCCACATCCGTGTGCATGGCCATGGTATGATATGTCAGTGCACACACCACCTGGAATTTCTCTTCCAGCAATTGAGCCATCTCTCCATACAGCCTGTTCATGAGAGAGAAGCCATGGTCCTCCCACGAGTAATCCTGAACACACACATGAATTTGAGCTCTTTCAGAAAGAATTAACCATATTTAGTTCAAGGCTGAGAAAAAAAGCAAAATTTTTCTGTACTGATGTAGGCACTTTCAACAAATAGGAATAGGCAGGGTTCTTTGGACACTGACAGTGAATCTGGGGTGCCCATGCCCCTGTCATCTGTTCACTGTTAGTCCTTTGTTAGGAGCACCCATAGTTGTCTAGTGATCACAATTTGGCCCTTGTTATTTTAACAAATTTTAACACTTGCTCCCTTCCACCACATCGAGTTTAAAAACCTGATACTTTGCTGGTTGCCTAATATATCAAAAACCCTAGAGAAGCTACGTTGTATTGTCAAGAGGAAAATGATAAACAAGAGACCAAAAAATGCAGATGAGCTGAAGGCCACTATCAAAGAACCCTGGGCTTCCATCACACCCCAGCAGTGCCACAGGCTGATCACCTCCATGCCATGCCGAATCTAGGTAGTAATTAAAGCAAAAGGAGCCCCTACCAAGTATTGTGTACATGTACAGTAAATGAACATACTTTCCAGATGGCCAACAATTCACTATAATTAAAAAAATTATAATTTTAAGAAATTTTCTCATTTTTTGAGATAGAATCATTTGTTAAATGTGAGCCAAAATAGTCACAATTAAAACAACCAAAAACTTAAACTACTTCAGTCTGTGTGTACTGAATTTATTCAATACACCACTTTCACAATTTGAGTTGAATTACTGAAATAAACAAAGTTTGCCATGGTATTTTAATTTATTGAGAAGCAGCTATGCTGCCTAGATAATCAGTGGAATTTCCACCAGTGTTTGATTTGTCATTGATGATCTGTGTATGTTTAATGAGACCGAGAAGAAACGATTAGATAATAGATTTTTTGGGTGTTATTTCCCCCCCATGGAAAACAGAAGATGGACACAAAAATGTTTGTTTTTTCTAGGTGTGCTGTACCTGAGCTCGCATGGTAGGCGGTGCCTGCTCTCCTCTTGGACTGAAGTCCTGATAAATGAAATCTGGATCATGAACAAATCGTGAGACAGAATCCGGAAGTACAGAACGGCCCACTGTGAGAGAAAGAAAAAAAAAAAAAAAAAAGAGTCATTGCAACATCTATGCTTATAGCAGTAGATAATCGTAGATAAATTGCAGATAAATTGATAACACTAATTTAAATGTCAGAATATTTCCACAACCTGAGAATAATTGGAAAATAATTGAATAAAATTGAAATAATTGAAAAATTGACATTCAAAACATGTCAAAACACAAGAACAGACACACACACACAAACAGACCTTTAATGGGTATAAAAATGGGAGGTAAAAAAAAAAAAAGAATAGAAGATTTTGGCAAAAACACTAATAACAGAAAATTTGCTAAAAAAAACCACAAAGTGCACCTTCTGGTAACCATGGACAGGAATCTAAGGCTATAATATGACAGACATCCTAAGAATATTCAGTTTTGTAATAAAGTGGCAATAATGACTATTGAAGAGAATTTAATTGTCTCACAAAAAAGGTATGTTTGTGAAAACAGATAAATTCTCATGAATTTATACATTTACACATTCAAGTCCTGAATATATATATATATATATATATATATATATATATATATATATATATATATATATATATATATATATATATATATATATATATATATATATATATATATATATATATATAAAATGGGCCTATTGTGTAGTACTTCACCTTCAGCAGGTTCCAGTAAACTTTCCGTCCTCTCTCTCTCAAAGCGAGTGACCATCTCCTCCTGAGTGAACTCCTCTTCTTGCTGCTGAACCATCACCATCTTCTCCATCAATAGCTGTACTTCATTTACAGAATCCGTCCACTGCAAGAGCACCGTACATATTAACAAGGACATGCACGATAGCATTTTTAAACAAGCTTCCTAAATTTTCAGAATTAAAATTAAATTAGAAAACACAAAAACAAAACAAAAACATCACACACCATGGGTTGATGGGCACCGCCACCCTCGGGAGTTTGTTTACTTCGTGCAGGGGAGGGCAAATGAGACATCTGTTCAGCTGCACAGTCTGGTTCTGGGTGAATGCCGCAGCCCCAGATAAAGGAGGACAGAGAGTGTGCATGGCTCATGAGAACAACAGCTTGAATCAGCTCTGCTAATGACCAGCGAGGTTCTACTCCTGGACACACAAGCTCCTGTGCAAGTAATCAAAAAGTATAAATAAATACACACATACATGAATGAATTAACATACATACATAATTGCTCATGGAATTATTCTGGAAAAACAACATAATCACTATACACTAATTTCATTTGTCGGTTGAAGCCATTATGGATGCTTTCTTATTAGCGGGATGTCCTTATTGGTTATATGGCCTGTATGGGCTTTGAATATTAGTTAATAATTCATACTTTATATTCTTATATTATCTTTTATACTAAACAAATCATAAGCTACAAACTGTAATTACTATAATTACATTGTAAAACTGTATACAAATTATCAGCTTATCTTTACCTAAATAATGGGACTGATGAGATTTGACAGCTTTATAGGTCACAGCCTTGGTGATTCATATATTTTAAAGTTCAAATTAAACTACCAGCAAGACAAAACCAACAATCCTGTCAAAATCTTTCTGACCCAACTGTGAACGCACGTAACCTTCCTATAAACACTAGAATTTATAACCGGTGTTTCAAACAGGAACTTACTTTACACAAAGTCACAAACATACTGCACGCATGCATTTCAGAAGTTTTTAGGAGCTTTACTTAAACCTTAGTTAAAAAGAAACCATACTTATGGCCATCTCAAATCTGTTATATAGATTATATATTATTATATAGAAAGATTTCATTGTGGACAGAGACATGCTAATACTACAATGTACAAAGTGACTTTATAAAACTGTATGCTTCCAACTTTCTAACAATAACACTATGCCGATCATGTGTCCACATACAATTGGCCATATAATACATAATGACATGATCTTAGATGTTTTGATTAGGGCATGTAAACAAAGAGCAAAAATATATGTAAAATTTAAGTCTTTATTCCGCTTGCTGGCAGAGGTTCACAGACAGTGACAGTATTCAAATAGTAAAATCAAAATGCAGGAATTTATTTATGCTATACACTATTGTTATCAAAAAATATTGATATTTCGATACTAAATTGTATTGATACTAGCCGAGCTTTTTTTTTTTTTAGTCGAGCTGTCAATTTTCCAGGCGCTGACAAACACAGCACATGACCTCAGTGCCTGTCTTGTCTCATTCGCTCTGGTTAAACAGCATAAGTGAAGCTAATAGAAAGACAGCGAGTGGGGCTTTAGTTGGCAAAGACCACAGCAGGAGTTCTATCTGAAAATATTTTGGATGAACATGGAAATTTCCAAATGAACAGGGGAACACACCGGAATATGTATGCCAAGCTGACCAACCACAGACCTTGCACTCTTTTGGAGAGGTGCACATCAGGTTACAGCGTAGCCTCGACGCAGAAGTATAAATCAGCCTTCAGCGATTTGAATCTGATGCGTACAGCAACCGGAAGCCAGTGGACGTAGTGAAACAATGGGGTGGTGTGGGAGAACTTGGGCAGGTTGAACACGAGTCGCACTGCAGCATTTTGGATCATGTGCATTAATGAATCATTAACCAAGATGGCCTTGTTTTGTTGTTTGTATTTTTTTTTACATTGTGTAAAGCTGCTTTGAGACAATTATGAAACGCGCTATAGAAATAAACTTCAATTGAATTGCTAATATAAGTGTTGTCTCATTTTAAGTTAATATAATCTGACAGAGAAATATTAGAAGTAGAGACTTTAACTTTGGTCAAATGTCAATTAATTTGTGCTTAATTATATTCATTCAAAAATTATTACTTAAATTCTAAAAAAAAAAAGGATTACCCCTTAATATTGCGCCAGTCTTTTTCTCTGTGGTATAGAAAATGGCATAAAATATTGATATTTTTCAGGGAAAATATATTGTGTATTATTCAGTATTGTGACACACTATACCCACAAACAGTATTTAAAAACCTAATATTTTGATTCAGTTTACAGCATTATCATCATTAAATTAAACCATCCGTGTACATCAGGATTTATAATACAAGCATTCAAATTTGGTAATCAATGAGATAATACATTACCTATTAATTTATTATGATTACAATGGATTCAATTCAGGTAGAACTTAAACACATCAGTTTTAGACTATGCTAGTGGGTGTGGCTTCTATTTTAGGCAGCATCTGTGTATACTGTGTGTGTGTTGTATACAAAATATCAGTACTGAAATAGTCTTTGTTTGCTTTGAGTCAACATTTGTGCACAGCTTGGTGCACATATGTTAATACCCACCTCAAAACAACATGACACCAACTTAAAATAGGATTTCATGTTGTTTTCCACCACTTTGTATATACATTTGGCAGATGCCCTTATCCAGAGAGACTTACAACTGAGCAATTGAGGTTTAAAAGCTTTACCCACGAATGGCAGCTTGGCAGTGCTTGCGATTTGAACTTGCGACCTTCCAATCCAGAGCCCAATGACTTAACCACCTCCCAAGTATATGGAGAGTATGCACGAGTCCATTACCTGTATGTGTGTCTGGGTGATGAGCCACGGCCGATGTGCTAGAAGTTTATTGAGCATCTGCAAGCGCTGGAGTTTAAGGGGGGCACAGTGAATACCTCTGAGCCAAGACTCATCACCGCCAACCAGCAGAAAGGCAGAGCTATGCAGATGGACGAGGTAGGAACACTGATGTCTAGCAGATGCCTGAAGAAACAAAGAAAACATGTTGTGACACAAACACAAGAAGGCGTTTCCACATTCAGATACAAAGATCAATCAGGAAAACATCAAATTTGGCATCTTCTCTCACCATTATGATAATATAGTGTCTCCATGATAGTGGCAAGGGCCCATCTGGCTGCAACAATGCATTCTCGGTGCGCAAGAAGCAGTTCAGGTAGGCAGGATGCATACCCATAACTGCAATGACATGATCGGCATGGCTGACTGACAGCAGAGTGTCTTGGTCGGTAAGTCCCTCATGCCTCGCTGGCTCATTCAGAATCTAAGAGAGATCAATCAACAGCTGGTATAGTACAATCTTAGATTTATACAATAACAAGATTCAGATTACCTGAATCTAATGACAGAGTTCAGTATAAATAAGCAAAGTGGTTAATTATGCATACAGAGACATCTCCTTGCTCCTTGTTAATACAAGTGGTAGTTCAGGCCATATTAGGTGGTCCCATCATTAACACAGTAAAACATTCAAAATGTTCATACACTTGTCAGTGATAAACCTGGACCAGTACAATAACCTACGTGGCTAAGGTTTATGTACAGTGTACAGTTAAGTATGGTGAGATGGGGGGGGCCTAGTCCTGAACCTGTTGGCTCTGGGGTGAAAGCTCCTATATTTGCGTCTGGATGAAGTTTGATTAAAGAATTTGTTGCAGATGTGAGGAACACTGATTATATTGTGTGCTCTACACATCCTTTACACATCCTTTACACATCCTCTACACATCCTTTACATCTTCTTTGAAATGCTTTTGTCTCTTGTAGTGAAAAAAAATGCTGGCTTGGTGAACCATCAAATTAAAGTTAGGAATATGTCTGCACCTCTTAAGCAGTCTTAAGTAAGGACATGCAAATAAAAATGATCATTTTACATTCAGGGAACATCACAATTGGACTTTATTGAACTAAACTGGACAAACAAACTGATCGTAAACATAATCTCATTTTAAGAACTAAAAACATGAAACAAGCATAAATATAGGTTTTTCTGTACATTTACATTTTTTCTTAATCCTGGCAGATGAGTTTATGCAAAACAACTTCCAAGCTCACTGAAAGGCATCACCACAGAACTATGCAAATTCACAACAAATATGACATGTAAAATGAGTAATGGAGTTCGGTAATGCATTCTTGTGGGTGTGGTTGCACTATACACACCACTTCAGCTGAAATGAAGGCACTGGGCCCCGAGGACAATGGCTGAAGGACCTCTAAAGCACCCTCCTCCTGGAAAAGACAGAGACGGATAGATAAGGAAAACAAGATCAACAAAGGATTCAACAAAAAAGGAAATTGAAGCAGAGGGACAATTAGAGAAAGAGGAGCAGGAGACATTTAGACATGGAATAAAGGGAAACTTCACGGAGTGGAAGAGACAAAAATAAGATGAATAGAGACAGGAGAAGAAAATGGGGGGGGGGGGCAGATAGTGGAAGACAAGAGTGTACAAATACAACGAGAGGAACTATAAGGAGAAAAAAACACAGTGGCAGAGACAAAAACGGACGGAATAGAAAACAGGAAGACAATAAGAGGACACGAAAGAGAGAGACGTAATGCATTGCTAGGCATTTGCATATAGTTCACATCGGTGTAATTATTATACATTAAATGCACAACTCGTTCAATACGCACAGTTAGTTTATAAAGATTAATCCGGAGCCTCAAATTATAATTTATATTAAAAAAAATCAAATTTAAGGTGACTTTATAACTTAAAAACTCAAACCAGACCGAAGTGCGCATTAAGTTCAGCTCGGGACCAGAGGCGCTGAGAAAGCGCTTCTGGGACAAAGCGCTCCTTTAGCCAGCTAAAATTCCCCCCAAACATATATCTATAAACTCACCTTCATCAGACGAGATCATGTGCTGAAACTGCGAGATGAATAGAAAGTCTGTACGTTTCCCTGACAGTCTTATAGCGGCTCCTTAGTGCAAGCTAAACTGGATTATATTGTACACAGACTCAGTGCAGAAACCAGGAAGTGAACACCGGAGGGGGCGTGGTCAACCTGAACACACCGCGAACAGCTGTTGCATCATCATGCTCACATGACGTAACCATCCTGCAACCAGGTCAGGTCTTGAGATCTCGCGATATCTCAAACTGCACGAGAGCGATTCTGCAGGACACGTCAGTATGACAGAGCGGTATCATAATGAAAAAAAAATAATTATATATATATATATATATATATATATATATATATATATATGCTGACGTAAGTGCTGCAGATATGTATATGTATTGAAAATTGTTGTTTTAAAGTTTTTGTTTCAGTGTATATATATGTTATTATATGTTATATATATATGTTATATGTTATATATATATATATATATATATATATATATCTATATATATATATATATATATATATATATATAGTATATATATATATATATGTATATGTTATTGGGCTCCTGGTTACAGGTTTTGGTCCCAGCACTAGGCACTAGTGGGCCCTTGATCAAGGCCCTTAACCTTCAACAGCTAAGTTGTAAGTCACTCTGTATAAGAGCATCTGCCATTAGCTTTGACCAAGCCAGTTCCTGATTCCTGGTGCCAATCCCAAGACTGGATAAATGGGAAGGTTGCGTTAGGGAGGGCACCCAGCGTAAAACATCCATGTGCCAAACCAAATATGTGGTTCACAACCACTGTAACGACCCCTGACGGGAGCAGGCAAAAGAGAAAAGAAGAGGAAGATTTTGCCTTCGTTACCTGGGGATCCTAATATCCCCCCAGTGGTGCAGTTCAGTTCTACTCTCTAACCTGAAATTAAGCTAAGGTTGGCCTTCACAGTGGGTCCATTGAAAGATTAGGGTACCATGGACCTAAATGTCGAAACGGATAGAAGACGTGGAAACATCGTGCCTTATTGACCAGCCTCCAGCCTTGGTATAATATATATATTTATAATATACTATATGTATATATATATATATATATATATATATATATATATATATATATATATATATATATATATATATATATACATATATATATATATTAACATATATATATATATATATATAATTGTAATTTTTTTATACGACTATGCAAGATAGTCTTTCATAGTTCTGTAGGTAATGGAAAAGATATATTGAGCAATGAAGTGCAGGAATTAAAATAAAACCCATTCAGTGTTTTCCATAACCATAATCTTCTCTTAGATAGACAAATTCACTGCAAGAAATAAACTGGTACATTTTTGCATCTTGGAGAAGATACTGTATTTCTTCAGTTTGGGTGGTTTCTTTTTCTACACAGACTTTGTTTATTAACAGACTATGTTTATTATGTTTTTACCAGAAGTCTTATATGAGGCATGGTACTTTACTTTTTATTTAACGGCATGTGGCATTCTTATCTTGCATATGAAATTAATGTTTTGAAAAATATATTATTATAGGTAAATTATTATAAAGTGTAAAGTGAATATTCTAAAGTATTCTAAAACATTCCAACGCCAATCTTACTCTGACATGACCAGGGAGTATTCTAGCTACAATTATCCACTGTAAAAGTTACATGAATATGATTAAAATAATACTGTGACTGCTGTGTTACTGAGTGTCTGAACTGTGTGACTGAACAAATCTGCTTCTGTGTAGTGTGGCGCCACAAAATACCAATCCCTGAAATTCAATATACCTCTGCTGACTGACTTTATCATACCACATAGAATCAATCTGGCTCTGTGCGGTAAGAAAACATTAATGTCGCTAAAACATTTCTTTCAAAATTAAAGACAGACACACATCCATTCACACAAGGAAAGAAAGCATGATCCAGACACAGTAAAACAGACACAACAGATTTTTATTGAATTAAAACAAGCTGGCTGATCTTAACATACTTGTCTAGTTCATGTGTTGCTGATTAGGTTCAAGTGTGTGTGTGTGAGTATGTGTGTTTACGAGTGTATTTAACTTAATATCATATCTATTGCTGTTTTGTTTTTCCAGAAAGGAAACAGGCATCCACACATGTATTTCAAGTCAAATTTTATATTAAATTAATATTATATAATATATATGATATCCACTACAGCTTTTAGTTTGGGCACAAGTTAAAGGGAAAAGACGTTTAAATGACAGACAGAAGAAGTGAAAGATTACAAAAACAGAGCTTGTGGTAAAATAGAAAAATTGCTTCAAGAAGGTAGAAATCTTTGAATTCTATGGTTTAAGTAATTTTTTTCATATGAATGAGCTGATATTATAGATTTTTAAGATAATGGGTCCAGCATGAAATAACTGCTCTGTTTTTAACACGTCTCTTTCCTGTAATAGTGTAATCTTGTTTAAATAAAACACTAAGATGATCAGTGCTTCAGTCCTGGGATATTTAGTGATTTCAAGCGGATGTATTGAGACAACTGAAGCAAAGGGTAGGAAAAACGGTGAGTCAGATGTCACAGGAGGTGACTCAGCAGTAGTGAGTGAAATTGGTGAACGGTCGTGACAAGTAGAGTGCCCCTCTTTCACACGATTTTTTTTTCCAGAGCAACGATCCTCTTTGTTATTGCCTCCAGTAATTATGTTGTTAAGGAAACCATAGCACTCATCATAAAATAATATATAGTGCATTTTGAACTGAAGTCTTCGATATAAATAAATAAATAAATATATATATCCAGTGTAAAACTTTTGATGAGTTCCATCAAGTAACACCACTACTATTATCACCACGTGAGCCCAGTTACTTTCTTTGCTATCATAATAATATTATTTCAGCCATCAGAAGCATGACTATTCTTTAATTAAACCAACTACACATCCATTAACTACTAGATAAATGTACAATTTCCAGAAAAAAATGGTTAAAAAACAGTTAAACAACAAAAAAACAGTTAAATTATCTTATTAATTACTTAATAATTATTTAGAAAAAAATGTTCTATGCAAATATGCATACTTACCCATTTAGACTATCTTTTGAAACCAGCGCAGAAAAAAGGATATATTTCCTTGATAATGCCTGCAGAGCCTCCTCCACTTTTTTCTGGAACTTCGTAAGAGTCTGACATTCACAGGGATCCTCGGCTGAAAGTGCAAGAGCAGAATGTGTACATGTATATATATATATAATTTACATTTATATATGTTTAAAAACCTGTACAATATGTCAAAACAGATATTTCGATGGTATTACGTGCACAAGTGGTGATTTGCAGCTTTTTGCCAATCTCGTTGATAGCTTTGAAGTCAGCAGTGTAGAAGTAATTTTCTGGTTCAGAGGCAATTTCTTTCAACTCGTCCTCAACTGCATTTCCGACGCCTACAGCATACATCCTGAAACCTAAAATATAAACCCAACCAAATAACCAAATGTCTCTTGAAGATGTGGAGCTACATTAAACAAGTCTGTATGTCCTGTATGCATTACCTTGCAACTTGGCCTTCTTTGCCGCATCTCCTATATAGTCTTGTGACCTGCCATCAGTGAAGACGATGCCCACCTTGACTGCTCCCGGCCTGGCACCATAGCCAATACTGAAGCTTTTCTCCACCAAAAAGTTAAGTGCATGGCCAGTCATGGTTCCACGCTCCATGTAGGGCATCTTCTTCACGCCTTCCTTGATTTCTTTCTTGCTGTTGTACTTTCCGAGAGGAAACTCCTGCTTGACTGAGCTAGAGTACTGCACCAGACCCACATGGGTATTTTTCTCTGTGACATCTAGAGTGTCCACAATCTGGATGATCCACTTCTTTACCAGCTCAAAGTTCTCCGGCCTCACACTTTTTGATCCATCGATCAGGAAGACCACATCTGTAGCAGCATCACTGCAGGCTGCAACAGCAAAAAAAAAAAGAAAATACGCAGAACAAGAATTCAGACAGTTATGAATTTGAGAGGCCTTATTAGTGCCTTCTGCTTTGTTTACAGTTTGTTTACAGAATAAGGACATGTAGCCAGTACACGCACACATATACACACATACTCACCACTGCACGAACGGCCATCTTCCTTGAGTGTGTACCCCTCTCGGCAGGCACACTTGAACGATCCGGGTATGCTGACGCAAAAGTGCTCACAGTCATGATCACCTGTTGCGCACAAGTCGGACACTGTGCCGCCATCAGTGTCACGCACATACACACACAGGACGGGAGGTGAATTGAGTTAGAAAGGAGAGAATAATACTATGTTAAGTGAAAAATGGAAGAGAAAATCTATGGGTCACATTTAATGATTTGCTGTTCTCTTTTCAGAAAACAACAAATCCTTAAAACAGACTGGTGGTACCTATCAGAGGACCATGCACCTGAGGGATACTAGTCACCTGAGGCACCGTTGGGGCACGCTATACTGTACTTTCAGGTGTATGTTGCTCTGATACAAGTTCAGCAGTCTGTAGCACTGGTTCTCAACCTTTTGTTAAATTTGATCTTTCTATAACCTTCACGAATTGTTCTTGATTATGTATATTAGATGTTGAGAACCACTACACTACAAGAGCATGTGCTTCACTCATCCCATCTCAGGGGGTGGGGTGATAGCGAGCACTAAAAGATAGCATGCTCATAGAAACCCCATGCCTTCTACAGGCTATTTAGGGTGTCAAATTTACTTTGGACCCTTATCATATTTAATGATGACGATGATCCTTCTTGAGGAGTCCTTCCATTCCATTCTTACTTGCTACCTGGTCTCATATACTCACCACAAAAGGCTTCCTGGAACTTCTGAGTGAGCTTCTCAATGAAGCTGTAGCTCTCCACATAATCGGTGTGCTCCTCTAGAGGTTCACTGGCTATCTGCTTTAGTGTGTTCATGTCCACTCTGCCCACGCCAATGGCATATATCTCGATGCCAGACTCCCGTGCCTTTGCTGCAATATCACGCACATTGTCCTGTGGTCGCCCATCTGTCACAATGATCGCTACCTGTGCTTACATATAAGACAAGTCGGTTACAATTATAGCAATGAATCTGTTAATATCAGAGGGTTGTAACATATCTTAGTATTTTAGTGTATTTAGGGCTGTTTAGATTGGGTTCATTCATTTCTGACCTTGCTGATATCAGAGGATTTGACCCGGGCGCCCTCTGCCTCACTGAAGGCAACATTCATGGCAAATTGGATGGCCAAGCCAGTCATGGTGCCAGAGGAGAGGGGCTCGATCTTTGATACAGCCTTAATCAGGGCAGGCTTTGCCTTGTAGGATTTCAGGGACACCTCATTCTTCACTCTGCTGGCATAGTTCACAACACCCACACGTGTTGCATCAGGCCCCACATCCAGACCCTCTATTATCTTGTTGAGGAACACTTTGACCTGCTCAAACTCAGAGGGCCGCACACTCCGAGAGCTGTCAATGATGAACACCAGGTCAGTCGGCTTGGTCTTACATAGTCCTGCAGCTAGAAAGGAGGAGAAATCTTTCTTTTTATTTTTCTGAAACTTGCAAATCCATAAGCAGAATGTGCAATAATTATATACAACTATCATAACAGCACTAGGATTAAATGGTACATAAACGCCAGAATGTATCTCAAAAAACACTGACATTCATTGCGTGTTTACAATGAAAGTAGCTGTAACAGTTGTGAGTAGTATAATTACATTGAGTATGATGCTGGGGGTTTGGGTGTGGGAGGGGTAACGGGCCGATGAGACTGAAGGTAGGAGTGCAAAGTCAGCAGATAGCTCAATAAACGTACAGTGCTGCCACGATTCATAATAAGTCCCATTGATTATACATGCTACCACAGGTATTTGCATGTAGGCACGCATACGCAACGGGTTTAAATGCCCCCTTTGTACCTTCGTGGGAACAATGTGAAAACATTTCTATAGATTTTTGTATATTATTTCCTCCATTTATTAACTACACATATATGTATAATATAAATATATACACTACACATACATAAAAAATATCTGCTGCACACATTTACAAAGTTGTATGAACACACACACACACTCAGACAGTCTTTTCATGGTGCAACACAGACTATACAGGTGACATTGTAGAGAAAGGTCAAGTGAGGAGAACCAGTGGAATCCCCATCTCTTCATGCTTTACACCACTATTTTACTATTCACAGTATCTACACTTTTGGGGAGAAACATTTTATCTAAATTCTTTAACCTCTTTTTCGAAGCACTTGAGAGAGTTATTAATTAGTTATTAATTGTCTCCAGAACTCCTGAAGAACCCTTTTTTGAAGGTATGTACAGAGGAACACACTTATTATCTATAACTTCCTGTATCTGTTTGCTCTTATCCAATCTTAATCTAATCAGATAATCAGATTATCTGTTTGCTGTCTTAATAATGTATTAATTTATGAAAAGAAATGAACAATAATTTGTATATAGAGCATACAGAATTTCAATGTACATGATTAAATGTTGATCAATTGTACTCAACTAAATTTCAATGCTGATCCTGATGCAAAAGATGCATAAAAAGTTACATAAATGCACATATATAGATATTTGTTTTATCAGACATACATTCAATGAAACAGAAATCATCAGTGAGGCCCTACAAAAGAGGATTTATCTTCTGAGGGGAAAAAATGGAACTCACTAACAGAGCTAGAGGGTGTCAACGTGTAGGCATTAAAAAGTGTTCATAACCTGATTCTATATATGCATAAAAATATTATTTGGTTTTCTCACCCATGGCAGCAGCATTTCTAAGGTCCACTGTGGCTTGAGCTCCGAAGATGCACAGTAGCATCACAAACCCTAGCAACGCCATACTGTATCTAGCAAGAGTTCTGATGACAGTCTCAGGAACCAGCTTCACACTGATGTACAGAGTGTAAGTGAGACTCTCAGGTTATCAGTGCACAGACAAGTACAGATACACTTACGGTAGGTCTAGAGACGTCCCCCCTCATCCATAAGGTGTGTCTATAAAAGTTTGTTGGGGAGGAGGGGGAAATACCTGCAACAAAAATTACAGTTCGAATAGGAAAGGCAAACATACCTTGATCTATGCAATGTGTACGTGTGTATAAGGTGGACCACGTTAGTTTGGGGCTCTGGGAGGGTTTTTGACTTGGGGTCGTTCTCAAATAAACATTCAAATGAATCTCTCTTTTCTGGTCAGTTTTCCTCTCAAGGTAATATCACACACATACATTGATTTATCCACAGGAAGTGTGTGGTAAGCATGAGTGCCTTACTAACACAGCTAGCACTGTTTGAGCTAGTAAGTGAGCGTGTGTAACGTGTACGTACCATATTGAGTTTTGTAAGTCCATACCCGAGCGTATGTATGTATATGGGCGTGTACACATATGAAGCCCAAAGAACTTCTAGGAAAATGATGCGACCTTATGGATTGTGTGTGTGTGAGAGAGCGAGAGAGAGAGAGAGAGAGAATTATATTTTTACCTAATGGACACAGGCTGTATATATAAAGATTAATAGTGTGCGAGAGCTATTTATGATGCAAAGTTGGTCAGCCTGCAGCTTCTCAACCTGCAGTTCAGTAGTGGCCAGAGTTCTGAAAACAAGCCTAAATGAATACAGTGAACACACACCAAACACTCCCCCATTTTGGCCTATCTTGGGCCAGATTCAATCCACTGCCAATATTAAGACATCCAAACACACCCAAAGCCTTTCCCAAAAAGAATAATTTTTCACACGTTTATTTACCTTTTATATGCCAGTCTGGTAAAAACCAACATCTAAAAATGCCCAGAGAAACAAACTATTAAACTACAACTTCCCGTAAGCTCTGTTTGTCTGTGTAAATATGTTTGTGTGGGGGTTAAATATTGCTATCCCCTTTATACCAATACACTGCATACTAAAACTATTTATTCTGTAATGAATAGTCCAAACAATATTTTAAATTATGATTTTTAATTTTGTATAAACAAACCTTTCCATTCATCTTCCATTTTTCATTCCATGTTTAGTGCAACACATTTTCAAAAACAAATTACCGGTACTAAAGCTTTAAATCTGGAAACTTATAATTAACAATATGTTTTAAAGGCTGATCTATGCACACCACATTTTCTATGGACATTTATTTTTGGCATCAGTTGGATCCACATTCAGGATCTTGTGTTGGTGGAATTCAGCGTTTTTTTCTAAAAACCAGAGAATTTTTCCAAAACAGCAAAATAAACTGTAGATCATCAAAATACACCGTAGTTCATGACAATATACATGGTAATAATACTGGTATTTATTGTAAGCATGTAACAAAGTGAGTAAAAGCAGGCTTATGCATATTAAGCTTTGTAGCAGTAAGTATGAAAACTAAAAACTGCTTTTTTTTCTTCTGTATTTATATAAGCATCATTATCTATGTTGGCTGTGCATCACGCAAGAAAAAATTAATGTGAAATGCTTGTTTGCTTGCTTTATGCCATATCCTGGTATGTAGGAGGTGTGGCCTCAGGTTTCATCTTCAAAGCTTCATCATAAGAGGGCAGTTTCACCTGTAAATTCAAAATAATGCAAATTTAGTGTGTACTAGGCTAATCTGGTAAGTACTTGATCATGTCAAATATAGTTTAATTGGTCTCCTTATGATTGAACTACAAGGACAACAAGGAAAGAAAAACATATCTCCATGTTCATGAGGAGAAAATAAAATAGGTGCAAAAAGTAGGTTAAAGACATTTATTTGTAAGTAAATGTCACAACCAAAAAAAAAACACTCACCATCAGTGAACTCTCAGGTGCTGTGGAGCACTTTTCCTTCAGTGCTTTGTAACAGCGAACAGACACCTGGAACATATACACCTACAGACCAGAAAAACACAAACAGCTCTTATTAATCAAACTAACCATATCAAAGATCTGAATTTGTACGCACAGAGGTCAGTAGACAGTCCAACCACAGACCACTTAGTTATCCTCTCTCAATTTTATTCTCTATAACTACACAAAGTAAGGTTTTAATTTCGAGTGAAAACAGAGAGCCCTTTCTGACTGACTACGAGTAATAGCTCCACCTTCTTCCACCGTTCCCATCTCTCCAACATTGCTCTTCTGTTTTCACACAGCTGTAACGCTGAAAAAGATCCTTACACTCGGTTAGTCAGACACCCATGGATGGACACGATGCATTTTATGGCCATGTATTTTAAGGTAAATAAAATACAGCTGCTTAAACGTGAAGATTAGCATGCTACTGTGAATGCGTACAATTTACAGGACGCCTCTGTGGGTCCTTTGCGCCATTATCTATGGTGCACATCAAACTTTAATAACTACAAATACAAAGCTAGTCAAAAACCATAGTCATAAACATCATACCTTCAGAAGTATGTACATCACGATGAGTACTCCAAATATCAAGGTGACATGATTCAGTTCCTCTACCCCCAAGCTTCTGCCTTTTAAGTTTGACTGCAAAGGTGAAGATAATGGATCTTATTTTCAGATTTTCTGAAGTTTAACCTACATGTCAGTCAGTCACAGATCTATTTATAAGAAAGGTGGACACCCAAGCAACAATCAAAAAACTTAAATGGATCCTTTATACAGTTGGTTTTACTTAGAAAATGTCTATTTTCTTCACTCAGCTTTCCGATGTTTAAATAGCCACAGTCAAATAACAAAAACAGACTGCATAGGGGTACAAAAACACCACAAAAAGAGGAAAATAATAAACATGAAAGGAAATCAGATACTCTAACGTCAGACTCAATGACCCTGCTAAATAATGTTGTGTCATGATACAATACTTAAGCAAATAGTAAGGGTCACTACTTGTAGTAATAATCTGTTTCATGTACATCTAGAGAGCATGCGAACACATTTATTCCCTGTAGTAAAATTCCATTTAACAGGTGTTTATTTCTATTTATTTTTGGTGAGAGAATGTATCTCACAGCCAGCCGTAGAGCGTTTCCATAAGTTGGAGTGCCAGGAAGTCCAAACCGAGCATCAAACAGAGAAAGGAGACTCAAAGCCACATCAAGAAACATGAACATCAGGAATGGCATCACACACATTGGCCCCTATGATGCACAGAAATAGATATTACAAAATACATACTTTGTAATATAGAGAAAAACAAAATTTGAAAATAATGAACAGTGTGCATCTTTTTAAATGTTAAATGTTGTAAAGTGTGTATGTGTATAATGAAATAGTGACTCCCTTGTTAAATGTTCCACCAGCATTCTTGAATATTGAAACAAATATTGAAAGTCTGGGGATTCAATTCTGAATAAACTGTGGTTCTTTACCAAATACATCAGAAATGAAGCTACAATAAACATCACTTACACGCACACACACACACACACACACACACACACACACACACTTAATATAATAAAGTGAATGCAAATTATAATCATCTTAAATGTTACATTATGGGTTGCTTGGCACATTCAAACACGTGGTCTTTTTAATGTTAACACTAACTTGGACTGCTAAGAAACAATAAGAATGTCTTTTAATGATGAACACACATTTACCTTACAGTGAGACAACATAACCAGCACACTTGAGAAAGACATCAGAGCCAATGAAATGAAGTTGGTACTAATTTCAACTAGAAATAAAATGAACCAGAAAATTAAGTTATCAAATGAACAGAACTTTGAACAGAACTTTGAAATGAACAGAACAGAACTATGCAATTTGGCAATGATGAACTAAAAAAGAAATTCAAAGAAGCTTGATAATCTTTTGGGGTATTAAAACTACTTGTGTGTGTACTTGTTTATTCACTATCAAACCTTTTCTGATTCAACCAAGAGATTATAATCTTTGGAAATTAGCTGTTCGATAAAGTTCTAGTGAAAGACTCACAGACGCAATTGCCACGGGTACTTTTCATTTCAGTGTAGGAGACAGTGATGGGATCTTCCCCTCTGATGATTCCAACAGTCATATCCACAGCCACCAGCAGATTATACACCTATACACACACAGACACACACAGGAATGAACTCAAGTCAGAGGAAATAAATTCATGACTATGGTCTGTGTATTTGGATGTGTGTACTCTGGCAGCATGTATATTTTCATTTCTCTCTGTAAGCCAATACCAACTGAACCAGCGCCCCAAGAACAGCGATTCATTCAGAAATGCCTGTAAAAGTGCAAATTGCATAACGCATGCAGAAAACACACAGATAGTGATGGAAAGCTCTCCTTTGGGAAGTGTTCAGTGAAGGTATTTTCAGCAAGATCGAGCTGATTGAGGTTTCCTGTGATATTGTTGACCCAGCCATGTTCTTGTTCAGTTTCTTCTAGTATACAGAGGATATTCCACCACAGTCTGAGCACATGTCAAAGTTGCCAACTGACATTATAATTTTATATAATAAATCAGAGTGCAAAGTAAAATGCAAATATTTCAACATTACTGTACAAAGAAATCCATGTGCAATGCATTTTCAGTAAAGCGGTCCTTGATAAAAATCCGTCTCTTTTCTTTGAATAGGTTTCTTAGAAATTAAATGAATATAGTATTAAGCAGGTTCAGTTTCTGGAAACTGCAGAGTGAGTCAAACACTGCAGCTGTGGGTGTGTAACTCATTCAAAATGTCTCTTGCCACATCTCTGCAGAGCTAGTTCCGTAAATTAGCCCGAGCAAAAACTACCCCTTCTACCCTGAACAGATTGAACTGAATGGAATGTTATTGACCACACACTGCACAAAAATGTAATAAGCAGATGTATAGAAGTATGGATTCACTTTTCAAACGCTCTTAAAACATAAATAACTCACATTTACGGAAATAAGTCATAAATCTACATACACAAACCACATTCATGAAGACATTTTAAGCTAAACTGTGCATTTTTTAATCCTAAAGATATGAAAAAGTTCTCACCACTGTGTATGTGTGTGTGTGTTTGCGTGTGTGTAGGCAAGTAAACATTACCAAGTAGAAGACAGCAGAGGCTCGGGTGGCCGTGTTGACATGGCAGCAGAGGGACTGTGTTTCAGACATCTTTCTCTGGTTTGCTCATACGTACACACCATGAAACATACACTGAAACAGTCTTATAAACCACACAAGCACTTCCTGATGCTGATACGCATGCACAAAGTGCTCAGAGGTTTCACACATGCATTGTCACACTTTCATATTCCCACTTTTGAGAATATGATCATTAATCTTTGCACACTTAAGATCAGTTATTATAGCATTTAATTTTTTTCTCCTCCATTCTATACATGATTTAAAACAAACATCTAAAATTGTACTAAAGGGGTCATCAAGAATGTCTAAACTAAATGTAAATAAACCAGATTTTTCAAATATATAAAAAAAAAACAGAGTAGCTCGAGTATTAAAGTAGCATTTTAGAGAACTGTTGTGCTCTCTAAATGATGAACAGAATTACTTTTCATATAAATCTGAAAAGTAAATTAATTTAGTAAAAACACTATGTGCTAAAGGTGATACTTTAAATTATTTTAATCTGTACTGAGAAAACAATATTCAATGCATTTTAACTTTTTTCCTATTAAACATTTGGTGAAACAGAGCCCTCTAGTGATCACTTCATGCTCAAGTAAATTCATTCATCTCAAATACCCACAAAACCCAAACACAACACATTAAAACTATATGTTGGAACAAATACTCCGAGTATGCCCATGAAAAAAAGCTAAAGAAAAGACAAGGTGAACTAACAAGACATAAAGGGCACTTTATTAAAGCTTGCAGTAAACAAAAAAAACCTCACAAACAGCGGAAGTACAGAAACACACAGACTGCAGACTCGCAAAATCCAGTGAGTGCTGATGGCCCTGAAACACATCAGAAAGTCATTTCACACAGGAATTCACCCACACATAACCACAGTATCTCAACTTCTCAGAACACACTCGTGTACTAAACAAAGATACAGGAAAGTGTTTAGAACTATTAGTACAACAAACTTATGATTTCAATTATAATTCATAAATGTAAAAAAAAATTTTTTAGTCAAGATAATTATTAGCAAATGCCGTTTTGTTTTATGCATGCATTGTCCTGAGTTTCGGTGAAACATCCGTTATATAGTTACATATACTTTTTGGATTTGTATAAATAATAATAATAAATCGACCGGTCCTGTAACTTTTTTTTTTACTTGACTGCAATCAAACATGGCTCTATATTTCCAAATATAATGTGTATTAATGTGTGCGCACAATGCCCTACAATGAACTAGTGTCTAAATCAGGGTGTATTCCCACCTTGTACACAGTGCTTCCAAGGTTAACTCTGAATCTGCTGCAGCGATGACCAGAATAAAGTGGTTACTAAAGACACATTACTGAAATTGATTATTAAATTTACAGCCATGTCATCCAAAACCAGGACAACATTTAAAGATGGTGTGAGATCATTTATATATCAATTCTATGCAAATGGTTACATTAATGACTTTTCAATCAAAAAAATATATGTCTCAAGCACAGACATTTCTTTTATTCTGATGTGTACACACTGATCACTAGTTTTGTTTGTGAATGCATAAAGTGTTATAGAAAAAACTATTCAGCACCATAAGTGCACAGCATCATTTATCTTGTATAGATACATACGTTTGAATACATACACACACCTGTCAGAAGTGAATAGGTGAGAAGTCACAGTGGAAAATGGTTTCTGTCTCGTTAACTTTGACTGGCTGACTGTGCCCCGTTTCCTCCAGCTCCGATTTGACACTGGCCAGCAAGGGAT
This sequence comes from Kryptopterus vitreolus, assembly GCA_030449085.1. Taxonomy (NCBI): domain Eukaryota; kingdom Metazoa; phylum Chordata; class Actinopteri; order Siluriformes; family Siluridae; genus Kryptopterus; species Kryptopterus vitreolus. Next base: position 16,876,297 of record JACRUU010000007.1, read on the forward strand.
CCGGAGTTGCAGGTTTGCCCAGGCTGGAGCACGATGTCCCCTGAGGTGTGATGTAAGACTGGGGTGGGACCAGTTGAGGATAGTGACTCTCTTGATTATGAGATGAAAACTGGGGCTTTAGGATTGTCTGTGGAACCTGAACTGAATGACTATACATGTCACCAGTCCATGGGTATGTCTGTAGTGCTGTACAAACAAAGAAAAACAGACAACTTTATGCCAAAAGTACCTTTAGCAGAACAAATTATATTATATAATTCACACACACACACACACACACACACACACACACACACACAGCACCACACACACACACACACACACACACACACACACACACACACACACACACACACACACACACACACACACACACACACACACACACACCACACACACACACACACACACACACACACACACACCTTACCCTGTAACCCAGGCTGCAGTAGTATCTGACTTCCATTTTGGCATTGGAAGTAGGCATGTCCTCCATTGGTGCAGGGCAGTAGGCTACCAGTTCCTGGATTTAGGGGCAAACAGGAAGTGGCTGTGCTCTCACTCGAGTTAGGCGTCATATATGGAGATGGGGTGAGATACGATACTCGCAAGTATTGTGGCAATAGTGCATTTGGCTGCTGTGGGAGTATGCTACTAGTTTGTTGAGAAAGGAGAGTGCTTGGCTGCTGAGGCCTTAATGTGCTGGACTGCTGGGGATAGGTCATGAACTGGTAAGAGTGAGTATTTCCAGGACAAGATGCAACACTCTCATATTTAGTTGAAGAGCCCATAGAGTCATAGTTAAACCTGAAATACAATAAATACTTGTTGTTTGCAGTGTAATAGGAAAAAAAACTGTTTGATGATATTAACAGCGGCCCTGTCCACCACCCAATCTTTCAAACAAGGATAATGTGCAACACCTTGCCCTCTAGTGGTGTATCATGGTGGTGTAGCAGCTGATGCTGATACTCACCCAGTGTCTGTGTGCAGGCTAAAGGGCTGTGGTTCATTGTGCTCTGGTGTGTCCAGCAGTACGGACAGTGTGTGTGTAGGGGGGTTGTATGCAGCAAAGAAGGGTAGCGAGGCACGGCGTAGGGGTGGTGGACTCTGCATTAGTGGATGCTTATAGTCCCCTCCACTCCCCTGCGACACAGTACTTGCACCATCAACACTCCCTAGATAGCCCATGCACACAAAAATCGATAAAATTCTTTTGAAATAGAAAATGCACAGTTTTCAGCACCCAGCCAAAAATATTTTAACAATATAGTGTTTATAGATAAAAACTACAACAAACTAAATTCAATGAAAGATTTACACAATGAAAATTTCCAAGGTTATAATAATCAGAACCACAGTCAGGCCATAAAGCAACTTTTGTGTTTATGGCCATGCTGTGATTCTGATATGGACATTAGAATGTCTGAATAGTACTTTAGCACTAATAGGACTATTCTGATAGAACTATGTACATGGTGTATACATGAAGTTGGTGCGATGTTAGACCTGGTGGGCTTGTGCAACTGGTGAGCAGTGTACTGTAAGGAGGGAGGGTGGTTCCACTTTGGGAGAGCATAGGTGAAATTGCAGGACCTGTAAAAATAGGGGGCCTAAAAACAATAGGTAATTATAGGCATAACGATTACAGAAACTGTGTATTGCGAGAGGTGATCATGAAAAAGAAACCTGTGGACTGAGGTTTGGACAGGTGCCTGAGTCCGGGGTACAGGAGGTTTTTTTGTTGTTGTTTTCGAAGTTTTACGCCATTTGGCACGACGATTTTGAAACCATACCTGATAAATAGCATGTGTATAATGTCATTGTTTTAATTTGCATATGTAATATGTATTTGTAGTCATAAAAAAGACAGGCCTAGAAATGAGATACACAACCAACCATGACCCTTTGGGGTGTGACTCCAACTGATATTGCAATGTCTTTCCGTTTTTGTGCATCCGGATAGTGATCATCTTGAAACATCTTCTCCAACTCCTCCAACTGATCTATAGACATAGACATACATTAGCTGTTCATAAATTTTCCTTGTTTGGACTCGTGTTCTGGAAAATGCAGATCTGAAAACATAGAGTGGAATTCTTGACATCACAGCTTCAACTCTGGCACCAACTCGGTATGCCAGGTACTTCAGTATACTTTTGGGAGGAATATCTGGAGATAATACATGGACCCTGGTAGAACACTGAACATGCGTGTCAAACCAGAACCCTGGACTAAGTATTTTTGACTTTCTTACCATTATGGACTTTCTCTCATACCACAAGGTGTTTATATTGTGTCAATTTTGCTCATATTTCAAGTAATATTAGTAAATTGGCACTTTCACTTACCAGTGCTGTAAGAGGTCCGGGTTTTCTTTTTAGGTGCTGGTGCCAATAAATGCGTTTTGGGAACACAAGGTAAAGCCTGGGAGCTGGTCTCTGGATGTACTGATTTTAATGGTACAGATCTGCTGGTAAAGCGCGTGTAATGGCGTGTTGTGTACACCTGCTGCAGAGTGACCTCCAGATGCCCAGAATGTTTGAGTGTTTTAGGAGGGCTGCCATCATATGCACGTTTGGTCAGACAGGGAGCCAGGGGCACTGAACCCTGAACCATCGGGTCTGTTTGAAGCTGAAGCACAGATGGATTGGTAGGAGGGAGAGCAAGAGGTAGGGAATTCTGCGAGCAAGGAGAAGATATCAAGGGTGTCTTCGAAAAGCATGGAGGCCTTGCAGGACACAGCAGGTCATCGTTTATACTACTCCCAACAGACTCTCCCCAAGCCATCACCATGTTTACTGGACTGCTGGAGTCTAGCTGTAAGAAATTCTTCTCCACCTGTGGTCGAGGACCCACACCACCGCTCACATCAATCCCTCTTCCATCATCACACTTCATTTTATTCTCCTCTGTCATCTCTGCTGGACATTCACCCGTTTCAAACTCAGGACTTTCATCGTCTGTCTCAATAAATCCTTTTGATACAGTTTCTGACTTTTTACTTCTGTCTTCTTTTTTCTCTTCATTTATTGAACTGAGTGCAGGTTCTCTTTTTAGCTTTGCTTCTTCATACACATTTTCTTGTTGGTCATTGACTCCAAGTGCTAGGCAAGGTCTTTCACCTTCCTCGTCACATAAAGGACACAGGCTGCCTGTAAACAATGATTAATTGGGGGTATATTAGGCTAAAAACTCATAGCGAAATCATATCTCTAGTCATGTGGACAAGTCATGCAGATGTAATGAGCAATGAGTCACTAATTTACTCCGGTTAATATGAATCATTACTATTGCATTGTAGCAGTTTAGAGCAAATTTGTTCAGCACTCTCTCAGTGCACTCTTTTGTCTCCAAGTGGCTTTTAATTGTTTGTGCCTGTTAAAAAAGCATGCATTTTGCCTTCTGTTCATATTGGCTAAGTATAAAATGCTACATTATTGAATAGATAGCTCGAAATTTAGGCAACAGGCAAACGCCATTGGATGAGAACAAACATACCTGGGGTTTATGTTACTCTGATTAGAAAATGGCCGTAAAATAATAACCGCAACAAAATACACAAACATTTTATAGGACACAGAAAATACACAGAGTAATATAGAAATAATGAACAGCCGTTATCCATTATTTATGATGAAACAAGAAGCATTATTAAAAAAAAAAAAAAAAAAAAAAAAAAAACAAAACGCTAACGACCACTGAATTTCAGCAAACAATTACTCATTACCCTCCAACTGTGTAATTATTAAGCCGTTTGTGTAGCCTAGTTTGTGTTAATTTACGCACCGTAATCACTAGCAAACAGGGAGTCCTCGGCCATCTCGTTGCTCAAATGCTTTCTAACTCAAACTACCTGTCTGAATTCTCTTACAGCTTAAAGTGGCAAGTAAACGCCAATGTTCAATCTAAAGATGATAATTAGCGCCGCTTCGTTTCAATTAACGCGAAACAGCTGAAAAGGATTCGTCACGTGATCAGCGGCTGGCGCTCACCATTTCCAGCGCGTGTCTGAGACAAGTGATTGAAACGGACAGCGTGAGAAACCAAGGGATTATAAACATTTGTAACTCGAACGTTGTTGTGAAAGAGTAAAAACTACCACTGACCAGTGGTCACTTTTTTTGTGACCACTATCACTCTTTTGACATACCATTTAAAAAATTAACCATACTGGAATAATCCGTGACCCAAAAGATATCTTGTTAGTAGTTATACTATGGAAGTCTCTTTTCACTGGTGCGATAATAGTAAATGTTTTCCTTGTATGTGATACCCAAGATGGACAATTGTGGGTATTCCTAATGAAATTGTAGTATTATAAATGTTAGATCAGTTATACTATTGTATCCTATCATCAGTATAAACTAGTATTATTTCTTCTTGCGTTTGTAGGGCTGCACGGTCTGTGCATGCTGCAATTCGGTCTGCAAGAATGGTGTGGTCATAATTAAAATCTTCAAAGATGGCACAAAAGAGCAACAAATCCACCATATAAACACAATAGACACACTCAAGTACCCAACCAGGTCTTTTATTTAGAACAGAGTGGCATATTAGTGACAGAATGTCGCTCCCATATACACAAACCAAATGAGGAGAAACAAAGACCTTTGCTTGTAAAAATGCGCACGTATAAAACACAATGGGTAACCCTCGCATCAAAACCATGCTGACCTGTGATTGGCACACAAACACAGGAAGGCCCGCCTTTTATTTGGCCATAGGTAGAAAGTGACAGGTGGGGAAAACAGAAAATAAAATGTCACTGAGACAAATCCATTCAGTGTTAACACGCAAAAAGCACCAGACATTCCCAACTAAACAGGTGGTGTTGGGTGATCTGTATGCTTTTGTGTGTGTGTGTGTGTGTGTGTGTGTGTATATATATATATATATATATATATATATATATATATATATATATATATATATATATATATAATAATCCAGTGAAACTGAGAACATGTATTATTATTATTATTTTTTGTATACTTGTAGGTGATTGTAAGCTCGTAGTCATGCTGGAAATGGCTACATGTTTAGAATGTGAACAATCAAAAGATCTTGATCCCTGAAGTACGATCATAAGTAGGCTTCAGTATTTCTACAAACTGAACTGAACTGGTAATCATATCGACTTTGAAGGCAAACGTTTTACTATTTACGAGTGATTGCTGGAGAATATTGTTAGTGCACTAAATCACAAAAGGTGCATGATCTCTTTGTGGTCATAAGGAAATATTCAAGAACCTAGTTAAACTGCACACCTCTGTTTTGTGTGTTCTAACTAATGACAGTAAAAGGTGTCTGGGGAGGTTATGAAATGAATCAAGAAATTACAGCCTGTGCAATCATTTTACCCATAATACAAAAAAAAAACCCTTTGCATCTGAGTGTCTTGCCTTCTATCTTAAATTAGTCTACTAACTGAAGTAGTTTTAACCTATGACAAAAACCCCATCATGATGGAAGAAAAGCTGAAGAGGAAAAAACATCGGGCAGATACATTTCAGTCAGCGCATGGGCATATACATGCACACACAGACATGACATGATCATACAGATTTGATTATTATATTAAAAATATTCAAGCTACAGGTTCACTGGTGTGACATTACAATCATAGATAGATGTACAGTCACCTCACATGCTTACAACACCATCCCTGATTTTTCTTCACCCCCCCCCCCCACACACACACACAGACTGTAAATCAGGGAGTCAGACTCCAGGAAGTGACAGCGCTCTATTTTCTCTCTTCGAGTACCCTAAAAGTCCCAAATGAATGCATTGGTGATTATTTAAATAATGACTAAATTTAGGAAATGCTGAACTCTCCTATGGTGTCTGACACCCCTGCTTTAAAAGAGCATAGATGTCTTTGTGTGCTCTACTGTTGGCATTAAAGTGGGTAGGTTGTGTTAAGAATTGTGGTTCAGTGCAGTCTATTAGATTCAGAGCCCTGTCCCTTTCATGTCCCCTCATAGTGATATGTGGTGAATTACTTAAGTTTACCAACCAGTGATTTGCTACAGTGGGCAGTGAGGGACATATTAAGTTGTGCTATGGACTTGCTCATGTCACCCAGCGCTGTAGAACATGGAATGATATATGACAAACATATAACACCACGTACAGGTGACTACATCTTTGTTAAGGTTACAGTAAGGCCAGGCAGTGGAAATCTGCATGAGATTGTGTGTACATTCTTCCTCAGCATCAGTGGAGGGTGACAGCATTATGGGTATGTTGACGTTAATAGCTGCATTATTGCTACATCATGCACTTTTACCTAACTCTAACTGCGCAGCCATTTCATTTTTATTGACTTCGATGTATAGCACTCTGACACAATGTTGCACCATAGTCAAAAACAACCTGACAAACTCTCATGACCTTCTCTGGAATCTTAAAATAGGTCCTGTCCACCCCATCACCCCCGCCCCCCAACAACAAAATCCCTTAAGCTGAATTTTCTCTGTATTTAATACAGTACTCCTCCTGGACCATTAATCCTTTTGTCTGTTAGCTTTACATTTGCCTACATGCTGATTTTCTGGCATTCCGGCCCCAATGACATAGTCCAGGCCTTTTAACTCTCGTATCACTGGACGACTGGACATCTAATAGTGTCGTATTGTGTGTGAATGTGTTGGTGGTGGTGTGTGAATATCAATGAAACGTGAGACACATTCTTCTGTGCTTGTGCTTTTTACCTGAAAAACATCAACAAAATACTGGAAATCTAAGGAATGTTCAGATTTTCGATGGAAGTAATGGGCAGAAGGGTTAAATTAAATCCCTAGGCTGAAACATTGGGACTGTTTTTTCTAAAGTGATAGTATGTGTGTGCACGCGCAGATGTTGAATACGTAAAAGGCATAATTAAAAGCATGATAAACTGAAATTAGAAAAGGGTTGATATTTACACCAGTAAAACTTTTACTGCACAGCTAAATATATATCCTTCACTACTAATTTTAGCATCTCTTACCATCCATTCAAAACTGCTGATATATTACTGATTATTTTTACTATTGATAACTAATCTTTTTTTTTTGTACAGAACAGAGAAATAGCTAATCCTGTTTCTTTGCATGCGCACCATCACAGCAAATAGCAAATGTTTCCTTAATGTTCATATGCTGTGTTCATCTTTTTTTTTCAGCCTCCCTGCTTCAAATATATTGTTCTACAGTAATTGAGGCCAGTTTGGATAACATTCACTCTCACCAGCAGAGGGAGTTACAACATGTGTAGTGTGGCGTACGAGTGTGTGTTTGTGTGTGTGTGGCTCATCTTACTAAGGTCAGTGATGGTAACAATTTTATGACACGTCAGCCTCACACGTGCGCAAAAGCAACACACACACACACACAAACACACACACACACACACACACACACAAACACTCGCACAAACACATGCATTCACATACACCATTCTGTGGTCATGCTCAGCTTCTAGCACCAGGGAAATGGAAGGCACAACGCGACCCTTGTGACAGGAGCATGACCTTTTCAGAACAGCACGGCTTCAAAATTGCTTCTCCTCCTCTCTCACTCTGTCTTATCTCTTTGATTCCTTTCCCCCTGACCCTCTCTCTCTCTCTCTCTCTCCCACAAGGACCTCCTCTGTCCTTTTTTTTCCCTTCCTCACTCCCTCAGTCATGCTTCTTGACTTCCGTGTTCATCTGGAGAGGAACATTGTGCATTTATAGAACATGTGTCTTTACAAAAAGGATTTATGTCATAAATTTCATAGAACGACAATCTTAAACATATCAATAGCAACGTGTACTTAAAAAAAAGTTTTTTCTTTTTTTTTTTCCTATGTATGGAGTCCCTATCCCTCCCTAAGCAGATCTGCAAAATTCTGTCCAAAGCCTTTTTACTCAATTTTTTTTCCATTTAAAAGAAAGTCCCAAGTCCGCAGAGTGGCAGGCACTCTCATATTGAAAGGAGGGAATCAGGAAAAAAACAAACAGATAGAAATGACAAGAAAAAGGAGGGTCAAAGGGAGAAGAGGCTAGAAGGGATGAAGGGATGCAAAAAAAAAGAGGATTTTAGGCATAGAATTCCTCCTGCTTGTCTGGTTTCTGATAGGTGACTGTAGCTTGTTTGGGTTCCTCCAGAGTGTAGCTGCCTTCATCCTTCTTTTTCATCCGATATACGAGTAACATTACCAGGAATGCAGCAAAGAGTGCACCAACTACACCTCCAACAATCACCGCTAGAGAAACACAGGGAAAAATGACCAAGAAATTACTGATTAGAGTACTCAAAGTAGATCTTACAGTTCATTCGGTTTTGTGCACCTCCAAAGTCTTTAAGTTAATGTTGTTTACAAATTCACATATTGTACTTCGATATTTACTTTTCCGTCTATACTATGGTACAGCTGCACAGATAATGCTTTGTGGCCTGTGATGGTGAAAATTAAATTGTAACTGGGGGAGCACTGAGAGCTGCATGGCTTCTACTTTAAACTAGAAGCCCAGAATCCCTGCTGACAGTCTAAGAAGACATTATTGAATAAGAAACAAGGAGGTGGTGAGTAGAGGAACTCCGTCACAGGTAAAGAACGGGAATTCATAGGAAGTTCAATTACAAAAAAGTTGGAGCTGCAGATTTTCTACCAAATCTCACTTATGCATCTTCCTTCCTTTTCTCCTTCCTAATTTTGTCATGTGCCAATTCCAGCCCAGTATCCTAATATTACATGACCTCTATTACATGGTGCTTTCTACCATGAAGCTATGCATCAGAATTGTTTCCCTTGCTTTCTCACACACTTTGCCCACTAGATACATACTCTCTTTCAGTAAACCTCGACAGTTTTTGTTTGCAAGATTCCTGGCTATGGATGACTGAAATTTTAAGGCAGTTGTTTTTTCTATTTGTTTACAATAGATTTATATATGAAACACTATAGGGGCACGGTGGCTTAGTGGTTAGCATGTTCGCCTCACAAATCCAGGGTCGGGGTTCGATTCCCGCCACCATTGGCACCTTGGGAAATTGTCTCTAGTGTGTGAGTGTGTGCACCCCATACAGGGTGTATCCTTGCCTTGATGCCATACACCCATACGTCTGAGATAGGCACAGGCTCAACGCAACCCGATAGAAGATTGGATAAAGCAATAGAAGATGAACGAATGAATGAATGAATGAATGATGAAACACTATCCTGCTTAAGATAGAGGACTTTAAAAACCGCACATTTAAAACCAAACAAAACCAATTGGCACTATAATCAGCCAAGATGTAAACACACCCTTTATAAAAACTTCACAAAGCACATGAAGAGTCAATTGTGAATTGTGGGTTTTCCAATGAAGTGGTTCAATTAGTAGGGGATGCATTCTAGTTTACTATTTCTTGCACAGATTCTTGGTGTGTTTGAGACTTATGTATAAGGTTAAACTTGAATGAAAATGACATAGAATCCCTAAACTATAACAATATAAAAACTATGGTATGTACACATTTCATAATGCTTCACCCAAGACTGTAGTCCTAATCAAAAGATCTGTGAATGCAAAGCCTAAAATAATAATCATAAATAAATCCACTAATAATCATGAATATAAAAAAAGCTGATTTCTCAAACTAAATGGACAACAAAGGGAGAATACAGGGAGAATGGATTAGTATTATGTGTTATAATGAATTGTATTAATTTAGAGTGGGTTCTCCTTATGGGTATAAGAACATTTACTCGTTATGAGTTTAATCAAGCAAGAATCCTTGAATGTAATGAGTTCTCATTACAGGGTTTCTAAAGATTTAAATGTAAATTAAATTTATATTTACTTTAAAGCATTGTATTTAGGAATATATCTTCAAAAAGCTATTTCAGGTGACTGCATATATATATATATATATATATATATATATATATATATATATAGATATATATATCCTATATATATATATATATATATATATATATAGATATATATATATACAGACGTGGACAAAATTGTTGGTACCCTTTGGTCAATGAAAGAAAAAGTCACAATGGTCACAGAAATAACTTTAATCTGACAAAAGTAATAATAAATAAAAATTCTATAAATGTTAACCAATGAAAGTCAGACATTGTTTTTCAACCATGCTTCAACAGAATTATGTAAAAAAATAAACTCATGAAACAGGCATGGACAAAAATGATGGTACCCCTAGAAAACACAGAAAATAATGTGACCAAAGGGACATGTTAATTGAAGGTGTGTCCACTAATTAGCATCACAGGTGTCTACAACCTTGTAATCAGCCATTGGGCCTATATATATGGCTCCAGGTAATCACTGTGTTGTTTGGTGATATGGTGTGTACCACACTCGACATGGACCAGAGGAAGCAAAGGAAAGAGCTGTCTCAAGAGATCAGAAAGAAAATTATAGACAAGCATGTTAAAGGTAAAGGCTATAAGACCATCTCCAAGCAACTAGATGTTCCTGTGAGTACAGTTGCACATATTATTCAGAAGTTTAAGATCCATGGGACTGTAGCCAACCTCCCTGGACGTGGCCGCAGGAGGAAAATTGATGACAAATCTAAGAGACGGATAATCCGAATGGTAACAAAAGAGCCTAGAAAGACTTCTAAAGAGATTCAAGGTGAACTTCATGCTCAAGGAACATCAGTGTCAGATCGCACCATCCGTCGTTGTTTGAGCCAAAGTGGACTACATGGGAGACGACCAAGGAGGACACCATTGTTGAAAACGAATCATAAAAAAGCAAGACTGGAATATGCCAAACTACATGTTGACAAGCCACAAAGCTTCTGGGAGGGAAATGTCCTGTGGACAGATGAGACAAAAATCGAAGTTTTTGCCAAGGCACATCAGCTGTATGTTCACAGACGAAAAAATGAAGCATATCAAGAAAAGAACACTGTCCCTACTGTGAAACATGGAGGAGGCTCTGTTATGTTCTGGGGCTGCTTTGCTGCGTCTGGCACAGGGTGTCTTGAATCTGTGCAGGGTACAATGAAATCTCAAGACTATCAAGGAATTCTAGAGAGAAATGTACTAGCCAGTGTCAGAAAGCTTGGTCTCAGTCGCAGGTCATGGGTCTTGCAACAGGACAATGACCCAAAACACACAGCTAAAAACACCCAAGAATGGCTAAGAGGAAAAAATTGGACTATTCTAAAGTGGCCGTCTATGAGCCCTGACCTCAATCCTATTGAGCATCTTTGGAAGGAGCTGAAACATGCAGTCTGGAAAAGGCACCCTTCAAACCGGACACAACTGGAGCAGTTTGCTCATGAGGAGTGGGCCAAAATACCTGCTGAGAGGTGCAGATGTCTCATTGACAGTTACAGGAAGCGTTTGATTGCAGTGATTGCCTCAAAAGGTTGCGCAACAAAATATTAAGTTAGGGGTACCATCATTTTTGTCCATGCCTGTTTCATGAGTTTATTTTTTTACATAATTCTGTTGAAGCATGGTTGAAAAACAATGTCTGACTTTCATTGGTTAACATTTATAGAATTTTTATTTATTATTACTTTTGTCAGATTAAAGTTATTTCTGTGACCATTGTGACTTTTTCTTTCATTGACCAAAGGGTACCAACAATTTTGTCCACGTCTGTATATACACACACACACACACACACACACACACACACACACACAATAACCTCCATCACCAACTGGTCTTAACATTCTTATTTCTAAATTATATGCCTTAAAGGGTAATTCCACATAAACATTGTTTTTTAAAAAAATATCTATCAAGATATTATTTGTTTTAGCTTACCTATCAAGACTTCTTTTCTTTCCAAGATGTTTTTCTGAGGAAGCTGAGCAGCTGAACTTCCAGTATCTATTGTGTTGCCGGTTAAATCAGGTTCTGCCCCTACGTCCGGAGCACCTTTGCCACGTCCCACTTCATTGCCTCGTCGTCCTTCCTCGTCTCGGATCTCAGAGTCCCCACTGGGACCTGAAACTGCAACTTCGTTATTTATGTCTGTGTCTGGAGTTTTTACCTGATGAAAAAAAACAAACAAACAAAACATGAAAAAATCCATTACATTTAAAATCGTAAGCCTAAACAGTCTATGAGATTTAGTCTAATTTGTTGTACATGCAACAAGCTTAAACATTTTTGTGAGTTGTTTGCTTCACTACTAACAACACAAATATAAACAAATCATATTAAGGTGTTACGGTGGCTTGTTTTGAATACCTGTTCACATGAGATTGCACTCAGAAATTGGCAACATGCTGCTTCCTTAGAAATGCTTTTAAAGAACACTCTGCACCTGCTGTTTATTTCATTTGAAAAAAAATGGACTATGCAGTTGATCCTGCAGTTGAGTTTTTTTTTCCGCAATGTGTTGAAGTACTACTTCAACACATTATTACTAACTGTACTGTAATAATGAATACGTAAAAAACCTGATGATGTTACCTGTGCTGTAGAGGTTAACACAGCGTGTGTAGTTTCAGAGGGTGTAGCTAGGCTGGGACTTGTTTGAGGTTTGTGTGGTAGTGATGGAGTGATACTGGGAATCTGGTGAGGTTTTCGTGATCGTGGAGGGGCGGTGCTGGGTGTCGTGATGAGGGAAGTTGTGATTGGCATAGCTGTAGTGGTCGCAATAATGTTGGGAGACACTTCAGTGTTTGTGAAGTCATCCGTGGTGGGATCCGCTGTACTGTCGGAGTCAAAGGAGTAACTTTGACCATCCTCATCTTCGGTGGTTCCGACGCCCTCCATATCCTCAGTGGGGAAGGTGGTCTCGTACTCAATCATAGGAGAGTCCGTGGTCATTATTGAATCAAATGGTATTCGGGGTGCAATTGTAGCACTTGCCCTCTCTCTTTCTTTTTCACGTTGTTGCTCTTTTTCACGTTCTCTTTCGTGTTCTTTTTCGCGTTCTCTTTCGCGATCTCTTTCGCGTTCTCTTTCGCGTTCTCTTTCTCTCTCCCTCTCTCGCTCCCTTTCCCTCTCTCTTTCTCTTTCCCTCTCGCGCTCGCGCTCTCGTTCTCGCACTCTCTCAATTTCCTGCTCGCGCTCGATCTGATGGGCTCTCTTTTTCTCCAGCTCCACTTCTCTCTCACTATCCATACCGCTCTCTCTCTCTATTTCTGGTGCCGGGGGGCTGCTTGGTTCTGCAGCGGGTGGGGCCGACGGGGCTGGCCCAGTGGCCTGTGTGGTTGAAAGTGGAAGGGGCTCTTTTGTGGTTAAAGGTGTACCCACTTCAACGGCATCTATCTCCATCACCGGATCTAGTTGCAGAGTGAAAGAAAGGCAGAGAGAGAGAAAAATGGCGAGAGTTAAAGTGAAGGAGAAAGAAAGAAGGGATCAATATTTACTACTTTACCGCGTGATATGATATCTTGATAAAAGCCTACAGTATAGTTCTCAAAAAATAATGTTGAGTAATTTGAGCATCTCCATCACAGCACACATTTATCACTAGCACGGCCCACTGTAATATACATATAAATGCATACTCATAACCTATAGCTTGTATACACGTATACACACACACATTATATAGAAGACTGCACTTCATTAAAAGAAAACCTGCAGAAATATATGATTCACCCAGATATGCACATACACCCTCACACACACATACAGCTATGCCCAGATTCAAAATGGCTGCATATGAGCTTATTTACAGAAATCTGATTACAGCTTGCAGATCTGGTGATCACACAAAGAATAAAGCACACAGACAGACAGTTAGCTTTTACAGCACAGAAAGAGAGATGGTATATAAATTATAGAACATTGTGATGCTAGTGTGGGGTTTTACAGCAGGTTCAATGAAAGCCTTATAAGCACATGGGCAAAGGGTGTTGTGAGTATGCATGTGTGTGGGGGATCTAGAGAGACGAAAAGGTGTTGAGAGAGTCATACCAGCTGGTGTGGGAACTGAGTCCACGTAGGACTTTTAAATAAGACAGCTGGCCAACTTTCAATTCACACTAATCCCGCTTTGCCGCCCTATTGTCACAAACTCATTTCGCTCACATATATAGTGATTATACTGTGCTCTCCTTCTAGATCTGTGTTGTGTATCTACATATTGCTAATCCCCATACTAGTCTTTAAGATGGTCTTCAGAAGTGCTTCTGATAAAGCGTGAAAGAATGAAATGTTTGTAATGTTCACAACAAAAGTAAATGCTTAAATATTTTTACAACAATAATTGCAATGCAAAACGAAGTCAGCTAACTAAAGCTGAGGCTTGGCCTCTTTTTGATGGATTTCAGTCTCAACCTGATGTACCCCACCCCCAATACCCCTTTAAGAAGCATGACTTGATCTGGATTTAATCCTTTGTTTACAAAAAATAGATGTGAAAAATTAATAAACATGACAATTTAAACTGTTCATACTGTTCGGTGTCTGAACAAATAAAACACACCACGTTTAAATTTCAAATGTACAAATGGAATGCAAGAACTTACAGCCGGAGCCAGAACCAGAAGAATAGTCTTCATCATCGAAGAAGCCATCTCCAGAGTTCTCCTGATCTATTGGCTGGAATGAGCGACGCTGTGCCTAAAAAGGAAAGACAAAAATATAATGTTTTTCATGCAGACAGTTCACAGGGTCTTTTTGGGTCATTTACACAGAACAATGTCAATGCCACACTTTAATATGAAAAAAGTACAAACATATCAAAGGCTGTTAGAAAGCTATTAAAGTTACTGTGACTTTTTTCATTATTAACATTATATAATATTACATATTCATTCACAGATCTGTGCATGTGTTAGTGTGTGTGTGCGTGTGAACTGAGGGCTTCAGCGTAGGAAGCCATTTTACATGGAGACCCGTTGCTAGGGGCAACCCTTGCCTTTAACCCAGTTTCCCAATTAAAGTGGGATACAAATCCAGCAAAAGAAAAAGCTTCCCTCACACCTAAGGTGTCAGCTCAATCTTCAACAACACAACGAGGAATTCACCAACGCTGTGATGGTGCTAGACCCGCTGCAATAGGGAACCTTTTTAAGCACCTCCTGACATTTCCAGATATTTAAGACATAAAGACTATATAATCAGATGTGGAGTTTACTGAAAAAAATACTGCATTACAATAATAACATTAACCTCTATGAGAATGTTCACTTTAACATCCTTTAGTGTTGGTAGCTGTGTCTTAAAAATATTAATAAATCTTCAGACTGCACGTTTTTATTGCATTAAATCTAAGAATATAGAGCTTAAATTATATTGTGCTGGAAATCGCATTAGGAATGTGGCTCCTGCTTAGATGCCAGTGAAAAGGGTGTTTCCTCCTCAGATTATCAACTTTTTTGTTGCATTGCATTGTTCATTTTGGGATCAACATTGTTTCCTTTTTTCTTTTTCTAATTTCTTTCTAGTCATGGCATCAAGTCCCCCACCAGCATTTTGTTGGTGTTACAGGACCCATTTAGCACCAGCACTTCTATAGTGAAAACAGTACATGAAATAAATCACAGGTCTAAAAAAGGCTATTAGAGACAGACACCTATTAGTGCCTTTGCTGAGGTCGACAGTCCAAATGTGTTTCGATTGTGCTCCATTGTAGCTTCATGTTATTTTGTGATATTTAGCCAATGCCAGTATGTATCAGCAGCAGCTCTCTGTCCTTCCCCTTTTCCACCCATCACTCTTCCAGCTGCCTCTGCCTCTCTTTCCCTTCTGCCCCTTGTCCAGCTGCCTCTGCCCTTCTTTCATTCCTTTGCTCTTTGACTCCATCATTCTTTATGATCACTCTTCCCTTTCCCCATGTTTTATACAAGTGGCCGTCCCAGCAGACCCCAAAATCATTACATAAAGCACAGCACATCCCCCTCCAAGCAAGGCAAAAACATAACTAGAAAAACTCCCCACACGCTCCAATCATACTGCAAAATTCATGATAGCTTTAAAAACAGTGAATCCTCTCTGTTGAGGATTTAGAGAGACTGAATATTCAGAATTAATAAGCACACACGGCGTAACACAAGTCTGTTACACGATCTGTCACCAAACATCAGATGAAAAATTACATAGACTAATGAGTGTTTTTATTTCACAGTGTGAGAAAATAGATATTATACACTTTCTAATATTATACACATTCTAATATTATCTGATTTCAGTCATAACAGTTAAGCAGTTAAATCTGTTCATAAAGAACCATTCTAACAAAGCTACAGATAAGAAACATTATTCCAAAATGTCATGACCAACCAACTGACTAACCTCTTAACCATCTGTGCCCCTGTATGTCTACACATTCTATATGTGTGTCTGTGTATCCTCCTCTGTAATGACAGGGTTTCTTTGCAGAGTAATTTGGTGTAATGCATGATTAAGGGTTAGACCCGGCCCTGACTATAGCGTGTGTGGTGTGTGTTTGTGTATGTGTAAGTATGTGTGTGTATGTGTGTGAGAGAGTGACAGACACAGAGAGAGAGAGAGAGAGAGGATAGTATAAAAGTGGATCATTATAAAATTTAATTATTATTATTTAATTATTATTTGTTCCTTGTTCATTCAGCTGACTTTACTTTCTTTCTGCTACTATAAAATTGGTTTGATTCCCTTTTTTGGACTGCTACTGACAAAAGGCGTGAAGGTAGGAAGGAAGGTAGGAACGAACGAACAAAGACAGACAGACCAGGAGGCACTAATGTGTAATGAACGCAGCCATTAAAGTCAGTAAAGGCGACTAGGTAAAGACTTCATCACAGGGAGTCAAAGTAATCGATCAGCAGTAAAGAGTTTGCACTGCTGAAATCTCTAATTGCACCGCCTCAGGATCTATTATCCTGTATCAAGTTTTGCAGTGCAGTGTGCCTGTGTGTCTAAGTGTAAGTATAGTGTGGACTGTATGCACTGTCAATCCTTAATCCCAGAAGCAAGCAACGCATTAATCCCATGGGATTAGGACCATCTCAGTTGGTTATACACAGTATGTAAGTAAAAGTTAGTTCTGTATAACTGTGAGAAGAAAGACCATTTTTCAGCAAGGTTTTACATATTTGAAATAATGTCACAATCACTACAGATGCTTACTGTGAATGAACAGACGATCGAAATAAGATGCATGAAACCTAACATGAACAGACGTAGCCCTTAATATTGACCCACATTTCACCTCTTACAGCTGTACTGACCTGAGTACCATTGCTCTGGGAAAGCACTCAAAAGAAAAACCCTGACACGACTATTTTATGAAAATGTACAGGCCCAGTAGTTATAAGCATTATAGTAAGCATTAAGCAGGGATCTCCCCCATTTGTTGTTCGTATGTTGCTATAGAAACATTTTAAGGTGAATTATCTTGGTAATGACCCTTCACTCTCTTGCTCCTTTGCTCTCTTTCTCCCTCTCATTCACAGACTGATGCACAAACACATACCACCCCGTGTGGGACAACACCTCGCCTTTAGACACTGAGAGGGGGTCAAGCTGCAGCAAGGAGTCTAGCTGTTTCTTGATACATGTATATATACACACACACACACACATATATATGTGTGTGTGTGTGTGTGTGTGTGTGTGTATGTGTGTGTGTGTGTGTGTGTACATGCATGCCAAAGTATTGTCGTGTGTATGTGTGTGCTCTGTGTGTGTGTGTGTGTGTGTGTGTGTGTGTGTATATGTATATATTGATATATATATATATATATATATATATATATATATATATATATACACACACACACACACACACACACACACACACACACACACACACACACTTCTATGTCTGTGTGAGTGAGTGTGTGGGTGTGTGTTTGAAGCATTTGGTTGAATGCCCTCTTTCTTTCAGGCAATTGGAGTTTCCTGTGGATCATAACTTCTCTCATGTTTCTAAGAAACTTTCCAAAGGGGCTAAAAAATGCAGTCAGGGTCTCTGGGATGGTTGGCTTTGTGTGTGTGTCTGTGTGTATGTATGTGTGTGTGTGTGTGTGTGTGTGTGTGTATGTGCGCGCATGTGTTTGCGTTTGTGTGTGCGTGTTCCCCATCTTTGTGCCTGTGAACTACCCTCCCCCTTTCCCATAAACCCCTGCTGTTAAGGGTACAAATATATAATAGAGAGAAGAAAAAGAGACAGAGAGAGAGAGAGAGAGAGAGAAAAAGGCAGACAGAGAAAATAAAGGCCACAAGGAAGGGAAAAAAAACTCCAGTTATTGTATCATTGCGGACTATTTTTTCCCCAAAATTTTAAGACAGTCTGAGAGCTAAAGGTAAAAATCTATTATCGCGCTACCTTTGCTATCAACTACTAAACATATTAAAAAGTAATATGATAAAGAATTGTAAATATCCACAAAGGATGGATGGCAAGTAATGAAATATATGTAAAGGCTAAATCCAGAGGAGCAACAGAACAAAGTCCTTAAAGAAAATTCATTACTGCAGTAATATGCAACTAAATATTGGGTGACATTGAATGAGAACCTTGGCAAGCTTATTAAAGAAAGAAACCTGCTTACCTTCCAGAATCTGCTCAGCTTCAGTGCCAAGTAGAGAGTAATAAAAAATTTTCACTGACCTCTCTCAACCGAGCATAAATTTAAACGGTTTCCCTATGGCAAGCCCTTTAGATCGGTATCCAGACCATTAGGCAACAAAAGTCCATGATCAATAGAAGTTTTCTAACAACACCTAGTTGCCGATACTACAACGAAAGAATTTCTGACCTTTTAAAAAATATAAATAAACATAGCCGAATAACATGTTTTACCTTTAAAAACAAATGTGAGGATAAATATGAACAAACATGCAATTTGACATACACTATATTAACCCGTTTTCATTTCTACTTATAGTTCCAAATTTGCTGTAATAATAACCTCCTCTCTTTGGAGAAGATCACATTCTGGAGTGTGCTTATGCTTCTTCAGACAAAAGGGTGTTAGTAAAGCCAGGTAATGACGGAGGGTGAGCAATCCTAGGGTGCATACAGCAATCTAATTCATCCAAAGGATGTTAAGTAGGACAGAGATCAGACTAATTGTAGATCTTCCAATCCAGTGCATGTAAAATCATATTCATGCAGCTTATTGTTGGAACTGGTTTAGCTCTACTAGTTCAAACAAAGGGAAAATGTAATGGTGCCCTATCACATAAACATTATTCTTCACAACTGTGTGCTTTCAACTTTGTGGTAACAGTTTGGAGAAGAAAACACATAGTGCTGGAAAAGTCCTGATGCTGGCGTCCTGATGTTTTTATATATAGTGTGTATGCATAGCAATATATACTAAAATGCAGATGTACCTAGTTATATCTACAGTGTAGCACTTAATCACAATTGTATTGATTTTGGTTTGGACCAATTAATAGGCAATTAAACAATTTTTTTTTTAAACAAGCTAGTTAGCACGTTAGCTTCCCGTTTGTAAATCAAGACTCAAATCAAGAATATACCAATTGAGTTGTTTACTGGAAAAAACAGCCTAAACACCTTAGGAGATCAGTATCCATTTCTACTGTCATATCCTTAGCAATTTATTTTACTGTGGTTTTTAAATATTGTTTAACTGTAAGGAACTGTATATTCTATAGTTAAATCTACCTCATTCAATCAGACATAATAGATATGCAGAGGTATGGAAAGTTAATAGCCATGGTCACTTTTCAAAATTAGCTTGGATGCAACTCTTTCTGAACCAGATGTGAGTTTAGTTTAGTTTTGTTTTTTGCTGGATGGAAAAGGTTAGTTTTTTTAATTGTGTAATTTTTGTGTTAGCAGGAAACATGGCGTGAACAAAGCAAAACATTCAATAAAATTAGAATTTGTACTTGGTTCATGCCATGTTTCCTAACACAAACATTACATAATCAAAAACACAAAACTTATGGCTCTGTCATCCATCCCTTAGTCTAATTTGTTCTTTGAAAAGCACTTTTTGGGGGACAAAAAAGAACAACAGTCTGAATAATTCAACTCATTCACATTCAATACACTTACAGTTGCAATTTTTTTCCAGTCACTGTTGATGTTGTGTTTCAACGTATCAGGGATATGGGCTACAAGACGTCTGCCTGAATAAAGATCAAATACAGGCAGCTTGACTGTCACCCATATATGAGGTAAATCTGTAGTCTCTTTCACAACAATATCAGACACATGACATCACTTTGTTACTCTGCATTTTGGTTATTAAAATCACAAGTGATATTAAAACAAATCTAAAAATAATAAATCTAAATCTAAAAAAAATAAATAAAACAAATCTACTGCACATCTTTTCCGAACAATGAAAATCTGATGTCAAAGATTAAACTTATATGGACGCAAAGAGTGACGTTATCTCATTCACAGCCATCAATCATGTAGGCCACAGGATAAAAATACTGTGCATGCAAATAGAGAACAGACTGACCAACTAATGCTAAAACTTCACATGATCTTTATGGCCTGAAGCTACGGCTTAGAAAAGACATGGGAAAACAGCTGCTCAACAAAGAATATCTGTGTATATATCATTTTTGCTAGTGTGTATTTGTGTTTATAAATTAGGCCTCCGGTAATGGTATCTCCACAATGCACTGATTGTTAAATGAACAGTTCCCTGCTTGCCAGTAATCTGAAAATTAAAGGCTGTCAGACTGGCTCCAGCAGCCTGTTCCTTTTCTCTTCTCTTGCTATTTTTATTGTCTGCTGCAGCTATAAACTCACTTACATCTGCAGATCCATGTCTGTTCTTAAGATCCAGTGCTAACGCACAATGCCTCAATTTAGATTGAGGAAATGCAACCCACATATCATCATAAACCAATTCTACTGCCATCAAGTCATGTGCATTTCTGTGGTTCGGTATAATAAGTCAGGTTTGTTTCTAAATGAGTTGCACATGAGCTCCGATCATGTGGATCAGCAGCAAATGTTCTTTTACGCATTATATCTAATAAACAAGTCTGCCACTGAGAGTCTCACTGTGTAAATATTGTTAAACGGTTTATTTAGATACAATAAGAATGAAGAAAGTTTTCGTTTTGAAAGTTAAAATGAAAAGTCTTCCATAATCAACATGTTTATTATATTAGTATTATTATTATTAATATACATAGTAAACAATAAATGCTCAAATCTCACTCTAATTCTCTCCAACTGTGCAATCTTAATTTCTTTCCACATTTTTTTCTATTATTTATGAGTAACATCTCAACTGATCCAATCACAAGATACTTGAGAGATAGACGTTCCCACCTAGCAGTTTCACGTGTCTTTCATTTGTCTCCAGTTTAATACCAGATCAGTAAAAAGCCTTATTTGTGTCAAACTTTTTTTTGTCTCAGACTAGAACCCCCCCCCCACACACACACACACACACGCACACACACACAAATATGTATATTGATATATGGAATATCTGTAATTGAGTACATATTTTTAAGCCACATATTTTCATATAAGCTTTTTTTTTTTAATACAAAACCTCTTTTACATATTTTAAAAACAGAAGAAAACAGTGGTGAGTGATGAAGTGGTTCAAGATATT
This sequence comes from Kryptopterus vitreolus, assembly GCA_030449085.1. Classification (NCBI taxonomy): domain Eukaryota; kingdom Metazoa; phylum Chordata; class Actinopteri; order Siluriformes; family Siluridae; genus Kryptopterus; species Kryptopterus vitreolus. The sequence goes on from JACRUU010000007.1 coordinate 16,897,767, forward strand.
CAAGATGTCCAAGATAGAATAAACTAACACTCTATTCTTCTTCTGTGTGTCTGTGTGTGTGTGTGTGTGTGTGTGTGTGTGTGTGTACTTCATGGTCTTTGGTTTTTTGAGTGTCTTTCTACAGTCCTTGCTCAGCTATTCTGAGTTAACTACATTATTCCCTAGTAACTACATATAAAACGTTTCCCTTGCTTTCTGTATCCATATTGGACTTCTACTTTGCCCAGCCTATAGCAGGTGATTCTGTTTTTAATCTTTCATCCCCACACTCTTTGAGTTAGTCACAGAGTAATTTCCATTACCGGCATGACTGCCTAAGAGGATGTGTGTGTGTGTGTGTGTGTGTGTGTGTGTGTCTCGGTTTTCACAGATCAATCGATATCACTTTCCATAAACGATATGTTAAGTGAGCAAATTCTGATTTAGTAGATTAGAGGAAATAAGGCTGACAGACATCGATTACCTGTCTGCCTCCGTGTTCTTTCGCTATCGTTCACTCTCTTGCCTGCACACACTCATCATGCATGCACGTACAGTATACATATTCAAAACACTGCTTAGTGGTGTACAACTAAAAAGGCAAAAGACGGCTCCGAGAACATGTCTGGATTGTTTTGTTCTATGTTCTTAGGTTTGATCGCTCTCAACTGGCTGTCAGCTCATTTGAAAGATGTGGGTGTGGTACAAGACTTTCAATTTCCCCAGTAGAAGACAAGAAGAAAATAAATGTATTAAACAACAGTCCAAGAGCATCTGTTTGGGCTGTTTGGTACTTTTGCATTTTGTAGTACACTTTACAAATTCTTTCAATCAAATGTGTTTGCAGTAATAACTGTAATGTGAATTTTTTGAGCAATGGCGGTGATTTTGGTGGAAAATTGTAAGTTATGTACTGAAAACATGAGAGCACCCGAGTCTTTCCCTGCTTTATTAACGCATAAGCTTGGATAAAACACACTGCTTTCACTTAGGTATTTTCCAGAGAAGTTGTAGCCCAGTGGTTGAGGCTCTGAGGTACTTATCAGAAGGTCAGAAGTTCAAGCCCCAGTGTCACCAAGTTGCTACTCTCGAGCCCTTAAGCAAAATCCTTAACCCTGTGCTCCAGGGACGCTGTTGCATGGCTGACCTGATGCTCTGAACCCAGCTTCCTAACACTGCTAGACTATGTAATAGAATATACTTATTCTGTAATATACGTGACAAGAATAAAGTACCTTTATCTGAAACCTTCATTATCAGACTGTAAGCTCTGCAGTAGTGAATTAAGACAATCTAGTGATTATTGTTAAGGGAATACAAGAACCGTCCTTAGAGATCCCATTAATAGATTTTCACATTGTTTTCTCTGTAGCTGTACAAAGTAAACATTCTATCTGTGGTAACCAGACATATCTTACAGAGGAATTATATAAAGATAGGAACTGCAGTAATTGCATTGTTACTTTAACTAGGTCTATGTTTGGACTGTTCTCATTTTAAAAGTCCCTTGGCATAACTTTGCATGGCAGATGAATAAATGTAAAATTATGGGCTATCAGTGGCCAGCCTAACCGTTCTATTACTAGGATCCTCGTCCATAGTGACAGCTCAAAATCTTGTGCAGTAATTTCCTGTCACAGTTCACACTTGAGATTTCCTGAATCCTGACAAAGGCCTCCGATATGTCAAAAAATAATTGGCAGCCCATTTTTTTTCCTCTAGCCCATCAGGACATCTTATCATTCAAGCGCCTTGTGTTTTTCGCTTGGTCAAACCGAGGAGGTGAGAAAGAACACGGGATACGGGATCACAACCGACAACATGTCTAACTTGTGCACAGTTTTAATTATAGTTTGAATAGAAATCTGAAGTAGCATGAAAACTGTATTCAGTTTGCCATTCTGATTTTGACTTGACTAAGGATTATGACAATGATGGCAGGGTAACCTTTAGAATTCGTGTGTGCCATGTATGTATCAATACAATGCAGTGCCGTTTGGAGTCAAATTCGGCAGATGTTCTGCTGCTGCTGCTGCTGCTGACAGACACGTATCTGCTTATTCACACTCATTTATATTCCATTTCACATGAGCAACTGAGCACAGCATCTGCATTTATTCAGGCAAACAAAGAGGTAGATAGTCGCAAACAAAAGTTGTCATTATGTATGCACAAAAAAAGTTAGATACTTACACTATACATATTTATATCATTTACATTTCTTAATGTATTATACAGTGGAAGGATCATCAATGCTAAAATAAGATAAGATCAGAGCTGAAGCTTTCACACAGTGAGGCATATTGTGTGGTGTTCTGTTCAATAAAAACATTCAGTTGTGTGCAGGATGTGGATTATTGTTTCAGGGACAGTATTCTATTGTTCATACTGGAAGCCTGGGGGCAAGGAGTCACTTTTGCAGCTGGCAGAAAGGATATACATACACACACACACACACACACACACACACACACACACACACACACATATATATATATATATATATATATATATATATATATATATAGATATATAGAGAGAGAGAGAGAGAGAGAGAGAGAGAGAGAGAGAGAGAGAGAGAGAGAGCACTTCCTGCAACATTTTTATGTTTTTTTTTAGCTTTTATTTCTAAATAACTAGTTTCCTCTTTCCATAAGATCATACAAAGTAATGTATAAACCAATTATATGTGTTTTTATGCAAATCATTAGAAGTATGCAGTCTGCCTCTCCGCTACATGCCTCTGTTACACGGCACAAAATTACCCAACCTGATGCATAAAAGATTCCAAGATCCACACCAGCATTTTTACTTCAAGCATTCAAATAACTGCATACTCAACAGTGTGAGCAATGTAATGTTCTCCGGGGCACACTTTAGCTCATCTCATCCTTGTGTTCATTTAAATATAAGCATCTCCGAACAAATCGACCCAGCAACACAACAACTCTCTGACGGCAACTCGTCGGACCCACCATTTTCAAAATGCAAGTGAAGAATGAAATGAATTATTCCCCTACGGGACCTCCAAAAATAAAGTGTAGATGCAGCATAACATTATGGGTTTTCGTTTGCACTGCCAGTTGTGCCACACTCTATTCATGACATAATGTGCTTGAAAAAAAGTGACACCTAACTGTCTCTGAGGAAATGAATGACGCAAGTGTCGCTACCTTACTGGTAAGGAAGAGACACGCTAGGTTTTATGAAGCAGATCTAACGTCACTATAAGATAAACTCACTGTAGGTGGATGGCCATGATCATTTGATGCTAAGTAACCAGGGAAAAAACATTGACGGGTTGAAATTTTAAGCTGGGTTAAATTTTGTGTTAGCTTTGACTGATTGTAGATGGGAAATTTTATGTTGCAACATCAAACACAGAATACGTCTCTAATGGCTAAACAGGTCCAGCAGTTCCCAGACATGAATGCAATCCTAATCCCCCCAAATAATGATTGATAGACATTGATAGGAGTTAATATTGTCAAAGCATCACTTTCAAACAATTATGTAAGCTATTGTATTTATGAAAGGCATTGATATGGATAAGTTACATTTATGACAACAATACAAAAAAGCTATACCACAATTCAAAACACTGAGATCTGATTTGAAATAAATGAAATAAATTCATTCGTCAAAATATTTGTCAATATTTATGTAAATATTTAAGGTCACATATGGTACCATCTTCTGTGTCCCCTTTGTGCATGTTTCAGCATTTTCCTATGACCTGTGCTTTTGCTGACTCGGCCAATAAATTGCTTTAATGCAAAAACGATAAGCATGTGAAACTCGGCTCATACTGATTTTCCGCTGCAAGACTGATTGAGTACCTTGTGTGCTCTATTTCATATCTTTGTAATGAGGTTTTCAGTTGATTGTCTCTACTGGTGTTCGCTTGTTAGCATCATTAATTGCATCAGAGTTGAATGAGGTTATGTTGAATTTGATTTACATTATGGGGAAGTCAAAGCTTCAAATTAAGCATTTCATCTTTCTTAGTAATTTTCAGGCCTCAATGTTTTGTTAGCAAACGATCGCCAGCTAACTGCAGTTAGTGCTATTGTATTCCGCAAAACATGGCAGAAGATGTACACCAACATGCTGCTGTGTGTGCAATACAAATGCACTGCATGTACATTACATGTATCTCAATATTTTGTTCTCCTTTGTAATCCTATATTGATTTTTAAAAACAGCAAAAAAAAACACAAAAATTATATCTTACGGTTATAGTTTCGTATCGCAACATGTAGATAAATAAAGGTGCTGTTGTAAAAACAATTATTTGTAAAACTTCTATAGGAAGTACTAGCATAGTTGCTTTTGCATATGGTGTTGTGTTCTTAATGACAGCTTTCCTAAAATGATATGCTTCCTTACAGTTTTGAAATGTATCGCAGAAAAACGCAACATATCACATCGCAGTCCCTGTAGCACCATATGTAATGTACTAGCAGATCCTTGTCAGCCCTACATATTTAGATAAGTGATAATGGTTCAAATGAGAGAGGAATTTGACTCATGAAAAGCAGGCAGGCTATGTATGACATTACATCACTACTTTAAACATTTCAGATGTTAACACCTTTTGTTTAAGCAATATGACACATTTTTAGATATAATGATAACAGATCTCTCATGCTTCTATTGCCATCACTTGTGAAATGAATGCACTGTCAAATCGTATGAGTCAGAAATAAAATGAACATTTGTTGTACTGTGAAAATAGCCGGTCAGTGTTCACACTCATTGACGTATTAAAGAATGTTCTTTCTGCATGTTTTTATGTAAATCAGACAAATGGGATTTTTAAACAGAAAGGACAGAAAGCATGTCATATCTTTACATAAGCATTTATATCTTTACATACCCCGCTTTATTCAAAGTATTCCAGAAAATGAATATGTTTAAAATGTAAATAAAGTAACTTCATTCTAGCAATCAGTCTAAGGTACCACATACTTGCACACAAATACACACGAATCCAACTGACATGTTTATTGGAGGTGGGAGGAAAAAGGAGAACCTAGTGGAATCTAGCACAGATTATTAAAAAACTCCCTTTAGGCCCTTCATGAAGTCCAGACTGGTTTTCAGTACATCCCTTTCATATTTTTTTTCATTATAGTTACTAACATGCTTATATTACAAACAACTGAATAGTAAAAGGAAATTAAAGGGTTAATAATCTTAATTTACTGAGAAATATAATGCTGCATGAGATGCCACTGGTTACACTGCACTCAGCTTTGTCCCCATGTTCAGCAAAATGTTGAATACTACAATCTCGTAGCCTGGATGATTCAATCTCAGAAGCTAGTTCCCGTTCATTTTAAATACTACATAATCAAACCAAATCTCCACTGACTGACCAGGTGCCATATTCAATTCAGTTTGTCGGAAATATTGCTATGCAAGAATGGTTTCCAACCAACATTAAGAAGCTACTTTGCTAAATTTACAGGAGAACAAATTGGGTAGAAAATACACCCATCGGTTGCACGATACACCTGATGAAATTCATTATTCGCCTATCAGTTCACAGAGTGTAGCATGTTTACCTTTAAAGGCTGTTGATTTGATATGTTGCGTTATCGAGCGTGCTGCAGGGACGTGCTAGACACGGTTACCATGCGTTTGCAAAGATGCCAAATCACTCCGCACATGTGCACATGGCCTTCCCATCACTCATGCTTAAAAAAGGGAGCTTTTAGTTTTCACAGCCAACCCCCTCTATGCGATAAAGTTGCAGATTAAGTTAAAATCTGCAGTTAGAAGGAAAGAGGGGGAAGTGACAGGGAAAAAAAAGTGCAAATGCCGAGAAGCTGCAGTGAAATCCTGAAGTCTGACAAAGCAGAAAGCATTTTTATTGAAAAACAGTTTGGTGCTGTAGTGTCTGGTTTGTGTGCCCCTTTGCATTTTGAGAGAAAATCACAGTTTGTTTATCGCTTGTTTGTGGGTCTAAAAAAAAAACCGTTATGGTCTAAAACCTGCTACCGGACAGTAGATTTGTCGGTTAACCATACAATCAAGCAGGCGAATATAGGCACTAAACTGGTATATGTGGTTGACCAAAAAGAAATGTTTCGAAGCTACTAAGAATAACCAATAGTCAGAAACCAGTGTGAAATGATCACTTAAGGGAGGAAGTTAAGGAAGGGAAGTTAAAATACTTCCAAATGGGCCTGGGTAATCTCGCTACCATATAACCGGGAACTAATCAGTTGAGATTTATCCAGAAGCAACTGTCTTGAAAGAAAGCCAAGAAAGACACAGCAACTGGCCAAGGCAAGGCCGAGTACAACGTCCACAAATGACTAGAACTTGTTATGTGTGAATAGAGTGTGAAACTGGACGAGAAAAAATGGACGTCGCCTTTGTGAATACATATTTTTTGTCACACCGTTTTGAGCCAGCCGAGTTCAAACATTAGCAGCTGTCACCATTTTGTTCCTAGATTGAGGATTACAGGATTTACGGACCCCTCTCTGTGACCAAAATCTCCTCAGATTTCAGAAAACGAGAAATAAAGAAAAGGATCAGAGCATACCAGTTATTCTTACATCCCTTACACACACACACATCAATTTATCTAAAAACGTACCATATTGTTGCTATACTTTAATCCATCACACAAATTTATGGGTTCAACCTTCTTTTTTGCCTCAAGGCTCAATATTTCTGACTTATACCATCTCAAGGAAGTTTCCGCCTTCCCAGTGTCACCTTTGGTTTGCTCATTAAAGGTCTAGACATGGATTTGTAGCAGTGTTCAGCAGCAGATTTCCATACATCTGCTTATATATTCTGAATGAACCGTTTAGCTCGCCCCGTCAGTTGAACACCTGTTTACACATTTTATATAATCTGGATCATTTATGCTTGGAACGTCACTTGGTATAAACGACAGCATAACAACCAGAAGCTTGTCCTGACGGAGCATAACATAGATCATTTTAATTCAGCACGTAAGGAAGGTTGCCGGCAAAATGCAGCATAATTGTGCTCAAACGGCAAAGAGGAGAAACCGAGTGCCTCAAAATATACTTATTAGAGCTGATCGATGCATTACACCACAATATATCATCAATGGAATGACAAGAATGAGGGGGAGAAATTGGACCCATACATACATTTATGAGGGGAAAAAACAGGTGCATCTTATATATATATATATATATATATATATATATATATATATATATATATTATAGATATATAGATATATATATATATATATATATATATATATATATATATATATATATAGGGGGCACGGTGGCTTAGTGGTTAGCACGTTCGCCTCACACCGACAGGATCCGGGTTCGATTCCCGTCTCGGGAATGTGTGTGTGGAGTTTGCATGTTCTTCCCGTGCCTCAGGGGGTTTTTCCCCGGGTTCTCCGGTTTCCCCCGGTCCAAAAACATGCATGCTAGGTTGATTGGCACCTTGGAAAATTGTCCCTAGTGTATGAATGTGTGCTTGAATGTGTGTGTGTGTGCCCTGCGATGGGTTGGCATTCCATCCAGGGTGTATCCTGCCTTAATGCCCATAGACGCCTGAGATAGGCACAGGCTCCCCGTGACCCGAGGAAGATCGGATAAAGCGGTAGAAGATGAATGAATGAATGAATGAATATATATATATTATATTATGTATTCAAGGTTTTTTTTTTTCATTTTTTTCTCTTCAAGCACATTTCAGGGGACTACAATGATGGTACTAGGATTAGGATGAAATCAACCCTGGTATTGTTGCATTGTTTCTTGTGGACTAAATTCCACAAAAATATATTTATCAACAGCAAATACTTTAATTCAACTTCTAAACTGAATTTATTAGCATTTAAAGGGTTTTCTAGCATTTAAAGCGCTTAACCCTGCCTGCCCATTTATACCTGGTAACCTTGCTGGCAATAATTTGTAGCTGTGATAAGAAATAACTTCTTCAGTGTACACAATTTGTACACAATAACTGGCAGTTATTTTAAAGCATTGTTAAACTATATTTCTTCTTTATTCAATAAACAGATAATCATGAATTGATACTGGGTTCAGCTGGTGCACTGAATTCCAGTTTCAATGCATACAAATTAGTTTATTGTTATAATCATTGATCAATAGTTGTATTAATGACAGGTCATTGAAACATGTAACTGTAACTTGTCTGTTATGAAAATTGCTTGGCAAATAGAATCAGCTTCATTCTCTGTATGTTTTTTTTTCTAAATATAATGAGCAGTATACTTATATTTTAATATTCTCTTCGATAAGCTTTCTCAGATGCTTTTAATGAGCTAAATAGCATGTAAGCCAAGTAGTTTAGACTTCATGTCTAGTATCGCTCTCATGGTTGCTAACCCATATCACTTGTTTACAGCCCTTGTTCTTTTAAATGTACCTCTGAATCATTGGACCAGATTTTTCCTGTGTTGCATCTCTCCCTCTGGGATCCTGTGTTGTCTGGAACGGTTCCCAAATGCTCACTGGGCCACACCCTGTCACCGGAAAGTTAACTTTACCGCAACACTCCCTAGAGTACGCTGCCACGCCCATGCCCCCTTGTTAAACCAATTATACAAGCCAGTCCTCTATCGCCACGGAAATGCATTGCTGGCTCCGCCCCTTCTGAGAATATCTGCAGAATAAACACACATTCACGGTGTGAAATTTGCACACACACACACACACACACACACACACACACACAGAGAGAGTACCCCCTTCTCTATCTGTGCAAGGAGTGGCATATTGCTATGCTAGACGCATTCATGTTTAAACAGCATATTGATGTAACGTTTTAAATTCATTGCGGCTTTGGAGTCGCTCCCACCTCTACCCTCTAATTTAGAATCTTATTATAGCGCACAAACAAATGCACCAGAATTCTGGCCACATGGGCATTTCGGGAGAGAACAACCACTCTATCACACGGTGGTTTTTCAGGGACACGTCATTGCAGTCCAGCATTTACACAACCACATCTGAAACTGAGCAGCAAAAGTGTTATCTATGGAGCGTCCCAGAGATGTTTAAGCACACATACACTCACACAGACAGACTATCATTTACATCTGCCTCTCCTCCACCAACCCGCCCTCCTCTCCTGTGTCTGTGTGTGTGTGTGTGTGTGTGTGTGTGTGTGTGTCAGGTACAGATTTCCCCTCCCCCAATCAGAGTGGGGCATCATCCGAATTAAGGAGCGAAAGTGAACGAGAGAGAATGAGAGAGAGAGATGTGGAGAAATAGACAGATTTACAGAGAAAAACTGAGAGACAGAGACAGAGAGAGAAATAGAGAGAAATAGAGAGAGAGAGAGAGAGAGAGAGAGAGAGAGAGAGAGAGAGAGAGAGATTGAGAGAAATGTGTAAAGCTGTGACTGTACTGTGGTTGTCATGGTGACTGGTGAGCAGGTAGAGAGTCGAGTCTCCTGGGAAAGAGCAAGCAGCATTGCTCTTTCTCCATCCTCACTCACTGCCTCTCTCGGTTTCTTTCTCACTCCTCCTCTCTTAACATCCCCCAATCTCTTTCCATCTTTCTAGTTTCGCGATAATTGGATTATATTTGGATCAGGTTTTACATCACTCATAAATCACTTTGGGATAAGCACACCTGCCAAATAAGCAAATGTAAATGTATAATTTCTGTTTTCACTGTATTAAAAACAAGGTGTAGTTGGTGTACAACCCAGAGTAGCTGAATATTGTAATAGCTCAATCATAATCAGCCATGTAGTCCATGAGCCATTTTTAATAATTATGGAGACCTAAATTAAGGGTTTGTGTGTGTAAAGATTAAACCTTTAAGTATTGATATTGTGACCTAGTTTTCACTTGCTAGCATCGATCACCTTGGGGGCCTGCACCTTGGTGCAAAGATGTGGGTGGAGGTCAGAGAGAGGTGAGTCAGGGTGAAGATTTCCATGATGGTGACATCACTAATAACTCTTATTTATTTACTCTTTCCTAAATATGCATATATATATATACTGTATATATATATATATATATATATATATATATATATATATATATATATATATATACTGTGTGGGCAAAAATATAACAAAATATTCCCTTTATATTGTTTTTATATTGTATAAAAACTGACATCTTTTTTAATCAAACACTATATATATATATATATATATATATATATATATATATATATATATATATAGTGTTTTGATAAAAGTATGTAATAAAACTGACATCTTTTTTAATCAACACTATATATTATATATATATTATATATATATATATATATATATATATATATCTATATATATAGATATATATATATATATATATATATATATAGTGTTGATTCAAAAAGATGTCAGTTTTATTACATACTTATGTATTGCACTGGGATATTAAAACAATACAGAATACATGAAGCTCTGTGTTTTTTTCACCATGGAAGAAAATGATTGGTTTTAAAAGCAGGATGTGGTCATAATGGGAGAAATCCTAATGCATGCCTGAGAAATATAAGATCAAGATGCACCAAGACGCATTAAGAATCACTTTATAATCTCTTCATGGCAAAAAAAAAATGTAATCAAATATACCTACAGATTCCCAGCCTGGCAGCCAAGCAAGCACACTGCATCTCTTTCTTAATGAAAGTCAGTAAAGCAATTACCAAATCACAAAAAAATAAAATAATATGAAATAAAATCATCCGAGTGAGACTTGATCCACTTTACGCATTTGTATTCTGAATTAGATCTATCTGGACCACGTCAGAGAAGAGAGGATGTTGTCAGTTCCTGCAAATGAGAAGACACACCTCAACCCACTTTTTCTGAATCTTTCTTGCAACTAACCATTAATAGTAATAATACTGTAAGCTTTTCTCTGCCTGTGTGTCATATTTCTCAAGCATTTCTGCCTCACTGATATTACCTCAGCAAACCCCACTGATTTTCCACACACAGTTGTGAAATGGCTTTAAAGATGCTGATATCGTGATATCGTCTCTTATTGTGGTTTACAATTGCTGACTCTGTGCAGTCTGAGAAAAGAAGAGGGGGGAAAAACTCCCTGTGAAATTCCCTGCTTCACACATTCCTTCCTCTCTCTCCTCCTTCTGTCCCTCTATGGTTGCCTTTGTCATCTGCAGCACAAAACACTTGATTCAGTATTGACCAACATGAATTTGAGTAAGCAACTACACACAAGCACCCAAGTACAGACATCAAACGCAAATAGGAAGAGGGGGAGTACGTCCGCTTAGCAACATTTCAAGCTCTAAATTAAACTCTGGTTTTGGCAAACACTACTGAATAGGATATTACACCAGAAACTTCGTTGGAGAAGGCTCAAAATCTGACTGGTAAAAAATTTCCTTTGAACAAGGACGGATGAGAGAAAGAGCTTTAACAAATGGTAAAGAAAAACAAAAAACGACTCTTTATGCATGATGATCCAGGTTAAGGCTAAGATTTTTTAATTCAAATGTTCTTATATTGTAAATTATATACAAATGTTTTAATTTGTTACATTTTTTCTGTTCATGTAGATGTTAGTACTGATCTGTCCCATTTAACACTCAATGCTTAATTAAATGCCCACAGTATTGTTGTATTATTTGATAAATATTTGATGCACATAATGCAAATTGCATTGCATGCAGTAGGATGCTACTCCCATTGCCCCTCTCAAACATCAAGCTGCATCTAGAAACCACACACACACACACACACACACACACACACACACACACACACACACACACACACACACACAAACACAAACTAAACAGCGGGTTCCACAGGTAACTGAGTATTTCTAAAAAACACATGTGAAGTCTCCTGGTGCTCAGACATAGCATTAAGTGTGGTGGTGCTGCGGTTCCGGATGGAGCCTACATGGTCAGTTCTCCTCCGAGCTTCCGCGAGTCCCAATGACGTCATCCTCCCTCGCGCAAGCCCGCAGCCTTTCCGCTGCACCCCACTGCCTGTTTTTTGTACCTACCCCACCCTACCCCGGGCTATTACAGCCCTGTCCCACGACCACTCCACGATCTCCATCTATACGAGCATCCAGACGAAGGCCAAACTGGCGTAATTAGACGAGACGTGCTAATTATGGCCTGTTCCACCACGCACACGCATCTCCCTCATACAAACACAAGCGCGCTCACACACACGCGCACATACCGAAGAGCTACTACGCATCAACACACAACCCAGACTAAGGAAAGGGGGGGGGGGGCGGTGCTAGCTGTGTGTCCCTGACCTACAATGCCCACCAGGACACTTAGAAAGCCACACATTGATCAATAAAGCTGGTGGATGAGAAAACGGGCACGGAACCCCGCAGGTGACGTATCCATTGGGGTCGCGAGAGCACGACGCGGTGTACCGCGCTCAACCGTCACACGCGGCTCGTCTCCGGGATTTACCGAGGACCAGCATTTAACTGAGCATCAAGCTCGATGTGCAATAAAACCTATACATTCGTGATGCCAAAGCTATCTGCACACCATACTGTCATTAAGTGCCCTCTGTCTCTCACACACACGCACTCAAGCGCGCGCGCGCACGCACGCACACACACACACACATACACACACAGGTGCTGAAACGGAGGTCTCTCGCGCGGCCACGTTTGTCTGCAGATAACAATAGAGCGCGACTGCTGGCCTTACCAACACCGTGTGCGCGAGCAGCAGCGCCACAGCCATCCAGCCAGGCAGCTTCATGGCAGCAGCAACGCAGATCACCGGATCGCCTGCACGCCCCCGCTTCGTCTCCCGAATAAAAAAAATACCAAGGGGGGGGGGAAATCCCTAAGATCTTCTCCTCAGTTTTCCGAGTTCAGTACAAGCGGTCGTTGGGACATCCGTCCTGCCCGGAATCTAGTTGAAACTAATCCCCTCTAAATGCACACGAAGACTGGGAGAGGAAAAGCAGCGCACGGCCTACCAGCCTTCTACTGACTTTTGGTGCTGGGGTCCCGTTGGACTCACAATTAGCAAGATCCAACCTCTCTCTCTCTCTCTCTCTCTCTCTCTCTCTCTCTCTCTCAGGAGGATGTGTGCCGGACCGGGTGGGTTCTGCTAATGAGGATTAGAGCGCCACCTGCAGCCGGCCCGAGGATCCGTTCCTCTATCCTTGCAGCTGGGGAGGGGGAGAGACCGGGATTCTCCGCTCGTCACGCCCGCCATCGCCACACGAGTGCGAGCTGCTATTTGTGTGTGTGTGTGTGTGTGTGTGTGTGTGTGAGAGAGAGAGAGAGAGAGAAAGAGAGAGTGAGAGAGGGATATGTGGTGGTAACCACGGCGGATTTTTCTTTAGGGGCCAGCTGGTTACCACCAAATCTCTCTCTCTCAAGATACAAAGCAACCTTTAAATCTTGAGAGAGAAATGTGGTGGTAACCAGCTGTCCCCGAAAGAAAAAATCTGCCTTGGTTGTGGAGACGTCTTGAGAGATTCATAAAGGATTCTTTCTGATTACAATTAGATCTATGGACGGACACTGAATTTTTTTTAGGGGCCTTATTAATCAAGTGGAAGATCTTCAACTAGTGAGATGGAGAGAGAGAGAGAGAGAGAGATGAGAAACCATTGTTCTGACAGTCTGGGATCCTAAGTATAAATGACAGGATATTTCATCGCTACAGTTCTGTGAATAACCCGTTTAAAGGATTTCACATTTTTCTTTGATTGTTACAATTGAATTCTATTAGTGACACCTACAGCTGATGCCTAGAATGTGCAAAAAACACTCCAAAATATATGATAATAAAGTAGGGTTGCACAAGCGAGTGCACTCATATTGCCAGTCCCAAGGCCGGATAAAAACATGACAAAACAATCACTAAAGCAGATCACTAAACAGAATTTCATAGCAGATCAGTCAAGGCCCGGGTTAACAACGACCACCAGGTATTCCTCAGCCAACAGGGGAAAATAAGATACTGTTGGCCAAAGGAGGAGAAGGAGAGGGGTGGTGTAGAAAGACATGCAGGTATTTGGGGTAAAAGAGGCAGGTGGAGCAGACAGGGTAGTAGGGAGAAGGATGATCCTCTGTGGTGACCCCTAAAGGGAGCAGCCAAAAGAGAAAGAAGAAGACTAGTGCAAAAAAACACACACAACAAATACAGTAGTTAAGAATAGCCTTTATTTGTCACATATACATTACAGCACAATGAAGTTCTTTCTTTGCATATCTAGAAGCTGGGGTTAGAGCACAGGGTCAGCCATGATACAGCATCCCTGGGGTCTTTCTCAAGGACCCAAGAGTGGTGCAGAACGATAATCACTGAGTTTTCCACTTCCCTGAAATATTGTGATTCGGACCAAATGTTCCCAAACACATTATAACCTAATTGCACTAGCAAATGTATTTTTACCAAATGTAAAACATGTTATTGTGTTATTCTATTGCACATATAAAGTAATAAATAAGTTATTAAAGTACAGTACATTTTATATTGATGAATGCATCCACGCTCTCTCAGTCTGCATCACTGTGTTGTGGTGAAAGCATCATGTTGTTGGGTGAGTTTACACATTTACTATAGTAATTATTTTAAGTGTATTAAATGTGATTAATGTTCTTTAAATGTGTTTTTATACATTATTTGTCGATTTTGTGTGTGAATTAGGTCAAGTACTGAACATTGCATGTACTACGCTATGTTTATAAAGTGACGTAATATAAAGTTTTACCGTATATTTTTACGTCATTATATCACAATTTTTCGCACATCGCGACAGGTCTTAGAAAATAACCCACAAAATATCTGGGGAAATACTGTACTGCAAATCCAAGATAGATTTCAGACAAATTATAAACTTATTGGGTCAAATATGGTCATATGAGGGACTTAAAGTTGCAGTTTGCCTTTTCCTTTATTAGAGAGAAAATAAGACATGTCTCTTAAAATGAACTAGTAATTTGTTTTTATTTATTAAATTTTGCATTCTATTGCTGAAATTGCATACAAGTATATCACTAAACCCATTTAGTGTATTTTTATTGCCATTATTTATTATTTACAAACAGTGCATTCAATAAGTTCCTCTGTAGTGGCTCAAGAGCAGGTAGAGAAGACGGATTTAGTTGTGGAAAATTTCAAGCAGCTTTTCTGCAGACAGGAACACATCACTGTACTCTGCAATATAAAAAAAATAATTTGAATAAATAAATAGTATTTGTATATTAAAATATAAATACAATGTGTTCAAAAAGCTCCTCCGCAGTGTCCACTTAGTCACTGTAAACTTCTTGTTTAATTAAACTCACTTTAATTATTTTCACTTATGTATTTATTTTTTTAAATCTTGCAGTGTATCGTGATGTGGTATTGCTGTCTCCAGAAAAGCTGCTTGAAATTTTACACAACTAAATCCATGTGTGCCTCTACCTGCTCTTGAGCCACTGTGGAGGAACTTCTCGAACGCACTGTTTATAAATAAAATATGGAAAAACGGCTCACAGTTGATCCCTGATTTGTATGGATCATGGTTCAACAACAGCAGCTAGCAAAGGAGCAGAATAACTTTTAAAATGCCTCGAGCATTATTCATAACTTTAGTATGGGAGAATGTCCTTACTATAACTTTTCTTATTATGAAGGGAAAGCAAATATTTGTCTCCTTCACATTTTTTTCTTCCGTTGCCCCAGCTGATAAACAAAAATATAAATATCAATTGCAAATTACTTAATAAACATTAACTGCACTGCACAATGTTTTTTTTTTGGTACAACAAATAATTGATCAACGTCAATAATGAATACCATTATCATTGAGTTGGGCTGCTCAAGTTCAAGCACATTCATTTTTCATTCATTCATCTTCTACCGCTGTATCCGATCTTCCCTCGGGTCATGGGGAGTCTGTGCCTATCGCAGGCGTCTATGGGCATTAAGACAGGATACACCCTGGATGGAATGCCAACCAATTGCAGGGCACACACACACACACATTCCGGAGAACCCGGAGAAAAAAACCCTGAGGCAGGGAGAACATGCAAACTCCACACACACACATGGCCGAGACGGGAATTGAACCCAGATTATGGAAGTGTGAGTCGAACGTGCTAATCACTAAGCCACCGTGCCCCTCACATTAATTTGCATCGATGAAATTTTGTAATTACATTACTTGTTACTGGAGCAATCATCTTTAGCTAGCTTTAGTTTAATGCACATAGACCTGCATTATGGGTGCAAAAAATGTGGAAATCGAACAATTCTATTCTATTTTTCAGTGAATATAGTACTTTATAAACAATACAGATATAATAAAAAAGGTTTCAATCTATTAAATACATAGCAATATATATTATATTATGTTGCAGGGGGAAGGGGGTTGCTCAGCTCTGAAACAAACAGGATTCATGATCCTTTGAGGCACTGGGCTACTGATCAGAAAGTCGGGGGTTCGAGCCCCGGTATCACCAAACTGCCACTCCTGGGTCCTTGAGCAAAGAGCCTCTGTGCTCCAGGGGTGCTTTATCATGGCTGACCCTGCACTCTGACCTGGGATATGTGAAGAAACAATTTTACTGTACTGTAATGTATGTACATTAAAGACTATTTAATGACAATTTAAAAGACTTTATATAGATACTATATATATATATATATATATATATATATATATATATATATATATATATTCATTCATTCTTGTATATATTATATATATATTATTTATTTATTTATTTAATATACTTTTGCCCTGGGTCGAGGTTTAACAAGTAATTAATATGGCTTCAAAATATCTTTTTTACAGTTAAGCATCTCTCAAATTGTACATCTGAAAGACATTAATATAAGACAATGCAACATCTAATGTGACTGAACTTCAAGCTGTAGAGCATTATTTCAAATAGAAAACTAAATCCTAACGTTTATTGTCTACATATTACAAGTGCATTGAATGAGTTAGATTGGTGAAGTGCATAGTGTCATTATCCACACTTTTCCAGTTAAGAATTTGCAATTAGCAACTTATAATATTAGAACTTATTAGCACTGATGTAGAAACAAAACAAAAAAATTCTCAAATCTAGTATTATGTATATATCTGTAAATGTAATTTATAATTACATGATTATTATGATTATGATGATTACAAACATGATTATTGCAGTGATTATGGATGTGATTATAATTATTATGCTGTAGCATTCACATAAAATTATTCATTTTAAACTGACAAAGATTTTTATAATGAACAGAATGTTGTAGATGGATGAATGTAGTGCGTTTATCACAATGTTTAATTATAAAATGTTGACTAGGGAAAAATGATTCAAATTCACATTTTTTGAAAATCAAATGACAATTTGTTAATGCAACAAAATATTGATCCTGATTGTGTTATTTATCAAAAATATCAAAGGTGTACTTTATAATCTACTCTAAACCTGCTTTAATAAGCATGGTGTCCTTGCTGCTTTCCTTTAATGCAGTCTTTGTTAAGCAAAGTATTAATGTCTCGTGGAGCAGCACAAGTCTAATGGAGCTCATTCATGAAAGCTCAGAGAAAGAAAGAATGGTTTCTCAGTGCAGCTCAGTGATTGTCATGCGGTAATGAAAAGAATACTGAAAAAGTCTTTTAGGTACAAAATGTATTATTAATAATTTCTAATAATGAACAGTGGATACTTTTTAAATGAGAGAAGACATAAAGAACAATCACAATATGGATTTTTGTTTGTGGGTTGAACCACATAAAAAAAACAACCTTGGCAACCACCGCCACAATTCAAAGACAACCAACCACAATGTCATGGATTGCACAAGGTAAAATTACATTGAAGTTTCTGGTCTAGGTTTACATGTTTGCATCACTGAAACAGATTTGTCAACATGTTGATATGAATCGTCTAATGATATCACATTCTTATCTTGCGTTATTTATCAGAGCATTTCTGTTAGATCAGTTTGAATCTTGTTTATCAAAAAATACTGTATACAGTGCAGCTATCAGATAATTAGTTTGATGATAGCATTCATGGACATGGAATTGTTTCGTTGTGACATGTTTCTCAAGCGGTTATTGAAAAAAAATGGAAGGGGAAAAAAAAAATTCCCAGGATGCATGTGACAGAATGTGTCTCATGGGATTCCGTGGCTTGGCATGTCTTCTTAGTGTTCTGTGGAAGTCACAGCACAAGCTTTCCAGCTGGCTGGGTATTTATGGTCTGTTATGTCATTAAGTTCTCATTCAATCCCTACTTTAAATCTTCATTATGTTTAACTTCCTTTTTTATTATTAAAATGTCTGAATAAAGCTTCATTTTCTGGACTTTGTGCTTGTTGCTTGTTTTGAGACATCTGTTCTTTGGAACAAGTTTTACTTTAATTAATAGTGATTTAGAAGTTTCTCTTGTCCAGAACAACTTACAATAAACAATAATACAAAATGTGACTACAGGAAATCTGAACAAATGACAAAGTTTGAGAGTGCTTTCAAAAACCCAATTTAATAAATACTTGTTTTAGCAATGTGCATTCAAATTTTATTCAAATTTTATTTTCCCTGTGGTGGTACTTGAGGGACAAACTGATCCTGATAAAACAGGAACTAGAAAGTAATTGTTTTAAACACACATTGCAGAGAGAGAGGTGTGACACTAAAGGAATACAGAAACCGATAAACGTTTGTCAAGTTCTCTTCCAAAAATCACACTTTAGTACTCACTATATGAGCAGAGTCTAAAATAGAGTTTAGGAGCTAAAGACAAAATCATTTTTGCCCATCATTCTAGACTGGTTCACAAAATGGCTTGGTAGTGCCAGAGGAAAGATCTCTGTCCAAGAGACATTTACAGTATAAACCATTTTAAACACAGGTTTTCCCCTTAGCTACATTTACTTTCAACGCTTCAGTTTCAGATTAATTAATGCAAATAGTTGGGTTTCAAAAGTTTGTTGTACAAGAGAAATCTTCAATGTAGTATTTTAATACAAAATGCCCAACAGATTTAAACTGTTTATTAATCTGTCGGGTAAATAAAACCATTTACAATGTTTGATTCACCTTAAATATTGCAAGAAAAGCAGGCATCCAAAAAGAAAGCAAAAAACAAAAACAAACACCTCCCAAACAAACAAAAACAGCGAATGAATGACATTGCTTATCTGCAGTCTTACTACAATTTGGCAGTGTGCAGTGCGTGGTGCAAGTAGTTTACACTGGTCATCATTGTTAAAGCAAACCGAGAGTTATACTTAAATGTAAAGATAATAATTATGTATGATTCCATATGCACACATCAAATAAATGCATGCAGTTGTACTATATAGCAGTAAAAGAAAATGAACTGCTTAACAACTAAATAGTATCAATACAGCATAAACAAACTTTATACTGTCAAAAGAATCAGCAGAGGAATAGAAGGAAGAGTCGGGGACATTTTTAAATTTTGAGCTTTTTATCCATGTTTTGTTTCAAAATAAAGATCACACATTGTTTAGAGACAATCTACAACTGGAGTTACAAAAAATAGTTGCCCAGGCAGAAAGCACACACAGCATCTGTTAACTATACACATTATGGTTACAAGTGTGCTCGCATAAAGAGATCATAGGAAATATACACAAGGCTGTTTAAATATACACCGCAGAGTGTTCCAAATCAAATGTTACAATCACTTACAAGTAGACAAAAGAATGGCAAATCTGTACACACCTTGCAACCAGGGCAATCTACGCATCACACACATACACACGCTCGCTGCTATCTGCCCCAGAGCAAGGGAGGGACTATAAAAGATCTTAAAAAAAAGGGGATGAGCAAATGTGAAAAAATGGCTGGTGAATGGCTAAAAGCAGAGTGCCCATGTTTGTCTTCTTTGTACATCTATGCCATTTTAATCCAAAGGGCTTCAAAACCAACAAAAATCTGATATTACAATTTACAATATACAACAACTCATAACTCAAACAACAACCAAAAAGGTGAGAATTTACACTGAAATGCACAAGATTCTTTTTTCCCCCATTTTGTTTTTTTTTTTCGTTCTCATACCAAAAGGGCTGTAGAAGCGAGTCCACATTTACATTAGCCAAGGTTTACAAATGTACAATTATACAATTAGAAGTATGTATTCACTACTAGGGTAATTATAGGTACAGATTGGACATCAAAAACCAGAAAAAACTACAAAGTTTTATATATATATTTATATATATGCAAAGTTCTACACCAAGTATGCACTAAATATTTATAGAAGCAAGACCAAAAACGTCTCCCATGCTAGATGTCTGCACCATGTTAGCAATAGAGTGTGTTAGCATGTAATGTGTTTGTGTTATGAAGGTGTGTTAGAAATGTGTGTAATAGCAATAAAGTTAAAATGCGGAAGCCTCCATGATTCAAACTGGGATCAAATCAAATAGTCATCTCATACATACAGAAACAGAAGAAGAACAAAGTTTTCAGTAATAGTGGGGAAAGGGACTAGGTGAATAGAGATAACGAACAAGCTCACAAGGGGGGGGGGAGAGAAAGAGAGAGAGAGAGAGAGAGAGAGAGAGAGAGAGAGAGAGAGAGAGAGAGAGAGAGAGAGAGAGAGAGAGAGAGAGAGAAGCATTCAGCAAAACTAGAATAGGATTTACAATGATCCCCAACCAACAGCTCTAAGCTGGGTGTGGACACGCGCTCCAATACATCAAGAGGACAAATTTACATGATGCCGTTGGGCGGAGCACAAAGTGGGCCCAGGTCTACTCCATTCTTCATGTAGTATTTCTCCAGCTTGGCCAGAATGTGCTTCCCATACGTGTACTTCCGCAGGGTTCCAATATGAGGACGAATCTAAATGAAAACATCCATACATTAAAGCTCTGCTAGCACTCCAAAGAGAGAAAACACAAAAATGTATTTGCAAGAAAGGTACAGTTGTTCTACCTTGTGCATGACAATCTTGCGCTGTGTTGGCTCAGCAACGTCAATCATTTTTTGCACAACGTAGTTGGCGTACTGGTCCTTCATCATAGTGTATAAGGCACTGTGGGGCCCATCCGCCATACTGCACACCTCGTCAATCAGCATGGCCCGTTCCGCACGCAGAGAGTGTGTGACACACTTTTCCACCACATTACTGCAAAGGGGGACAGTTGTTTGTATTATATTAGTGAAGTCATTACAGCACTCATGACATGTCTTGTATCTGAGCACATGAAACCACAATTATTTATTTATTTTAAAAAATGAATTACAAAGAAATTGGGTTAAAAAAATAAGTTAGGCTTATATAAATTACACTCAGCAAAACAATTTCCTAAACACTTGTTTACACTAGAAATATTCTTGTATAGCTGTCAGTTTGAAAAAGTGCTTAGTTACCTAGCAAACTTGTGCTGGCTGAGTCCCAAAACATTTCCTCTGATCTCGGATACAATCTTGCTCTTGTCTTCTGCGCGGCCATGTTCCAGCACATGCTGAATTACATAGTTGCCATACTGATCCTACACACAGCATTGGACAGTGAAACTTTAATGAACAGTGTTTTAAAAAAAGAAGAAAAACTGCAAGATTAGGTACAGCAGTAGTACTGTACCGCAGGTCACTTTGTATTAACCTTTCTTGAATAAATCTTATCCTTAGATCAAGACCTAAAGCACTTCCTGTACGTCGCCCTGGATAAGGGCGTCTGCTAAATACCGCAAATGTAAATGTAGGTCAGTCACATGACAAAATGTTGCTTACTTGAACCAGTTGCTCAGTGTGTTGGTGCAGCTCTTCCAGAATTGGCAGGGTCTGTTCAGGAAGACAGTGCTCCAAAATACGCTGGATCACTCTGCAGCCATAGGGGTGTGTGGACAGAGCAAACACCTGCACAAAACATGCACAGTAAACACACACACACAAATGCCTTTCATCTTGAAGAGCCACTTCAATCACCGTTAAAACATCAAAAGAAAATCCATTTACACAAACTCATCTGGGGGCTTTATGTAAACCCTGACATTTAACCATAGTCTGCAGCAAGTTGCTATGGTGACCCACCTGTCCCTTGAAAGCATCAATGATGAACTGGAGAGCATGAGGCTGCACACACTCAATGCACTTTTGTACTACATGGTTCCCATTCTGATCCTTCACACATTTCAGCACATGGCCATCCAGCTCCCGTACCATATCACTCTGAAACACACAACACTTGTTACTCATTCATCTGCTTATGCTTCCACAGAATTTCATTCATGGGTTTTGAGAAGGGTATACTGCATGGCATAGGTATGCACTCACAATGACTTGCTGGTCCGAGGGGATGAACTCCAAGGCTTTCTGGATCACTCTACATCCATACATCTGAAGAGCCAGAGAGAGCACGTGTCCACGGATCCGCTCGGCCAGAGCCAACTTCTGATCCAGACTGCCAAACTACACAAATGCAAAAAAAATTTTTTTGTAAAATTATAATTGGGTGTATATTTGTAATGCTCACATAATTCCTAAAATCAGATGTTTTCTATAGAATCTTAAAAATCTGTAAACACCTGGAGCTTTTATGCTTATGGAATACTGAACACCTTGATTATTGCAACAGAGGGCAGACAGATAATCAATTCTCTTTCAAAACTAATAAGTTATGTACTTCAAACACATAGATGAGTCAGAATTAAAATTTTCTTTGATTTACTTTCCTTTACCTCAATAGCCTCACTGCATATTTATGATTAATGGAGTAGTCTACAGCCAAGATAAAGGCGAAAATGAATACATTTTTTGGAATTGTGCTGAAATAGGCACAATTGAACTGTCCACGGCAATTAGTGCCCGCGATAATTTTTCAGGACAGACATGTTTACAATGATGTTTAACATTAAAAAAAAAAAACACAAATTAAGATAAGGAACTACATTTTACAATTGAATGTGTGTAATAGAGATAAAAAGACAGAAGAAAGTGACCAAACATTTAGAGCACTCCCTGGAGCAGTAGAAAAAAAAAACAGGGAATTTATGAGGGAAGATATCCATGTAGCTTATTAGAATAGTCACAAACATGGAACATGCAATTACATACAAGGTGGTAATTACAGACCAAAAAAAAAAAAAGTTAGGCCTTAAGAACAAAAAGAAATCATGACTTACCTCAAAGAACTTCTGAATGACATAATTTCCAAAAACATCAACCATTAGTTGGTAGGCAGCCTGCAGAATCTCACTGAAGACCAGCTGACGCTCTGCAGAACTTGCTCTTTCTAACTTCAGCTGAATAAACCTAAATGGACAAGAATTTTAAATGTATTTTAAGCATTATAAATTGTGTTAAAACTATCTCTGCTTGAACAAGTGATGGAACAAGTATAGTCAGATGATTTATAAAAAAAATACAAAAAAAAAAAAAAACCTGGAGCCATGCTGGTCCTGAGAAAACTCCATCACATGCCCGGCAATTTCACGAAGTTGGAGATTTGGGTAACGATTGTTACGGAAGTCCTCAAGCAGGCGGCTACGTCCGGATGGCATGACGTCAGACATGCTGTAACGAAGTCGTGATGACGGGAAGAGCTGGCTACTGGGACTGAAAAGAGAGGACCCAGTGGTAGCACTCCGGTACTTGGCCTCAGCTCCAGGAGCAGCAGAAATGAAGCGCCCACTGCCATTAGTCAGTCCACCTGCACAAAATAAATCAAATTCCTAAAAGTGAATATCCTCACTCAAAAACTAAACTGAATAAATAAATAAATAAATGTACAAACCTAAATTGAGACTGCTAGAGGATCCATGGGTTGAAAGGGAAGGTGGAGGAGTTAAAGAATGTGAGGGTGCTTGATTGGGAAGAGGCATGCCAACAGGGCCAGGGGAGGAACTAAAACCAAGTCCATTGTAGAACCCTCCATGGCCAATAGGAGTGAGGCTGCTGGGGGTACGCTTGTACAGGTCAGAACTGCCAGTCAAAGAGTCCCGGCGAGAGCCACTGGAGCTAGAGTTAGCAACTGCAAATAAATAGATAGATAAATAAAAAAAATATACATACAAACTTTAATAGATAGATACAGGTGAAACTCTAATAATTAGAATATTGTGCCAAAGTTCATTTATTTCAGTAATTCAACTTAAAAGGTGAAACTAATATACAAGTATAGGAGTACACACACACACACACGAGTATATGAGAATATATACTAATACATGACTCATTACATGCAACACAAGAGTTCAAACCGTGATGGGTCATAATAAAGATGATTATGTCTTACGGCTCTAATCCCAGAAAATTTGAACATTACATGCAATCAATAAATCAAAGATTGTAGCTTGTACCTCTGAAAAGTATAAGCATGCATATGTACTCGGTTTGGACCACTATTGTAGCATTTACAGCCTCAATGCAGCACGGCATGGAAGCAATTAGCCTGTGGCACTGCTGTGGTGTTATGGAGGGTCAGGATGCTTGAATAGCAGCCTTAAGCCCTTCTGCATTGTTCGGTCCCATGTCTCTCATCTTTCTCTTGGCAATGCCCCATAGACTCACTATGGGGTTTAGGTCAGGCAAGTTTGCTGGCCGATCAAACACAGTAATCCCATGGTCACTGAACCAGGTTTTGGTGCTTTTGGCAGTGTGGGCAGGTGCCAAGTCCTTCTGGAAAATGAAGTCAGCATCCTCATAAAGCTTCTCTACGGAAGGAAGTATGAATTATCGAAAATCTCCTGGTAGATGGCCGAGTTGACCATGGACTTAATTAAGCACAAGTGGACCAACACCAGCAGATGACATGGCTCCCCAAATCAACACAGACCATGGAAACTTCACACTGGGCTTCAAGAATCTTGCAGTGTGCGCCTCTCCATTCTTCCTGCAGACTCTGGGTCTTTATTTTCCAAATGAGAAGAGGAAAAGCGGACTTTGTACCACTGAGCAACACGACCAGTTCTTTTTTTCTTTACATTTGAAGCTCATGTCCAGGATCCATCTGTGTGTGGTGGCTCTTTATGCACCGACTCCAGCCTCAGTCCATACCATGTGAAAGTCCAACACTTTTGAATGGCCTTTTCCTGACAATCCTCTTCAAGCTGCGGTCATCCCTGATGGTTGTGCAGCTTTTTCTTCCACACACCTTTATCAAATGTGCTTTGATAAAGCACTTTGGGAACATCCAGTTTCTTTTGCAATTGCCTTTTGAGGCTTTCCCTCCTAATGGACTGTGTCAATGATGGGTTTTCTGCATAACTGTCAGGTCAGCAGTCTTTCCCACAATTACTAGTGAACCAGACTGGGAGACCATTTAAAGGCTAAGGAACCCTTTGCAGGTGTTATGGCTTAATTATCTGATTAGAGTGACACACTGAACCTAGAATATTGCACCTTTTTACAATATTCTAATTTTCTGAGATTGTGGATTTGGAGTTTTCATGAGCTATAAGCCATAACCATCTCAATTGACAAATCATTACTTGACTGCGTGTCTCATTTTTGCACGATATTCAAATTTATTACGTTTCACCTGTAGATACATAGGTTTAAATTTAACAGATATTATAAAAAGATTAACAAGAGCTGAAGTACAATTGAAGTACACTGCCAAAGGCAATTAGATGAGTTTGTGCTGAAGCAATACACTTGGAGATGAAATTGTGTGTTTTGCTTCATCTCCAGGAGTCACACTAACCTGCAGTTCCAAATCCTCCAAGTGTGGCACCCAGTGTAGCTCCAAGGGATGAGGACGGGTTAGCATTGAATCCAAGAGAGGAGCTTCCTGGTTGGGCAGAACCCTGAGAGAAAAGTGAGGAACTCTGCGAGGAGGAGCTTGGAGAGCCACTCCCATAGAAAGAGCTTCCACCAAGAGCGCCTGCTCCCTGTTGACCCGGAGCCTGCTGGGAACTCAGTGCACGAAATGCTCCATTGGTGGCACCACCAAGGCCTGCATTAGCTCCACTAGCTGAGGCAGCAGCTGCAGCCACTGTATACATTGAGTCCAAAAGACCAAGTAGGAGAAACAGAAAGACGGCTTAGATGAAAATGAAACTGAAGGGGTTCATCAAATTTCAAGCGATGCTGTAATAAATAGCAGTAATATAGAAAGATTGCTACAGAAACATTGAAATGCACACCAGCGGCAGTGGGGCTGATGATGACAGAAGCAGGAGCCATGAGTCGGACAGGGCCACTGCGAGCTCCAGTATTCACCACCAGGGCTCCGGTCTGATCATAATATGCAGCTGGAGCAAGTACAGGGTACCCTGTGACACATGCACAATGCACTGTTAAACTGCTGACCCAGAGAGAATTATATATACATACATACACACACACACACACACACACACACACGTATAAAAATATAAAATGGTAAATTGTAAGGTAAATAGACAAATGTAATAAACTCTCACCAGGAACGCCAGCTGCTAGACCTTGCCCAAATGCCAAAGAGTTTACTGCTGCAGCTGCTACAAGCTGGTCTGTCTGTTGGCCCTGCTGGCCCTGGCTCGGGGTCAGGGGTCTCTGGTTACCACCAGTACGCATCACCTATAAACAACATTGTTTAAGCAATTTTTAAAAAAAAAAAAAGAAGAAAAAGGCATAGGAGCAGAAATTGATCATTCACTATTGTCTAGTTAAAATTATGGCACACTGTCTAATTTTCCAATTCTGTACACAAGACACACTGGTTACATGCAAAAGCACTGTGCACAAATGGTCTCATGCAGTGCATCCACAATGCATTTACTTAATTTAATGGAGCGTTCATGGTTGATAGGGGCCAATTTATTTATATGTTTGGGTGAGAATGTGCTAAAATAGTAATTTAATTACTTTCTAGAGGAGTGAGATAATATTTTAATTTTTTTTACTTTGGATTATGTCACACACCTGCTGTTGGTTCTGCTGAGTCTGTGCTGCTGACTGCTGATTGGCAGAGTTGGAAGGGGCAGGAGCCTGCTGCTGGAACAGGTTTGCTGGATACACACCCCATGGAGTTACTCCATAATACTGAGGGGGCATCACTGCTGGACCTATTGCATGCACACATACACAGAACATTTGTTTAGAAAAGCATCTTCCCCTTTGGAAAGCACAAAGTTGGTGTCTATTTTTGATATTAATATACTGTGCATTTCATTGATCTTACCAAGAGTGGCAGCAGCAGCAAGACCGGCAGCATATGGATCTGTGCCAGGTGGTGCTGCACTAATGATGTAAGGATTCGGCATAAACGCAGCAGGAGCCAATCCTAAATGCATACACACAAATACACAACATATTAATTAAATAATTTTAGACACAATTACAGCAAGCAATTTGTACATTGATCTGCCCAGCCAATACACCTCCATTGTATGCCTAATCAAGAAACTATCTGATCTTGCGTTAGACATAGGCACATGCCAATATATTTTTTAAGCACTCACCAATATGCGGTTGTTGGGCTGCAGCAATGGCATACTGCTGCTGCTGTGCGGCCGTGAGCTGCTGCACAGCCAGTGCATTGGGCCTCTGAAACAGCTGAAACGGTTTAAAGTAAAAATATTTTAATTATCTTTGTAAGAAATACATGCATTCATCACTTGTCATAGTTCAAATGGCTAAATGGAAAACCATTGTTTAAACAGGAATCATCTATAGCCCAAAAAACAGTGCGTTACAGAAACATAAAACAAATCATTTTGTCTTAAAAGAACAAAAAACAGCCTTGTTACAGATTAATATTTGTTTTTGAGCAACTGCAGAATGGAAGATTTTTCCCCACGAAGTATACAACGCAGTCATGTGTTCACATGAATGGTACATGTTAATCAGTCAAAGACCAGTGCCTAGCAGATGAGCAGAACAACTTAATGCCACAGACATCATTCAAATCACATGTATGAAAATGTTTCCTTGCTCTAACATTTCTTGTTATAAGTAGAAAGCAAATGCGTCTTCTTCCTTTTATTTTTTGCTGATCCAATTCCTGATATAGCCATGCTTACAGACTGCATTGAAGTAGCAAAGATCAGCTATGAATAAGGCAACAGAAAAAAAATAACATGATTTTTAAAAAATGCTAAGGCTAGCTGACTCACCAGTAAAGCTAAAGCTAGCAAATGAGTCTATGTCAATTCACTTTAAGCAGGGGATTTATAGATCGATTCTCAATTGTAATTAAATACAGGCACTTCTAACAGTTAAGTCCTATACCTGCTGAGGAGAGTTGTAATCAAAAAGGCCAACAGTAGCAGCTGTGGAATCAAGAGGCAGCTGGCTGCCAGTATAATCAAATTGCAAAGTCTCCATGGAAACAGATTCCATGGGGTCCAGCGTCACATTTTGAGGCTCAACATTTGGGAACTCTTCAGTTGGTTTTGGTCCAGGTCCTCCAGACATTTCAGGTCCACCCAGCTCCACCTCAGGGCCGACGGGAGGACAGTTACCAGGAGTACGACTGAAAGTAAGAATAATGAGCTCTTTGTTAAAACACAGTTCTCTTTAAACCCACAGGAACGTGGGTTTGTGACACTATGTGAGAGGTGTTTGTATTGTACCTGAAGTCCTTCACGTCAACATCGAGTCCATTCTGACTGGGCAGTCCATTAGGGTTGTCCATTGGATCAGGCTCAGATTCCTTCAATTCTTTTCTCTCTGGGTCAAATGTGGTTTTTGGTTTTGTCTCTACTCTCTTTTCAGCATCATCAGTTTCAGCATCTCTAGCTCCCTAACAGTAGATGAGATACAAAAATGAGAACTGAACCACAGCAAGTATTATGTTTCAGGAAATAAGAATTAAATAAGGATTACATTTAAAAAAAGTTTTGCATTTTAAAAAAAGGGGCTAGCACAACAAAAAAGGAAACGAGGACACTCACAAAGGCTCCTTTACGTAGACAGGAGTCCAGTTTCTCAGCAGGGGATGAGCTCAAGACATACTCCACCATAGACACACCCAGACCACCACTCTCAGAACGTGGAGAAAGCACAGACCCTGCCTCGCCAACACCATGGAAACCCTGACCTGGTCGACGCTGAACCATGATTGGCTGGGAAACTGAATGATCTGATGATCATACAACCAGATAACCATTCGATATTGCAAACAAATTCATTTCTTAAAACTGAAGTCATACATGCAAACAAACACACAAGGTAATTACCAGAAGCCCCCCAAGCACTGTCTCTCCACTGGTCCAGAAAGATCCCTTTTGGTCCATCTTTCCCCGAATCATCAGATTCCCAGAATTTCTTTCCTGTGAGAAGCTGCTGTGGGAGTAACAGCAAAAAACTTGAAGAATAAGAAAGAAAGTGGGTAATGAAATGAGTAGTGACTATGTGGACTCTAACCTCTCCCATGACTCTTCCCTCCAAGGCAAGTGCCTGAAAATCATGGTTGAGTTCATCCATTGATCGCACCTGAGACAGACCGCAGCCACGTTTATAGAACATTAAAGATAAGCAAAAGATTTTAAAAATGTGTTCAAGAATTGATATCTTAAGCAAGACATCAATTAATAACTAATATCTTAAAGTATCCGTGCATAGTGTAGAAGCACACACCTGGTTGTCAGCATGGATGTTATCTCCAGTAGGCCAGCGGTGTTTGCCATTGTTATACCCAGGTTGATCACCATGCTGCCGTTGAAAGAAGTAATCTACCATGGCATCATCTTGAGAACGTCCTGCCCCTTGGGTAGGAGGAGGACCTTGTGGAGCAGGGCCGGGTTGAGGGGCATGGCCCGCGGGACTCAGCACCACAGGCATATTAGGTAATGGCCTGTCAGGGGGAGGCAGTCTGAGGTGGGGGCTGAACGAATCCTGCCAGAGCACAGCTTTTCTCTTTAACACACACGCTACGCTCATTCCACCAGAGCCTGGAAAGTAACAAAAATATACAGAATGCGACATTTAGCAAATTGGAACACATTAATATTTAAATAAAATAAATAAATAAAATAAAAAGCAGAGCTCTTATATTCACTTCAACTCTATAGTGTACATTTTTTGCTAGTCTTCCCTCCACATACTAAATACAAAGGATCATGCAACTCTGTAAAAGTAAAGGTCAGACATTGTTTTCGAACAACTCAATAACCTCATAATCACAGCCAGGATTCCTGCTAACAGTGAAAAAAATAGTCAACAAAGGAACCAAAGCCTCACTCATGTTACAGGATATGACCTTTATATGAAATCCCACAAACTTGCTATAGCTAAAACTACATTTCAAGAAATGCAGGAGAAAACTAAATTATGCTGTACAGTAAAGCAAATATAATTGTACAAACACCAAGCAATGGAACTAATGCTTATAGTAAATGCATTAAAGCATAATTAGCCAGACAGACAGGATAAACAAATATCACAAAAATAAGAATTTTATTATGCATGCATCTCTCAAGCACCACAAATGCTGACACTAATGTATAATTATAGACAGCTTTGGAATAACCATGTTCAGCCAACTTATAATTAATATGAACATGAAGCCCCCTTGAGCAAAATAGTGTATTATTGCTAAAAATTTGTTATACGAAACTTCTTACTATTAATACAAATGCCACATTAATGTAACAGTAATGCTTGCATTTATAATGTGTATACAGCATATGTATGCAACAATGTATTATAAAAGCTTAAAGTCTGAGCAAGTCAACCACAGCCAAATGTTCTATTCTCATTAGAATTTATACTAATATAAATTTACATACAAATCAAAAGGTTAGAGTTGATGTTTGAAGGCCACAACAATGAATATGCCACTGCTCGTCAAGCACCCTTTTGCTCAAATGTATGAATCTACATCTTTTCCGAAAACACATCACACAAACAGAAAACAAAACTGTTAGTGTTTTAATATTTGAGGCAACAGTAAAAGAAAAAAACCTTACTAATGCACTGAATTTTCTTGTCTACTATTAGTTCAACACTAACAGACACTAGATATTTGTAGCAAGCCCCATCCCCCCCAAAGCCGTTTTAATCTATTCATCCACACACAGGCCATCAGACTGTGCTATAGGGAATCCCCCATGATCCAAAGAGGGAGAGGTAAAACACACAAATCAACAACTCTCGTCTTAGTCTCAATTACTTTTACACTATAATCCCAGTTCTTCTACAATAACAATACTTTCAAAAGAACAAAACAAAACATAAAATGTGTACATTTTAAAGTTGAGATTCTCATATTTGATGAAGTAGCCTCTTGTGCACATGAAATCTCTTCCATGAACCAGATGTGGTGTAATATAAATGGAAGACAAATCTACTCAAAGTATTGTCAGTGTATGCCCAAAAACAAACAAAAACTATTTTTAAATGTTCAAACAAAAAGGTAAACAGAAGTAATACATAATGGTTCACCCCTTCTTTAATTAAGTGTGGCTTGAGCAAACTTCAAACAATTAAACGAAGCAAAAAAATTGTTAGATGAGATCATATTTTCAGTCATGGTTTCAGTCATTTGAACAAAGACTGAGGCAACTTTTGCATTAAGATTGGGTCCAATGATAAAAATAAAGCCAGTTTTTTAAAAACTATTAAATACAAAACAATTAAACCAACACTCAACTGTACTTATTTAAACTATCTGATCGGAAGCCTTATAAATCGGGAAACTCGATGACCTTGCTAAACAGCATTTTTGCAACAGTCCCTTTAACTCTAAGAAGTACAAGACATTAACAGATTGTTTAAGGACAATACAAAAATAACATTACAATTTTCATGGATACAAATTCCTTAAGTATCACCAAAAATAAATAAATTAAAAAAAATAAAACAAACACACACACACACACACACAACACTGTACAGCAACAGGTAAAGCGTTCAGCATTCTGCTAAAGTTAGAAATCACCACAACCACAAGATGCTTCTATATATAAAACTATAAAGGAAATAGAGCTCACAAAACATGTGTCTGGTTTCAAACTGATAATCTGTGGAAGACATTTTATTTACAAGATGTAATTGCAAAATTATGACATGGTCATAGTTTCAACATCAGTTTCAAAGTCTTAAAATCTGTTTAGGCAATTAAATAAACTTTGAGGACAAGACAATAAACAGACAGTTATAAAGTAGAAAGAATATTGCAAAGGGAAAATACAAGGATTATCATTAGATTTTTGAATTTGAGTAGCTATGTTTTTGTTCATTTTTATTTTCCACACAACTGCACCAACCAGTATGAACAATTCCAGTTTAACAACCTGACAAGAATTCAGCACTGTTTTTGTTCCAAATACTTAATTGATACTGTAAGAAGTGAACAGGGTGGACTCCTGATTAACGTATATGCAAACAATGGCAACAAAAGATCACACTTACGGGCTATTTAAAAAATAAATAAATACATAAAAATAACTTGATTTCATGTTGGATTATTTTTGTCAAGTTCAAACTTAAAACAGAAGAGAACCAATGCACTTTAAATTCTGTTGGCAAATGTAGCTGGATTTAATTAGTGAACACTCTCCAAGGATGTCTTAAGAAGAGGAAAGGGGGAGGAAAAAAAACAAAAAAAAATGTTTTTCCACTGTTGTGACTCACTCAAGCACTACACAAAGCTAATAACTTTTTTTTATACTGCATTCATAATAATCCATTATACATATGCTGTATGGTAGATTTTCTTAAACCATCCCTGTATATATCTTATATTGTACTAACCCCTTAGTGAGTCATCAACTATGCCACAAACACTGCAAAGATTTTATCTGCTCTAATATGATTGGTACTAGAAAGTGACATGGATAAATAAAAACTACAACCATGCTTCAGTGTTGCCAAAGTTGGCCTTGCCGTTTTTCAAGCATATTAAAAGGACATTGCTTTAACTCTCTTAAAAAGTCCAGAGAGTTCAGTGTTTACAATGGATTTGTTTACTTGGTAACTAGGTTCTTGGCCAGATCAACATACTTCATCCTTGAAGTTTACATTGAAATCATTTTGTACTTCTTTCGATTAGAATAGATGCTTGTACCAGAAGGCATTTTGGCACAGACAAACCAACTATGATACAAACTTAACTCTTTCCGATCTATTGTTCACATTAAGCAAAATAAAATGGGCTTTTGAACATTTTTTGCTACAGTAAAAACATCAGTTTAATAAAGACAAACTAGCAAATATCAGTTTTATATCCCCAGTCCTAGATATCTTTGGACAAATATGCCTGGCAAATAATTAACCATAAACAGGCACAATATCTCACCATGTAAAATATACTATTAAAGCCATGACATAATGAGAAGCATGGACAGAACAGAATTTCATAGGAAATCCCCTTGATCAGAAATGTCAGTAAGTCTGAGGGGGAAATCAAACACGCAACAGTTTAGTTTCATTACACATCAGTATCATAACCAATCATCAACAACACACTGTCGACCCATATGAGGAAAGAAAGAGGCATGGGCTAGTGGAATAGGTCATGTTTCTGAACTCAGCAAACCCACATGTTTATAAATCATTCACTCTTTCTAAAGATTTGCACACAAAATATTCAGAAATCATTATATACGTGTTTCAGGCGAAAAGGAACTAAAGCCCTGCAGTAGATGTAACTTGACATCTAACAACAAGGTGCAACAACCACCATGAACACCTCACACAAAAACAACACACCCCCCCAGGCATGCTACACAGCAAAAAAATTAACTATCAGCATGTTGCAATAAGACAGAACAGTAGGAAAAATCCAGATGTCCCTGTTTAAAAATCAGAAAGAAAAACACCATCCAAGAGATGCATTTTAGAAGTGCATTTCAAAAGTCCAAAAACCACAGATATTTGATATCCATGGTTGTTTATATTTTACATATGTCTACCACTATTTCACAAGACCTTTATTGTGCATTACAGCTAAACCAAGTGTAACCTGTTCAAAAACAGAGTATGATGCAATACCATGCAAAATAACACCACACATCACGCATGGGTGGCCTTACAGAAATCTTACATTGTGGCAAACCATCCATTTTTGCAGATTAACAGTTAAAACTACACATTAACATACAGGTTGGGAGATAAGCTCCAACAAATTCTTGTTGATTGTCTAATGTTTCTGTGGGTTGAACGAGGCTGTTTTGCAATCCCTCCATCACCAGACATACAGGTCGTGCTATTGCATGTAAAACGACAAACCATCTTGAAATACAGCGATACATTTCTATCCAATAGGCCACCGAAAACATTAAATGTCCACATTTTAACGACTTTCATAACGGAAAATGACAATTAAAAGTTACGACGGTCGATGTACAGTAATACGGGTTGCGCCAAGTGTGTGAAAGTGAACAAAACCAGCAGGCGGAGACGGGAAAAAAAACCGGAACACACAACACCGAGAGGTCGGCTTGTTCCCCCTTCAACACCCCCCCCCCTCCTCCGTACACCTCCCGGAAGTGCATACTGAAACCACAGTAGGGTTAATCATTATCCATACATGCTCTTAAACTTTCCAACAGATTAAAAAATGTGCAATAATCCGAATTGTTTTCGTGAAATTATTCGCGCAGACGCGGCGAGACTCGATTGTCTTTGTCAAATCGGACCCAACTCACTCGACAGCGTTAGCTTTAGCAGGCAAGCAAACACGGCACATAGCAACCAAGAGCACGCTCAGGGAGAGGAAAAAAAAACAAATAGTGGTAACGGAAAACGGTGTAAAAACGCTTTGAAAATGGCGAAAAGTTAAATAGGACGGTCTGTTTATAAAGTCTGGAAAGGAGCGGACCTGTGAAAGAAGGCTTCGATGCGTTTTGTTGAAGCCGTCTGATAATACACGGCCTGCCCCCCCCTCCATCTACAAGCGTGCTGCTTTCGGGGGGAGAGCGAGAGAGATAGAAAGAGAGAGAAAAGAACAAAACCCCCGTCCTGAAAACACACACTCGAATAAATAAGCATTAAACGGATACCTGGACAGCTGGCTACGCGCTATGCTACAGGTCCCTCTCGCTGCTAACAAAAGGCCCGAGATGTCTGGACAGGAAGAGCGGCACAACAGTAGGATAGAACCGGAGGGAGGAGGAAGGGGAGGGGGGGCGACACCTCCAAATATCGCGCTGCGAATCAACCCGTTACCGACGTGACTTCTCACAAATAACGCCGTAATACAGTGCAACGGACCCGCACGATGCTCTAAATCGCCCCCATTGTTTTACTCACAGGTGGAGAATGCGGATGGTGACGGATTTCAGCCCCGGTTCGCTGCGGCTCCCTAGCTTTTCACACCAACAACATGGCGGCTCGCCTCCAAGCAGGCGCTCGCTAGGCATCATGGGTAAGAGCGAAAAGGAACGTGCGCGACGAGGGGAGTGTCGCGCGCTCGGTCCTTTGTTATCGCCAACGAGCGCGCAAACGCGACGCGAAAGTGTAGTGGGATCTGAAACCCACTCTACATCTCATAACTACTCATTTTAACACGTTTTTTTTTTCGTGTTGTTGTTGGGAAAATGGTGTTGAGCTGCTTTTCACCAGTGAAACGCCGTGAAAGTAAAGCATCTCCTCTTAAACCACCAGCACGGCGCATTCTGTCTTTTGTTTACAGTGTAGTCTTAATAACACAACGGAGACACGACAATATCTCAATACCGAAATGTTTTTTTTTCTTGAATATAAGCACAAATGTGGTTCTCCAACATCACAATGTTGAACAGATGTGATTTATAATTACACTTGGTATAAATTAAACAATGCACTCCCTGGTATAGCACAAAAAAGAGGACGTGGTGTGGTCCAACTGTTTGCTGTTTGCCACACCACATTTGGGATATGGTGATCAGTGCCATGATATTTCATATATAATTTGGTCATCACACAAACAATTGCTCATTGATAGTGATTGTCATAATCTCGAAACTAGACTATAAAATGTGAACGTAAATGTTTGCATTGATAGTAATCAATGCACTTTGGTCCACTCGCGCATACACTCGTTACTACTAATAAAGCTGTGGATTATGCCATGTTGTGCATTGGTATATTATATGTGACGACACATAAGCTTACATCAAGTTTTGCAAATGTTGCATTACATTACACTTTGTTTTAAGCCCATGTTCAGATGTCAGTCTTACATAATAATTGTAAAAAGATCTGATGTTGGCAGAAAACCAAAGAAAATTCATATTAAAACTCTATTTTTCCTAATTATTAAATCAAAAATGAAATTACATTCTATACACAATTCTAAACACATTTATATTCTAGTATTTCTATTTATGCATTTTATAATAGTAATGCCTTTGAAGTAATATATAATGAACTACATGTGGATCCCAGAGGAACTCTACAACAACAGACATTTGTGAGGTATACTGGTTTTAATTCACTGTTCCTTTCGTCATACGGATAGATTATGGCACACAATTACATTTTTATGACATAGCTCGGCCTACATGCAGGAAGCAGTCTGAAAATGTTTATGACAATGTAATGCAGAGAGATGAAGGAGAGATTCAGTGCAGTAGCAAAAGTAATTAGATCATGGGGTGTCTAATGATGAGTCCTTAAATTTCTCCTTAAATGTAAAACTTTGAAGTGTTAATTGTTTCATGCTAAATTCATCTGATGTACTCTGCTCCTCTGTGGATTTTACAGCAATGAAAATGAAAAAAAGAGATGATGATCTGTGAAATTTGGTTAAGAAAACAGTCATCATTGTTGCAGCTGCTGCAGTTAACTTCAGAGTCATTGGCAAATACAGAGAGGGTTTTCTCCGGCAAGGTATTTGCTATTCTCCAGCAATGTTTGACTAAATTTACACTTGTCTTTCAGTAAAAAAAA
This sequence comes from Kryptopterus vitreolus, assembly GCA_030449085.1. Taxonomy (NCBI): domain Eukaryota; kingdom Metazoa; phylum Chordata; class Actinopteri; order Siluriformes; family Siluridae; genus Kryptopterus; species Kryptopterus vitreolus. Next base: position 16,934,448 of record JACRUU010000007.1, read on the forward strand.
AAAAACAACTTAAGATTGGTAAAAATGTATGTAGAGAAAATTTTGTGTAAAATCAAAACTTACACAATATTATTACTTTCCTTAAGACCTTTAATTCAGGGAATACTTTATAATGATTAAATTAGCTGGAGTCCCATTTTGTTTTGCTCCTGGATTTACAGGATTCTTCCTCAAGAAAAACACAGCAGAACATTTTATCCTGGCAAACTTATCAGTAAAATGCACATTGTATTCATGATATTCATCAGTATTAACATTGAGAATCTTGGTATATGAGAAATTATTACCTAAACAGGATCACATGTTTTAGTTTCTCTTTAAAAGAAATACCTACAAATATAGAATATTCTAAAAAGGGTTTATTGGTTCCAACAACTCCCACACACAGTCTCATTATTTCCAGCCTCAGCCATGTAAGTATACATATACACACACACACACACATATACTATAGTATATATATATATATATACATATATATATATATATATATATATACATATATATATATACATATATATATATATACATATATATATATATATATATATATATATATATATATATATATATATATATATATAAGATACATATATATATATATATATATATATATATATATATATATATATATATATATATATATATATATATATATATATATATATATATATATAATATATATATATATATATATAATAGATATACATACATAGACATATACATACATACATACACACACACACACACACACACACACACAGTTGTAAAGTGGTTTACAAATAAACAATTATGGCTACTCACATTCATAGAGTGGAAAAGAACACTTTTGGTCCACTCATGCATAATACACATATGTACATTCAAGTGAGGTCCACATCAATGTACATCCTCTCTACAAACTTTCCGATATTTACATGCAGAAAATTCTACGATATTCCCCAACTACACAACTAGCCAATCTAAAATTGTCACCTAAAACATTACACTGTATTGGCTTAAGTCATAGAATAAAGAAAAAAAATGTGTCTCCCTTACACATACACACACATCCACACGTACATACTGGAGTTGAAGGAGCAGAAAAAGAGTTCAAAGGTTACCTGGGTCAAATGTTATCCTCCCCGCAAATAACACTAAACATACATACAAATGCACACATGGCGAAAGGATCGGAGTCCTCACATCTTCCCCCACAATGCTTCGGCAAATAGGCAAAACAATGGCATTGTCAGTTACTGGTTTGCCTGCTTTGTTTCCCTCCCCCACAGGCAATGGGCAAAATGTACATTGTCTTTTGATCACAGTACATACAATATTGTATGTACTTAACACTAAAAAATGCCAGTGAGGTCTTAGATAAAAAAAATAACAAAGAAAAAAAAATTAACCGTGTAGTGGAAGCACACCATAATCATAGCAGTCAACTGCAATGCGCCGTGCCTTTGAAATTGAACTGTATTCTGTGTAATAAATCAGAGCTATGTGTTTGAAATTTGCTAAATAGTCTGTGCACTTTCTTTAGTACACAGATACATACACTACTTGTGTGGCAGTACAAGCTTTCAGCCATAGCCTTTCTCTCACAGTGAGTCACTGAATGCACAGTGTCTGTGCTGCAGTTTATTTTTCTGCCAGCAGAGGGAGATAGTTTCAGAAACACGGACAATTTTGTAGAACTATATATTGTAACCCACAATGCACAGGACGGCATCTCTGAAGAGTTCTGTTCCGGGACTGTCCATGTCTTCCTACCCAGCTCTGCACACAGAAATTCACAAACAACAAAAGAAGATGAACACAAACACATTTTTTCCCAATCATTTTTACACAAAACACATTAATATAATGCAATAAACAGAGGCATTTCAGTTTTGCAGGTTTAATTCCACGCATACAGACATCACATCTCAAGGTCTTTGAAAGACCAACAAACTGACTGAACAAATTTCAAGTGTCACTTTTTTTTGCAAAGCCAGGCTTTGGAGTGTCAAGAATTTTTATATTTTAATATATTTGTAGAGAGTTATTCAAATTTAATTTCAGATTTTATCATAAAATATTATAAATGCATTCTTTACTGTTTTGTAAATATATTGTTCGTTCCAGAATGTCATATTAAATAATAAAACTTATTTCACAGAAAACCTACATACATATAGACATTGTTAAAGACAAAAAGCAATAAATAGACAGTTCATTTCAGAGCATATTGCAATTTTAGAATCTCGTGTGATTTATTTTTATTTTTATAAGACTAGATCTAATTTGCTTTTCACCAGTTTGCACTTATCAAATGATGACTACCAACCAGCAAGAATGGGGTTTATGATTTTGATTGTGCTCATATTTTAATACAGCAGTCTAAAGAACTCGACCCCAACCCTTCCAATGCTCAAGTACCACAAGAATGAACACAACATCCTTTTCATGATTACTGGTGATATCAGCATCACCAATCTAACACAGTAAGCAGTTGTAACGTTTCCGCTGTTTTACACTGCTTTTCTCTCTCAGATTCAACATGGGGTTACTGGGTTTTAATTTTAGAGTAAAACTGCTCTAGAGTAAAACATATTTTCTTATGCTTATTAAAGATTAATTAATAATTTTATAGCCTTTGCTAACACTTATGGCTCCTCACATTAAAAAAAGAATATTATTACCTACGTGTAAAGAGGCTGCAGCTGTAGGTGGGAACTCTTCTGTGGAGGCCGATACCCATACGAGTCGAACCCACCAATGAAATCAACTGTGACACACACACAAATGAGAAAGTTTGTTAGGGTTAAGGTGTTTAAAAAAAAAAAACAATAACAGTAATACATCATACTTACAGCTGTCCTCATCATCCAGGAAGACTTTGCTAACATAGCAGGCATATACAAAGCCAAAAAGCTAGGACAAAAACAGAATTGAGTCAAAGAATGTTATATATTATGGACAATGGGTATTCACGTCAGGCTATTTATACTAAGTATTTATTTATCGACGTATTTATACAAATACGAATCTGATCTGTTTCCGTTGTACCGTCCTGAACACTTTGTCATGTAGTGCCTTTAATGAACTAAAAAAAGAAAGAAAGAAAATCACTTACTGCAAGGAACACTTGCAGGGCAGAGCTGACCACCTCTATGTACTGGTAGTCCAGCAGGCAGCCACTGACCGTGATCACATGATGGTCTTGTGGAGCCAATGGGGAATCAGGTACTGTTGTAACTAAGCAACCAGGCCCATTCTCCATCCACCATGAGCGATGTAAAGAGGTATTAAATGTCATCAGGAAATCTCGATCCTATACATAGATGTGAAAAATAAATCAGGTGTGTATGCTTTGCATTGTTAAACAAACCATGTCCCAATGAAACAACTGCCTAGGGAGTACAAAGAATGCTACAAAACAAAATCATAGAGAATGTAACCAATATGCATCATTTTCTAAATATCAATATTTTAGTAGCAATAAAAGAAATGATTTAAATGTAGTCATTTATTTGACCTCTACATGTGATAATGTTTGTGAACGTATACACCTTAATGTAAGGTATACATTAAATATGCAGTTGGCAATAGCCTTCCATTTATGTATGAGGTATCCAAAGTACTTCATCGGGTCACTGAATAACCCTGAAAAAAGCTTCTTTATCTTGTCACCCTATACAATTTTAGTAGCATTAAATTACATTCATGCAGTTAGTTAATAAAGATCTGGGTGTAAACAATGCCTGTGTGCATTTGACATGGCGTGGCAAATCCTGTGTGAATATTGGGTAAGTAGCCTAAATGCTGCACCTGATTTAATTCGATGTGTTTTATAGTAGGAGTAGGCTTATGTGATTAAAACAGTTTACAACAAAACAATATAAACCATTTGTACTTGAGACAAATAATAAATGATCTTATCATTCTCCGCTTACATACCTGAGACAGGTGGCCCACCTCCAGGTAGAAGCAAATAATAAAAGCATTCCAACCAACCCACACCACTAGCCATACTGCATACTGAACACACATAAGGTTAACACATTAGTTAACTAGTTCATTTGTTCTAGACAAGCAGCACAAAACAATTTTAAACACATTCATAAAAGTACAAGTTAAACAACAATCCTTATACAACAGATGCTTTGAGCGATTTCTTTCGTGTGGTCTATATGCAGGTTTGCACTTACCAGTATAAGATATCGTGAGCGGACTTGCACCGTCCCGAACACTCCCAAAATAACAGCCAGTATGTGAAGAAAGTTTGCCAAGATGGGAGCCCATTGATAGCCCAGGAAATCAAACACCTGCCTTTGCAGCACAGCCAGCTACAAATACACATATACACACATGCACATGTTAAAGAAAAGCTCTATACCAAAATGTACAGAACTGCACTAATGCATTGGCATGTCATAAAGTAGCAATCTTTTGAGTGGTAAAGCACCTGCGTTAGAAATCCGGATGAGTACCGTCTTTGTTGTAAGTCATTTGTAAACATTGATTGCAAAGGTTTGCACTCGAGAGTATTTGGGTCTAATTATATACATCCATCAAAACTGGAATAATGACGTTCAAAAGCTGTTCACTAGGACATCTGCACATGAATAATTAAAGAGCCTGATATTCTAGCCACCCGCTGGTGAATACTTTGGATTGTTCAATTTTAAAAATAGATAATCCATGATGTAGCCAAGTTGACTTATTTTCTTGCACCTCACATAACACAAATAGAGTAACCTCTCCTTCCTGGCTCCTTTAAGCAGCCTTAGACTGTTGCCGCACAGACCTGGCCTACATAACAGACCCAGCATTCTGCTCAGAACGGGACGTCTGCTATTGTTGGCTCTCATTAACAGGTGAGGCTCAAGCAACCTGCAGGCATCCAAGAAACAAACAGGCTGCTTGGCACAAATTTTGTGGATCAGCCAGGCAAAAGGAGAAGGGGCAAAGAGTGGATAAACAGAGAGAGAGAGTGAGTGTGTGTGTGTCAATAACAAAAACATTCCTGCTTAATCAAGACAACAGTCATTGCTTCTACCATCTGCTCAAGTGACCCTTTTTTTTTTTAAATAACTATATACAACTACTGCAAATTAGTGCGAGGAGTTAAAATTAGAAGTCTGTCACGCATCTATTCTTACCATAACCAATTAAGTCTCTGTAGGCTGCCCAGCCAAAATGAGCCATAAAAGACCAATAAAACATAGTCATCCATTTAGGCAAAGGGCAGACAAATGCAATGGGCCCTTCGTACAAACACACACACACACACACACACACACACAAGCAATCCCACAGCGCTCTGCTGCAGCTGTTTCCATGGAAACTGCCTGAAGCCCCAGCCCAGAGCCCTATGAGAAAAGCGACCCTACCTCAGGAGATCCCTCTATACCACATGCACACTCTCACACAAAACACATGCTGATCTGGGGCATTAAAAGTTTCCATGAAATGTATCCAGGTGAAGCAAAGATCATTGTTCTTTTAGCGATATCAACATTCTGAATACTAGCCGATACCTGACACTGATCCAATACTGACATCCTCAAGCTCTCTGCAAGCCTGTGCTGCTGATTGATGTGAAACATGACAGGCCTGACTCGGCCATTGTGCACCATTCCTTTTAAAATCTCAGGGACTTCTCGGCAGGAGTGGTTTTACGTTTGGATTCCTTAATGTAATTATGAAATCATCCATATTACTCGGTAGCAATATGCCAGGAACATGTGTGCCACGTTAGTCATCATCCATTTCCACAGCATCATATATTGCCAGTTGGACCTCAAGCCAATATCTTTCTTAGGACATTTCCTCAAGCATGCAGTCGGGACAGTGTACAACTGAGCAGCTGACAAGCAGGCCAATGCTACTGGGATTTGAACTCATACCCTTCAAGAAACCCTTCAGCTTCTACTCAGTAGCGGACTACTGCAACTATTAATCAGTGCTTATAGAAATAGTCCCCCTGCACTCTCCCGACCTCCAATCACGCTCATTCACTCAGACACAAATGAGCTCCTGAGTAGGAAATCAGTGTGTGGCAAGAGACCAAACCCTGCAATAAGCGTTCACCTACCAGCTGCAAGGAGCAAATGACCACTAGCGTGCACCTCCCGTCACAGCGGCCCATGCTCTCTCGCTTCATGCACGGCTTGGGCCCCGCGATGCGCCGCGAGAACGACGGGTCTCCGTTGATGTCCAGCTTGGCGGTCGTCTTCCGTTCGGTTCAACACCCAAAACCGTCAGGGAGCCCAGCGGGCTGCGGCCGCGGTTCCGTGTGTTAATACCCCAGGGCTGGTGATGATCATAACCGCGTCTCCGGGTGACTTTGTTCTCCCACGGAGCCGACCGCAACGGGTCGGCCACGCCTTCATTCCACGCGAGGGGAACCAAGAAAGCACAAAGAACAGCACACGCACACACACACACACACACACACACACACACATACACGGACATACGCATACGCAGAGAAAAGGATGGAACGTGTTTAACTTGAACAAATGAGCATCATATGATATTCAATCACACGGGTAGTAAATGGGAACGGATGGGGGGTGTAAAAAAAAAACCAAATCAGTGTGAGGCACAAAGCACGTCTTTGTTACTCACCGCGCTCGCTGTCCGGCGTCGCCTTCTGTTGAGGAAGAGCAGGCCAATTTCAAATACACGAGTTTAAGTCAGACCGGACCGCCGTAAGGAGCATCCCTTCGTCCCGCTCGGCTCTTTGTCAACACCGACAGGACCGCTAGAGAAAGGGATTATGGGTGGAAACCAAACCCTCGTGCAAGTTTACCAGCAATCCGCGCGGGGGAGTGCGCCTCCTTCTCCTCCTCTAGCCAGGCGAATGAACACAAAGGAAAAGAGCAAGGCTCCATCCGTAACTGCACCCTACCCCCATATTTAAGTGAAGGTCTATAGGACATGCATGAAAGAATGGCCTCAAATCGTGCGTTATGATTGCACATGCACAGTTGGTCAGGATTTAACCCAAAACGTATAGACTTTAAAAAAAGAGTACTACTGTTAAGTAAAGGTGGTGTCACCAAGATTAACTTTTTGGACAGGGAAATAAAGTATTGTTTTCTGATTCTTATACTGATACATTAAACCCACGCGTAACGCGTTTCATTTACTATATACTGGATTTTTAAAAGTAGCTGTTGGTCATTTTTCAGCGCACCGTTGTAGGTCGAACATTTTTGGCGAATGTCTTGTTTCATATCTGTTACACAAGAAATAACATCATCTTATAATCGGTGGTGACGAATTTCACAGAGACGATTCTGTTCATAGATGCGCCAACATATATTCGTGTTCATCTTATCTCCCCCTGCTTTTCCAAGGACCCGTGTCATCACATGACATGACCAACAATGCCCACTTGATTCTTCTGAAATTCCAAAGCTGTTAAAGTGTTTGCGAAAACCAGGAGGACAACCCCTCCCTTTAAATCCCACAAATACTGTATGCCTTACAGTGTCTCCAAGACTGGAGACCTCTGAACAACAAGTTTTCACACAAGACACACACACACACACACACACAATAAGGATTTATTTTTAGCATTCATATCAGATGATCTGGTGATAAATGTCTTAAGACGGATTTGTAATTTTTTTAATCAAGAACCACCACCAATAACAGCACCACCAATAACATTCATTCATTCATTCATTTTCTACCGCTTTATCCGATCTTCCCTCGGGTCACGGGGAGCCTGTGCCTATCTCAGGCGTCTATGGGCATCAAGGCAGGATACACCCTGGGCACACACACATTCACACACTAGGGACATACACTAGGGACAATTTTCCAAGGTGCCAATCAACCGTGCATGTTTTTGGACTGGGGGGAAACCGGAGAAAAACCCCATGAGGCGAACATGCAAACTCCACACACACATGACCGAGACGGGAATCGAACCCGGATCCTGGCGGTGTGAGGCGAATGTGCTAACCACTACGCCACTGTGCCCCTACCACCAATAACATTATAAGCAAAATACGCAAAGAGATGAGGAAGCAATATTGCAGCTGATTCTCTGTAAAAACAAACCATTCGTTCAGCCTGTCGGATACACTTAAGGAAATGCCACCTCGATTTGTTACCCATTTTGGATCATAATTTTCATCCCAGGTCAATAATATATCTGTAATGAAAAGGAACGATGCAGAATTTCTAATCACCTTCTCCCCCCATAACAATCCCCTTAAAAGCCTTGTGTCAAGAATAAAAAGATTGTTCACCTTCCATATAAATGAGAAATTATTTTATGCGTTTGATGAGATCTTTCCGGTTTCATTGTTATCAATTAGATTTTACAACTTTCAAATACCAGTTGCAAGTAGCCGTATGTTTGTCAGTAATGTATTAGAAGACTTTAAATGGTGTTATTTGAACACTATATTCATGTAATAAAGAAACTTAAGTGAGCTAGAAATCCTTTCACAGCAATGATATGTAACAATAATAATAATAATAATAATAATAATAAGACATTGTCTTTCAGGTCCAAGTCTGTTCAATTAAATTGCAACATTTCTGTAGGTACTCCTCTCCACTTAATTGCGAGATCACCCATATTATTGCAGACATTAAAAGTAAATGGCCAGGCTCATTCTATGATTATGGAGTTGATTTAAAGATTTGCGTCATCGCTGTGCAATAAATTTTCAATTTTAAAGCTCCTGGGGGAAAAGAGCAAGTTTTTTTCAGACTGCGATCTGTCGTGAACATTGCGGCTGCTTATTGGATCAAAGTGAGCACAATAAAATGAGACACTGACATAGGAAGAAGCGAATACCCACTTCCTGACCACAGAGAAGATAGAAT
>JACRUU010000007.1:16948270-17325770 GCA_030449085.1 Kryptopterus vitreolus
AGATTAAGCTCTAACCATGAAACAAAAATTTCAACTCATTTCAACAAAATCTTTGTCTTATTTACCTTCACAGTTCCATCATCGCTTCCAGTGCAGGCCAACTGGGGACCACGTCGGGCAGGAAAACAAGAGTTTACAAAGGATGTGTGGCCTTTCAGTCGCTTCACTCGCTCACCAGTTTCACTGTCCCACACACAGACAGTCTTATCCGTACTGGCTGAAAAAAGCAGACTGGAAAGCAGACACAAAAGACAAAAATATCTGTAATGGTTTTCTACATTAAATCATCTTTTACTGACAGTTTTAAATCCTGAATGTCTGTTTTGCAACTCACATTTTTGTGCACTTGCAAACTTATTTGGTTGTCTGGTTTTAAGTAAACAAGATTGCATTGCTACTTGGTTTGATATTACAAAAAAAAAAGCTATTAAGTTATGGGCAAAAAAATTTGTCAATTCATAATAGTAAAATGACCTAAGCATGTAGAAGCTAATGTTAAGTTTATCATTTCAGATGATGTGCTGCACTTTGGTTTTCTTAAAACTCAACATAGGTTTTAAATTTGAACAGACTAATAAGTGAAAGGACATGAGGCCTGGTCAAAAGTCTAGTACTAATAACGTCAGAGAACTCACATACGTGTTATTATAAATGTGAATCGACCTGGAAACGTACTAACCTGCCATCTGTGTTATAATGAAGCTCCATTACAGCCCCAGTATGGCCTTTTAGCGTGGCAAAATTTTCACATTCCCCATAAACGTTCCATAACACTGCACAAGACACAAACAGCATTCAGCAATACTTTGCATATTAAGGTAGAAAAGTGAATTGTTAGTTTAACTATTTAGTTAAATAAGAGACAGTAATGTGTGAGGAGGAAAATGAAATAAACAGAAAGACAGTGGAGAATTGAACACACTCAAAGACCAGCTTAAATCAGTTACCTTGCAGAGTGAGCCACTGCAAAGAGAACATATTTCAAATACAAACAATCAGAATATTTTTTTTCAGTGACATGACGTACAGATAAGGCGATCGTATCCTGCAGAAGCGAGCATGGAGCCATTGGGGTGAAACTTGCAGCAGTAGACTTCTCCTTCATGCCCAGACAACAACATTATAGGTGCCTGCAAACTGGAGCTACGCGGAGGCCCCTGCCAAACAAAACCACACACACACAAGCTAAACATTTTGTTCTTTTATAACAACTATTCCTGTCATACTAATGAAAAATTTACTCGTCTTATATAAACTACAGCAAAGTGAAATTATTTATTTGCAAAGCTGAATAGGTTGGGAAGCTGAGGTCAGCCATGAGGGATAAGGGTCTTGCTCAAGGGCCAGTGAAACCTTCTAAACACCAACCAGAAGCCTTAACCATTGCACAACCACGTCCACATCCATTTGTTTTACTAGCGAAGACTTCTGTAAAGCAATTAGAAACTTGGTTCCTTATTTGACTTTATGTGGCAGATAAATTCAACAACAAGATCCTCATTCATTAATTTTGTCTTTTCACGCATTATAAAATATGTCCTGATGCCATATGTTCATAACACTTTCTGAGCGACGTCATGCGTGTTTTGGTCACATCGATGCATCATTTCTGGAAGCACTTACACGTTGGGTTGCATTTCGAGCATATGTACACATTCTTTGCAGCAATACTTAGCCACACAATATTAGTAATCACTAATGACCAGTCTGTTTTTGATTAAACGATTTATCCTTGTAAAGGTTTATAATGTGCTGTTTCCAAAAAAAAAAAGGAATGGAATGAAGAGGAGTCAGACTATGCTCACAAATATTGGCAGTAGCTGTAATGGATAATAATGTAATATCACACAAAACACGATTATTATTTTGGTCACGATAGTATCGTTGTATACCTCCGGCTACTCTAAAAACAAACCGCACTATCAGGGTGTACACTACGTTAGTTACTTAGCTGTTAGATCACTTCATAATTTAGTTAATGATCTGATTTTAAGACATAAGGACAGTTGTTTGCTCGCGCAAGGCATTCACGCGGCCGGACGCACGCGCAGTACCATAGTAGTGAGTTGTTGGGGTTGCGCCGCTGCCACCAGCTCGGTCCTCGGCCTCTTCACCGCCGCGGGAACGAGCGCCATGTCCGCACCCCGCTTCACACCTTCAATCATTTTCCAAAGTAACTGCAGTTCAGGAGACAAACAAAAAAACATATAAGGGTTTCTTCTAGTGGATGGAGTTTGTATGAACTAGAAGCAGTCCACCATCCGCCATTAAACGGTTCACTCCAACCGGAAAAACTACTTCCGCTCCATTCGGAGCGATTTCATTGGTTCGTTCATGCGTTGATTGACCTTATTGGTCGCTGTAGATTTGACGCCGGAAGTCGAACGTTGCGCACGAACGAATCGTGTTTTATAACAACACTGTGTCCTTCTTTGTTGGAAATGTTTACCATATAATGCAGTTCTCGAGATCGGTAAGTTTTGCATGATAACTTTAATTTTCTTTGTTATATGTTTAGTTTTAAACAGTCTTTTGTACGTAATACAAGATGGCTGTCTCTCTTATTGATTTTTTTACATCTCAAGTTGGTCTGATCAAATTCAGCTCGCGTTTAACCGTATCTGGCGTATGAAAATATTTTACAATGTGTTTTTTTTAATGTATTTCATAATTATATGAGTAGGTTTCTAATTAATGCGTGTGGCACCTCAGTGGCTAAATTGTCCCTTCAATAAGCTCCTTTAAACTTATTCGTCACGTAATCAGATATTATTATACACAGTCTAAAGTGATCTAGTTGTGTCATAGCAAGATGGTGCACAAGAATGAGTGTATCAGAAACTGTACATGTTTAAAAACGCAGGTTGGACGACCTCATGTATAATTACAGATTATAGCACTATATTAGTGTAAGTATATGACCATACACAATGCCACAAACCCCAGTTCAGTCCTAATCTGATTTATTTGTCATATGCACGGATTTCAGAGACCGTTTTTACAATGCCATTTTTAAGTGGGACTCCAGTCAATCTACAGCAGAATTAAAAAAATGCAAAATGTTAAACAAAAGAAAAGTAATAGGAGATAAATTGAAAAATAATAATGAGGCATAGGAAAATCTAATTATTTACAAGTTTTACAAATTATTTGCACACACAGACAGAGAGAGAGAGAGAGAGATTTACATTTGCAGCATTTGGCAGACACCCTTATCCAGAGCGACTTACAACTGAGCAATTGAGGGTTAAGGGCCTTGCTCAAGGGCCCACTAGTGGAAGATTGATGGTGGTGGGGTTTGAACCAGTGATCTTCTGGTCCAGAGGCCAACACCTTAACTACTGGGCTACCACCTCCCTACATACATAAAAGATATGACACCTACATATCTATATATTAAGGAATTTATTAGGAATTTATTTAAGGAGTATTTACATATGACATGTATGAGATATTCCCATTAAAAAAGGAAGATGCAAGTTAATACGAAGAATGTATATATTTGTTGTGCAGAAAATAGAAATAGTGTTCAAAATTTAGTGTGCAAATTACTGGGTGCAATTGTATTTAGAGGTTACTGTATGTTATAGGACATACGTTTTGTGTGTCCCCTTGTGGGTTTCATTCAGGCCTTTCCTTCAGGTTTTGCTCAAATGTCACTAATTGTGAACGAGGAATGACAAACCGCCCACTTCTCCAGGGTGTTTTCACACTTCATGATCCACTATGAGTCTGACCTGGAGAAAGTAGTTACAGAAGAGAAATAAATCATTATTGTCAGTCTCTGATTGTAGTGGATTATTCACAGCAGTGAGATTAAGTCATTGAAAATAATGCTCCTAGCAGTGCTGCACTTATCACGCTAACTTTTTATGTCACTTAATTATCTTCAACCCAAATAATATCTTCTCAGCAGAGGTTCTATAGTTGTCCCTTTTTAGTAGTTATATGCTAATGTGTGATTCAGATTTGTGATGGCAAGTGAGCGCAACAGAGAGCCAGCTGGGCTGGATGGTTTACCTGAGCTGTACGGCATTCTACGAGGAGAGGTTAGCACTATCACCATTCACTTAGATACATGGTGTATGTATGCGTAATTTCACATTTTAAATACTCTCTTTTTGAAGGTGGTTTCCATTACAGAATATGGTGCTTTTGTTAAGATTCCCGGATACAGAAAACATGGTAAGTTTAACTCATCAGATTGCTTGAAAAATCCTAGTACTGATAAATGAATGAAATTTGTAAGCAATAATGTATGTTCTCTTACAGGTTTAGTTCATAAGAATGACATGTCTGCCTCCCGGGTTGACAATCCTGGTGAAATTGTTGATGTTGGTGAGCAGGTGTGGATTAAGGTCATAGGCAGAGAGGTAAACACACAATGTACACCACAATCGAAATCACAGCTATTAAGTTTTAAAAAACAGCTATTATCAACTTGTGTTCTAAGTATTAAATTTGCGTAGATTAATTTTGTTGCTGCGTGTTTTTTTCCTACCTCTCTTGTGCTAGATCAATGATGATAAAATCAAGCTCGCTTTTTCTATGAAAGCTGTTAATCAAGGAACAGGACGTGACCTGGATCCAAACAATGTGATGGCTGAGTATGTTGTCTTTATTTGAACACTGCAGATTTTATTTTTCCGTTTTGGCTTTAGGCATTAATGTATTTAGTGGGCGTTTATTTACAGGCAGGATGCACGGAGACGAAGGCAGTTCCGGGATCACACACGTCAGAAAATCACTCTGGAGGCTGTGCTCAATACTACTTGTAAGAAGTGTGGGTGTAAAGGTACGTCTATGTCTATACTGTAACCCCACAATAACCACCGTACCAAGAACAGAACTTCAGGTCAAGTCAAATAAGCTATAACCCAGGGGGCACCAACCTATTTGAACCCGAGAGCTACTTCATGGATACAGAGTCGTACAAAGGGCCTTTAGTTATATATTATTATTATTATTATTATTATTAATGATTATCATTAATCATTCATCTTTGTGAAAACACTGATGATTTCTCACAATAAGTATCAACAATGAGTTACATTTTAGATGCATCTCACTGATGAGTTGTGCAATTTTTAGAACAGGCCTGAGAGCTACTATGGTACCCTGCTATAACCCTTCCAAACCACTTTGGCAAAGAGACTGATTTCAATATATACCACTTTTAAAAAAAAGTTTTATACATTTTATTGAGGAGTACTTTGAAAATAACTTAGTTGTATGAATGCTTAATCCACAAAGATATACTTCAAAATATACCCAATATTTACAACTGAGGATTTAACTTTCTAACTTGATGCTTTCATTGAAAGAATAATGTGTGAGTTGTCTCTGATGAACTGCAGCACAATGTCATTTATTTTTATTGTATTTATCGTAGATGACCTCTATCCAATATCATTGCCCTTACCTATTTTTGGAAGGTGGAAGTCCCTTCTATAGACATCAAATATTTAATTGTTAATATTACATCTGACTGGCATATTAAATTCATTAGAAATGAAAGCACAGACTTTGGTTACATAAATACAACAAAAAAAGGTTAGATGTATTGAATGTGGTCAGAAACATTTAATTTCACACCTAGAAAGCAACATCAGTATTGTTTGATTTCAGGCTAAACTCTTTATTGGACTATCAAATCAGGTCAAAATACCGTAAATTCTGAACTATAAGCCACTACTTATAAGCCAGATATAAATCGGTAGAAGCGGATAGAAGGACGACAATTTACCAATCCTGTCAAACTCTCTTTTCAAGGTTAAGGTGACGTGATTTCACACACAGGAGAAATGAAGATAAATATTGTAAATACCAGTTATTTTCTCTTGGTTCTGTCCCGTTTTAATCAGCAAAGTTGCTGCCGTGTTAAAATACAGGTTAGGAAAGGATCTATTTAGGTACATACATGTACATTTACAATTCAAAATCGTTCTGTTCTGTAAATATCTAATCTAAAAACATACATATCTGTGGCTTGCAAAACTTTTTTAAATAGAGCGGATGCGGCTTGTTTAATTTTTTTTTTATTTTTTTTTTAATAGAGCGGATGCGGTTTATATGCAGGTGCGCTTTATAGTTATACGGTATAGAATTTACGGTACACGTTTTATTTTAGGTCATTTTGCCAAGGACTGTTTCTCACAGCCAGGGGAGAAACAGTATAGTTTGGTGCCAGAAGAGGAGGAGGAGGAGGAAGAGGAACCAGCCAGCCAGCCTGTTCAACCAGAGCCTCAAAAAAGAAAGAAGGTTGTAACTGCTCTCAGCCCTACACCTCTGACATCAAGCACAGATTTATAGCATTATGATTGAGGTCATCCCTTGTTCTTAAAGCTTTACTCTGTAGTCCCGGGGTGCCAAACACCATTCCTGGAGGCCCTGCTGTGTTTTGTTCCAACCCTGCTCCCACATTCATACCATGTAGTTTTCAAAAGAGCCTTAATGAATTTGTTAGTTAGATCAGCTGTTTTTATATTATGGTTGGAGCTAAACTCAGCAGAGCTGCGGCCCTTCAGGAACTGAGTTTGACACCTCTGCTTTACTCGAAAGCATGTTATATTGTCAGCATTTTGTATTGAATCTGTTCATGTATTTCCTCTCCCTTAGGAAAAGAAAGCCAAGAAAGAGAAGAAAAAGAAAAAGAGAAAGAGAGCTTGCTCATCTTCAGACAGCAGTGATGACTGCAAAAGAGCAAGACACTCCCACACACATTCAGAAAAGAAGAAAAAGCACAAGAAACACAAATGAGTTATTGACTGAATATTGGGTAATGGAATTGTTGTTGCATGTTTGTATACACAAAGGGTTTTGGGTTTCATACAAGCACAGGCCTGCACTGATCTTATACCAGGAAGGCTTCCTTGTCTCCACAGACTGTTCATTTTATTTAAAAAAAAATCATGAATTGTTGCAAAGGAGAAAATATATTGATGAAATAAATGTGAATTAAATACAAATTTGCCATTTAGGGAAAAAATGTGGTAAAACATACGGTGAAAGGTTAGTATGGAGGTCAAGTGGGGTAAATTCCTACACAACCTCCTTATCCACTGAACAGGAGCCATTCAAACACGGTGAGATTAGCTGTACAGACAAAGTCCCGGCAAACAGTCACTGTGTGGCGGTAGTGTATAAACGTCCTGGGATTGATGACACGCAATGCGAAGGCTGTGTATTTGAAACATTAGGTTCAGGAATAAATGAGACATTGTACTCAGTAGATTGCTTCAGACAAAGAACACCAGTAACCATGATTTGGGAATGCAAATCCAAGTTTTATTCTTTTTGAGACATGTACTTTTTAGAGAATTGTTTTAGTTTCAAGTTTAAAAAGTGGAACTACAAACAGAGGGCGGAATCAGCTCTTAATGGGTGAGACTTGAGCTCCTAATAGGTCGTACAAATCTGCTGGGAACTTCACCCTGCTTTCTTGAAGTACTGTTTTGAGACCACATCACGATAAGTTAATGTCTGTCAAAAAGTAATTAATAGTAAATTTAGTCACCAAACCACAAACATGCTTTAAATCAGATAAAGCAAAGAATATGCTGTAAAAACAGAAAAGAACACAGGCAATTAGTTCAGCCCTGTTACACTTATAAAGAGATACTGACCAGTGTGAGACTGTTCCCATCAACTTCTCTGACAAGAGACGTCTCCTTGTTGTCCCACTTTTGAATGTGGACCAGCTTGTTCCCATCAAGTGTCACCAATGACTGAAACAACACAAAGATGAAGTTCAAGAGGTGCAGCAGCAAATTACATAATTATGCAAATATTAGCTTACTAAGATGATGCTAATAGCCAGCCACACTGTTACTTTGTTGGTCTGTAAAGGTTCCTTGTTTAGTAGAACATCAGTGGTGGAAGCATGACAAAACACTAAAAGCCTGGTTTAAAGAACATTCAACATTTGCAAACAAATTCTAATTCTATATATATATATAAGTATATACTGAAATGCACCTTGACTTCACGGTTATCCCATGTGATCTGATCAAACTCCTCCCCCAACTTGAACTTAATTTCTGTTGTCTTGAAAGTTGTGGATGTTTTTATCGTGAACAGGTCTCCATCAATGGAGATGGTGGTGGTGGGAAAAATATGGCAGCCCATAGTGCGAAGGAGAAAGCCCACTCCTAGGTCACAGAAATAAACGTGTTAAATATTACACGGTCATAGGTGTCAGTTTATACTCTAGTGTAGTCTTGGAAATAAAACATGCGCATATTAGTTCAGTAAGATTAGATCAGGCACAGACGTTTCCACATTAACAAAATAATAAACGGTCCTGTTTATCGAAAAGGTTTAGAATAACCCAATTTTCCACCATTATATAAAGCATGAGGCCATACTGATGCTGCTACAAAAAAAACACCGCCACAAAATGACATTTATAAGACATTCATAAAATGACAAATTCATTCAACATTCTCCAGCAGCATTCACACGTTAACAATGGGTGACCATGTCCTTGACAAATCCAGTCTTTTTTTCCTAATCATAGTATATGATAATTCAGTTGAAACTATGGCAAATATAGCTGCATTTTATTTACCATCCAAACCACGTTTGCCAAATAGACACTTTGGTCTTTTCACTGAAGAAATACTTGCACTTCATTAAGTCACCTGCTCACACTCTCCGACACGCGTTTTCACCCTGACTCAATGGCAACATACTATAACGTTTAACAGTGAGCCACGTTAAGAATTTTTCCCATGTTTATTGAATGAAACGTTACAGGAGCGCAAGTTCTTGTCTGGGCATTGTATGCTTTTTTTATTAAGTTCTGATGACTTTGGTGTGTTAAAAACTCTCTTGTTGCATTAAGTCACGTTAATGTTTTCAACATGTCTCCTTACCAATTGCTCCCATATACTGCTCGTAATTATTACTCGTCTCGAAGGTCCACGTGCCGACGAAAGCTTCTGCCATCTTCAATAGACAATAAAGTTCACCAGAAGACCGATGGAGAGCGTGGCTGTTGGAGCTGGAACGGTCCCCTGGGCCAAGGCTGGGCAACCCTCGGTTATAAAGCCGCATGCGGCTCTTTAGCGCTGCCTTGTGGCTCCCTGGAGCTTTTTCAAAATTTTCGAAAATGGAAAAAGATGGCGGAAGAAAATATATTTTTTGTTTTAATATAGTTTCTGTAGGAGGACAAACACGACAAAAACATTCTTAACGTTTTCTAATGCTGTAAAAATGTGTAGAATAAATATTAAATTTCAACATTTCTGTCAACGAAGATTGCGTCATAGCCTGTGACCACAAAAACCCCTCTCCTGATATTATTATATGTAAAAAAAATTAGCCTCAGGATGTTATTTTCATCTGGTTCCACCTAATGGACGAATGAAAGTAATCAAAAAGTCATCAAATGTAATTAATTACTTTACTTTTATAAAATTACTCAAAGGTTACACTACTTATTGCATTCTGAATATGGTAAATTGTAATTTGTAATCTATAACATTTTCAAAGTAACCTTCCCAACACTGTATATGGGCGATGTTCTGGTGTCCTTAAGAGGAATCACTTTCCTTGATCCATGACCGTCAAAGGATCATCTTGGTGCCAGAGATTTAAATGGTTAACAATGCCTGAGAGATTCTGTAATTTCATTTTGTTAATAAATATGTTTTGGTTCATCTATGTTGTGCTGTTCTTGGAGCGTGCTCACCCATGCAATTTAAATGATCTCATTGCAAAACCTGTATTATTTAATATTTTTTCAAAAAATATAAAAAATTCAATGTTTTTATACATTTTCTTCTTTATCTTTGTGCGATGTTCTATACATTCAAATGTTATGAGGAGTCGTTTTACAAGTGTTTATCCACAATTTCTTACACTTGTATATGTATTATTTTACAGGCCATTCTGATCACTTTATACCTGGTGTACCCCCCAACACACACACACACACACACACACACACACACACACACACACACACAATTTGACTATCATTCGACTTTTGGCAAGACTTAACAATTCTGATTTGACTATGTAAATCCTTAGTCAGGGACATTTCTAGCTGTTTGTTGCAGCATAAAGGCAAGTTTTTCTGTTTCCACATTATCTTAGTTTCAGAGGTGGACATGGACGCAACTAAGACAGAGGCCATCTAAGAGATGCCAGAACCAACAAACGTTAGGAGATGTCTAGGTATAGTCAACCAGTGAAAACATGTCTTTTAAAATATCAGTAGATGCATGATCACATGGACTGGGAGCAGTCTGGCTGCCAAAAGAGAGTGACAATTGGAGACCTGATGTCTACATATCACAGGTCACTCCTTTTGAGCAGGTCAAAAATTAAGCTTTGGGGTTGACCTGGGCATAAGAGAGGGTCCGTGCCTTTGTGACGGTCAACACTTTAAGATGGAAATTGACCATAAATCATAAATCATTGGTGAGTCTTATCTATAATGAGCTTATCTATCAGTCTATTGTGGTCCTTTTCTAAAAGGTACAAGACTTATACCATCTGCAGAATGGTGTCCTCGCGAAGTTATATGAAGAACAATGAGTAGCTTTTTCTTGTAACTTAAAGCTACATATGGATTCATACACATCACCAGTAGCCCTGAGCATCCAAGCAGTAACAGATATAAAGAAGGCTTGAAAAACCTTATCAGAAACCTTTATCTTTACTGTTGAACAGGTTAACTCCTTGGAACGGGCACAACCCAGACCAGCTGCATATGGGATGCACTCCAGTTCCAACATCAAGTGCTCTTTTGCCTTTTTCACAGAAACCAACATCTTCTCACATGGATATAAATGAATGTGGTTTGGACATCCAGGCTGGTCCAAAAAAACATGTAAACACAGCAGTGCCAGGTCTTGTAGGCCAGATGAAAAAAGGAAAGGAAAAATGGATGTGTAGTCATTATATGTAGTCCTAGAGGGCAGTTTTCACAGCTATCTTGACCCTCAGAGAAAATGGAATTCCCCTTTCATAAAATGATTTATTAGCCTATGTGTATAACAGAAGGATTTTTTCCCTCTCACACATGCAGTAACATACTAGTGAGTTGTTGTGACTGCACTGATGCCACCAGATCGGGCTTCGGACTATACACAAGTTTCAAATATTTACATGTTAACATTACAACCTGATTTACAAATGAAAATGATTTGAAATGAAAAATCACAGGATTTGGTTACATCAATGCTCAAGAAAAAAGGATTATAGATATTGAATGTTTATAGATTACTGATATTTTCTTTTAGAGAGCAATGATGACACCATAAGAGAAAGACACTTCTACAAATTCAGAAAAGCCCCTCAAGCCCAAAAGCAGAAATAGTCCCTCACGTCCGCTGTGTTCTCAAAACTCTGGCAATTTACTATTACCCAGAATATCCAAATCTACTGTCGGTGGCAGATCATTTTCTTATTTAGAAATACCAAACTCTGTTCAGGAGGCAGACACAATCTGTCAGTTTAAATCTAGATTAAAGACCCATCTCTTTAACCTGGCTTACACATAACACATTTAAACATTTATAATATTCAAATCCGTTAAAGGATTGTTAGGCTGCATTAATTAGTTGAACCGGAACCGGGAACACTTCCAATAACACGTTACATCACAAAATGAATGGCATCTTCATTTATATTAGTCTGTTTTCTGTTTATTCCGAGGTCATCACCACTCAGATCCAGCCTGTATCATGATCAGATGGTCACTGCAGTGATGATGATCAGCACTGATAGACCACCATCATGAATAAAGTTTACTAGTTTGTTGGTCAGAGGAGAACTGACCCCCTGACTGAGCCTGGTTTCTCCCAAGGGTTTTTTCTCCATTTGTGTCACTGATGGAGTTTTGGTTCCTTGCCGCTTGTCACTTATGGCTTGTTCAGTTGGGGACACTTAATTGTTTAGAATTTTTGTTAAGTTTGTTTCTGTGTGTCATTTATTATTATTTTTATTATTATTATTATTATTATTATTGTACAGCTGCTTTGACACAATCTCTATTGTTAAAAGCTCTATATAAATAAAGGTGACTTGACTTAAATAAAGGTGACTACTGTATGTGTGGAATTAATCATTTTCACCATGTGACAGTTTCTTCTCCTCGTCAATAAACATTTCCAGTAAATCTACATATTCCCTATGTGTGAATGAATTATCCTGTCTCGCGAACAGTGTTCCTGGAAAAAGATCTGAATCCTCTGTTAATTTGAACAGGATATTAATAAAGGACTGTTAAAGGAGGTTTATAGACCTTTGCTAAAAATATGTTTTAATTGTTGTATTTAGAAAATTGTATTAAAATAATCAAAGATATATCTGTGAATGCTTAATTCTCATAGTTATAATTTGAAATATATTTAACATTAACAACTGAAGATGTGGAGGCACGGTGGCGTAGTGGTTAGCACATTCGCCTCACACCGCCAGGATCCGGGTTTGATTCCCGGCTCGGTCATGTGTGTGTGGAGTTTGCATGTTCTCCCCGTGCCTCAAGGAGGTTTTTCTCCGGGTTCTCCGGTTTCCTCCCGGTCCAAAAACATGCACCTTGGAAAATTGTCCCTAGTGTATGAATGTGTATGTGAATGTGTGTGTGTTTGTGTGCCCTGCGATGGGTTGGCATCCCATCCAGGGTGTATCCTGCCTTAATGCCCATAGACGCCTGAGATAGGCACAGGCTCCCCGTGACCCGAGTGAAGATCGGATAAAGCGGTAGAAGATGAATGAATGAATGAACTGAAGATGTTGGCCAGCTTGATGCTGCCATTATAAGACACAATAACATTTGTGTGTTGTGTCTCTTCTTAGCTGCAGAGACTTGCAATGCTCACAGATGATGACCTCTATAATCTGATATTAGAACTGCACTTTCCTTTTTTTGGTAGGTTATATGAACTTCTATTAAATATTATTCATTGAATCTTTTATTGCAAAACATTAAACCTGACTCCCAAAATTAATTTCACTAGGACTAAAAATCGTTATAGGCATTGAAAAAATATTATAGGTATAGAATGTGCTGGGAAATGTTTTAAGTTCCACCCAACATCAGTCAGTTTTGATCGGCCAAACATCTGCTTTATGTGACTATCAAAGGTCAAGATACACATGTTTCCTTTCACTTTGCCAAGGGCCGTTTCTCACAGCCAGTGAGAAACAATACTTTTGGTACCAGATGTGGAGGAAGAATCAGCCAGCAGACTATACAATCAGAACCTCAGAAATAAAAGAAGGGTGCAACACTGCATATATTCAGCTTGTACAATACACTAATTAGATAACAAAATTTGGAATTGGTTTTGTCTTAACTTGTTATTAATGCAATGCCTGTTTCTGATTGGCCATTTTTAAAAAAGCTAAATAGAAAAAAATAAATATGGAAAAGGAAAAATTAAAAGCTTCATTGCAATATTTTTTCAACGCATTTATTCACGACTACATTTCTTACATTTCTTAGACATATAAAAATAAACTCCACCTGAAAATAATTTTAAACGCAAAATATGTGTTTTAATAATGCGCAGAATATCCACCTCGACGCACACGTCCTGGAATTAACCATTTGGAGTCGATTTGTGACTTTTCTTCCTCGTAACGCCGAAACGTTATAAATTATAACCGCAACACATTTATTTATAACAAGAAGTATTTTCTTTACTCATGTATAAAAAAATAAACACCGAAAAATAACTAATCAATAAATATTTTATGCAAATGTAAACATAAATTTGCATAAAACATAGGCAATTGTCCATGCCCATGTTGATTAGTTTAAAAAACTTATTAATACTTATTAAAGTATCAATTTAAGGTGTATTTAGAACTTAAGTACCTGTCAGAGCCCAATCTTCTTTACTTTAACTTGAGTAAAAAAAAGTGTAGTCCGTACTTCAACTTTAACTGGAGTATTTTAAAACACGAGTATCTGTACTTCAGCTCAAGCGAAGGATGTGTTTACTTTTGCTATCGCGGCCGTTTAGTAAAATTCTTTTCAATATTTTCTAGGGATACCAACATTTATATCCATGTCAGTTTCATTAGTTGCTATTTTTAATACTTCTGTTGAATTACAATTCAAAAATAATGTCTGGATTTCATTATTTAATTTACAGTTTGTTTATATATTTTTTCTTTGTCAGTTTCAAGTTATTTCAGCCTAAACATTTTTCCCCACGACTGTATCTCCCTAGCGGAATGATTAAAAAAAATAGCGACACCTGCTGATCTCTTAATCCCATAAGACAGGGGTGTCAAACTCCATTCCTGGAGGGCCGCAGCCCTACGGTGTTTTGTTCCAACCCTGCTCCAATATACATACCATGTAGTTTTCAAATAAGCCTTAATGACTTGATTATTTGGATCAGGTGTTTTTAATTATGCTTGAGTTTAGTTAAGTTAGTTTGACACCCCTGGTTTGGAGCCAATTACAACAACAACAAAAAAGGCTAGTAAAAATATTTTCCCACAAAATCATATTTATTAGCAGAAGATGAAGGAAGGTAGGAGAAATTCTTAGCAAACTTTGAGAAATCTCTCAAATATTAAGTTCTAGAAGGGCAGAGTTTTAGCTTTAACCATAATTAAAACACACCTGATCCAACTAATCAAGTCATTAAGGCTTATTTGAAAACTACATGGTATGTATATTGGAGCAGGGTTGAAACAAAACACTGCAGGGCTGCGGCCCTCCAGGAATGGAGTTTGACACATGTGCCATAAGACATCCATGAATTACTGCCTCACCATGACCAAGAATTTATGTATTATCGTCCAGCATGGAGTGGAATTATTTTTCTTAAAGAATATGAATTGTGATTTTTATTGCTTTTTGTGCTTTCATCGTTAACTATTATACAATTTTACAGTATGTTAAAAGTAATATAACAATCATAAAACATCACATGGCTTCATTAATTCCACTTCAATGAATGCGCACGATCATCCTGTTACCTCTTTCACTTTTTGCTGTAGGTCATTTTCTTTCTGCTTTCGGCAAAAATAACGTACTCTTTGTAGCATTCGAGTACCTCAAATATAATGTTGCAACGAACAATTATTTATTAATGTGACGATTAACTATTATTATTTTGTAAAAAAAAAATATATATATATATAACATTTACGATAAAATCACTATATAGCTACAGAGCCACAGTTTTTAATGAGATGTCATGATCTCCTCCTCTGAGTTTCTCCCCGAGTTGCAGCACTCTAAATCAATATTCAGAACCAATTAAATAAAAAAAGTTCAAAGTTAACGGTGTATGCATGTGGTTTAATATTAAAGCGCACCCTTCTGGGTGAATTACGCAAGGACTCTGCCAAAAGTTTTTTCCATGTGTTTATGGAAAATTATACTAGTGTTCATAAAGTCTGCGGTACGACTCAGATTCTCCTTCACCTAAATTTGGGGGCAGGACGTGCTACTGATGAAGCGCTTTAACTACTATGCAAAAAAATCCCCAAAACCAATCTGTCTACTGATGGAATAATCATTTGATGCTCTTACGGTGGTGTGTTGTGAGGGTGTGAGAGATTGCATTCATCAAATGCATTTACTTAACAAAATTTAATGAAGGCCGATTTGTTTATTTCCTTCGATTCTCGCGTACTTGCAGGCAAAAATACATGCATTGCATGAAGATGCATCTACACTTTTTCTCTGACACACGCGGTTTTACCCTCACAGACTTACTGATTCACTCAGCAAGAGCTTTCATGTACGAAAAGTCATGCGTGTCATTCCGTTTGTCGACGAAAGCTTCTGCTATTATCGTGTTCAACAGTGTACAGTCGGAGAGAATAAACTAGTGGTAAGGAGATGATGACATGTATACCGGCTGTCTCTGACAACAGAGCTTAGCTTGAGAAAAGGGAAGAGTGATGGAGGAGTACATGTAAAAGGGAGACCCACAGAAACACAGAAGGGGGATGGCGAACAACGGCAGCTGTATTCACACTAGCTGGAGTTCAGAGAGGGAGAGACAAAGAGACGAGAGACAAAGACTGACATTGTCAAAACAAAACTGTGAAACTTTAAAGTAAATCTAAAAGTAAAAAAAAAATTTTAGCCAGAGGAGAAATCATTTTTCTCACATAAAACACGACCTGTCTCTCTTTCTGTCTTTCTTTCAGAATGTTGTTTGGGTTTGCCAAGGCATAGCCCTAAAACATTTTTCCTCTAAATAAACTCAGAATGTCAGAATGTCATGTCTTACATATATTAAAGTAAAATAAAAAAAAAAGAAATAATAATACATTAAATAATAATAATAATAATAATAATAATAATAATAATAATAATAATAATAATAATGAAGCGTTAAGGCATATGACACAATGCTCTTTCAACATTATTTACTTTTTAAGTGGAGAAAAATAAACCACCAGAGGGTGGCACACCAATGTCTTAGATTTATCTAATACATAAAATAATTACGATTGAACGGTGATGTGAGCTCGTCAGTCTTCAAAAAATCTCCACCAAAGATTTGTCTGTGAGTCAGATGTTTATGTAAGAATATAGAACTGTAATGACCACAAATACACAAAACTGAATGTCCTTTATGTGTGTCTTCTGACTCATACTGATCCTGTTTGGGCCATCACCTGGCCTTCAACTGCCTACTGTATGGGCTGTTTTAATGAAACCCCACAGACACAGTTAATTGTATCTGAGAGTCTGTCACAATGTGCATATATCTGATTAATCATAAACAATCTTTCATAAGTCTGTAATTTCTGCTACTCTAATACTGAAGATCTTGGTCAAAACAACTACAACACTAGAATTTTATACCTCAATGAGACTGGTTGCATGATTTGTATAAGTATATTAATCTGGTCAGAGATATTCTCTGAGTTATGAAGTTGATTTTTAAAGGTGGCTTTTGTTACCTGTAAAGTTTCCTTTTTTATTTTATATTTTACACTAACCTTTTTATGAGTTTACCATTAACGCTTCTGCTTCTTGATGATGTATGTAGGCAAGATACGAAAGCAGACTTGATAAATGTGTTAACTGGATTTCTGGCTTTAGTATTGCCATTGACTCTAATTGGATAAGGTACCTTTTGGTGATGCATTGTTCTGTTATACTTCATTTATGTAATATGATTTCTATATATTTGTTGTCAATGATGGAGGATTAAGAGTTTAATTGATTTTTTTTGGCTTAAGATATTATTCATGTACATATACACATGTAATTGGTGTGTGTCTGCAGGCAGGATACATGCACGCAAAAGCAGTTCTGGGATCACAAGCCACTTACAAGTCAAAATCACTCAGTAGGCTGTGTTTAATATTACCTTTAAGTAGCATGTTTGCAAAGGTAATTAAGGTAAATTAATTAATACAGGGATTTATGTGACCAGAATCATATTTAATTTTTTTCTTAAGGTAAAATACTATCACTAAGTTACAGTAGAATTACCAAACTAAAACTATTTTTAAATGTTGCCATGTCAAAAATATAGGTTACGGGTTTTTTTTCCACTTAGGGGTGTACTCGCTTTTGTGGCCAGTGGTTTAGAATGGCTGTGTGTTAAGTTATTTTGAGGGAACAGCAACATTACACGGTTATACAAGCTGTACACTCACGACTTTACATTGTAGTGTCATTTCTTCAGTGTTGTCACAAGATATACTAAAAATGAGGGGTGTACACACTTCTGTAAGACATTGTATTTGTGTGTCTCTGTTGAGCAGCAGTACAAAGTAAATTACTTTCAAATGTATTACAATGCTCATATATGAACTCTATTATCTAACATTTTCATTGCATCATCCTTTTGTTCTTGGGTAAAAAAATATATATTGTGTTGAATGTGCTGGGAAAAGATTTAAGTTTCACTCCCAAAAGCTGTATAAACAATTACTATCCTCCCAACAGCAGTACTGACTTAACATCTGTATGGGAACAGCTCTAAGGGGACTATCAAAGTATGCTAAAGACCCAAGGTCCAGATACGCATATGTTTGCTCTTAGGTCACTTTGCAAAAGACTGTTTCTCACAGCCACAGGAGAAAAAGTTTAGGTAGTGCCAAAAGAGGAGGATCCAGCAAGCCAAACTGTCCAATGAGAGCTTTAGAAACAAAAGGTCTCAACACACCCCCAAGTTTGACTCCTCTATCAAGCACAAATTTATTGCATCATGAAAATCTTTCATCCTTTGTTCTTAATGCTCTGCTTTAGTCCTTTAGAGTATCACTTGGTTTTTGGCATTTCATTTTGATCTTGACAGTCTTGACAGAATTCATTTTCAAAGTCGTATTGACACCAAAAGTGTGAAACATTCCGACACATTGAAGGGGAAAAAAAGAAAAAGCACAAGACACAAGTTTGTTCTGGATTTTGGGTCGTGGAGTTCATATATGAAGGGTGTGTGTGTGGGTGGGTGTGTGTGTGTGTGTGTGTGTGTGTGTGTGTGTATACAAAGGACTTTCAGTCTCATTCAATCATAGGCCAAAACTGATATTAGACCAGTCAGCTTTCGGGATCTAGGCTGTTCAGTTTGTAGAAAAATATGAATTGTTGCAAAAACTATTAATTAAATAAATACTAAACAATCAAGGAAAATGTGCTGCAAATTTGGAATACAGACATTCTTTCAATATTAAAAAGTCACTATTTGTCATTTTAGGGAAAAAAGGTATGCAATTAGAAGGCTATTATTTAGTGTGGAGGTGAAAGGTCAAGTGGAGCCAGTCATCTGCTCAAATTAGAACTCACGTGGCCTGAATATGGGAACACACTGAAATTAGATGTACAGGACACAGTCCCAGCAAACATCAGTCACATAGCTTGGAGCTGCTGCTGGAAATATTAGCAGGTACTATATAAATAGGTTCTGGGACGGATTAAACAGTTATGCAGAGACTCTGTACTCAGTAATGTAAATTACATTGGACTTACAATATATTACTGTGGACAAAGAATTGATTAACCATGACTTTCAAGATGTTAGCTGAGGTTTTATTCCATTTTTGAAACGTGGACTGTTGCGAACAGCTGGAAACATGACATAGCAAATAATTTCAGTAGGAACAAATACAGTTGAGAGGACCTTCACTCTTTTAGGTAGGATCGTGTGCAGACCACGTCTCCGAGAGTTAGTGTCTGTCAAAGAAAGTAAATAGAAATACATGTTTATTCAACAAACCACAAACAAACCTTAAATTCTACCGTGACTGCAATTAACACAGTCTACAAACAAAACATCACAAGCAGATGCACAATTAGTTTAAGAAATACTGACCAGTGTGAGACTATTCCCATCAACTTCACGGACAAGCGACGTCTCTTTGCCTTCCCACTTCTGAATGTGTATCAGCTTGTTCCCGTCAAGAGTCACCAATGACTGAAATGAACACACAGTGAAGATCAATCAAAGGTACATTTTATTATTTATTTCTAAACTTTTAATCATGTAAAACATGTTGCATTTCTCAGCTTCATCCATCAATGAACAATCATTCCTGTATACAGCAAATTAACTATAATCATAAATATCATAATACATCAAGCAGCCATGTTTTTGGTTTCTTACGTACATCATTCTTTTGCTCGAATGTCTTTGCTGAGGAAGAATCTCACGTTAAATGTTTATAGATTGCTAAACAAAAAGCTGCATTTATATTTCGCTTGAGCTATATAATGGAGATAGCCAGCTAGCTATACACTGTTACTTTGTTAGTCCACAAAGGTTCTTTTGTAAGGGCAACACCAGGGAGTAGGTCAGCAGCGGAAGCATGACAATTAGCCCACTGGGAGCCTGGTGGTAAAGCATTTTTGTAAAATTCCATACTGATTATTGCTCAAATGCACCTTGACTTTACGCTCGTCGGCTGTGATCTCATCAAACTCCTCCGCCAACTTGAACTTGATTTCCGTGTTCTTGAAGGTGCTGACTGTCTTTAGTGTGAATACATCACCATCAAGGGAGATGACAGTGGAAGGTTTGGTCATGTTGCCGACCTGGCGCGTCGCAAAACCAACACCTAGGACACACAAAAACACAAATATGCATAAGCATTCAATTTATACTCAGATGTAGTCCCCCCCCCCAAAAAAATAACACATGCATGGATTTAATTTATATTGTTATAAACACAGTTAGAGGTCATCCTTTCCACATTATCTAAAACAATAAACATGTTTGTATATTTTAACGGCTCTGAAATACCCGATTTTCCACCCTTACATAAAATATTCCATAGAGAATTCACAGTAGGGGGTAGTGCATCCACGGCAGGAATCTATTGCAGCAGATAATCACAAAGCGACATACAAACCCCCACCTACATTCATAGGTTAACCATGGGTGACCATGTCCTTGACAATTCTAAAGTCTGGAACGGACAAAGGGGTCAAATCAACATTAGCACTCTACAGCCGATTGCCAGAGTAAGCAATGAATATTGATTTTTTCTTACAGTGAGTTGAACCAGGCAGAGATAAGACCTTCCAGTCATCTTGATTTTCTACTGCTACATTTTGTGTCTATGCTTGGTCTACTTATGAAACCACCAGAAGAGTGGGGGAAGGAGAGAACGAAAAAAGAAAAGAAAAAACATCCTTACTACATACTTCTTACTTGCAGTCCATTTCTCAAAGATAACAGTTCTATTATAGTATATAAATAAATATCTGAAAAAAAACCCCACCTCTGCCCAGCATTCATTCTGCAATTAGTTGTTAGCACTTTGATAGCAAAGCTAGTCTTTCAGGTGCCATAAGCACACTCTTGCACTCTGCTTATTGTTAAACATAATGATTGATGTTGATGCAAGCAGTTTTTGATCATGGGCGAGTTGGTGCAGTGCTGCTGGTCTCAACATGTTGGTTTAATACTGGTCATACGTCAACCTAAAGCCAAATCAAGTCATTACAAGCATAAAGACACTAATGGATTCTTATAAGCAACCTGATTTTTTTCCTCCTTTCAATCTCAGAAGTAATCCAGTTGAAAATATGCCAAATGTCAAACGGTGGAAATTTTGCCTGTGGGTTTTTTTTAAAGCCATCTGAAGATTGGAAAATTTCTGCTTTCATTTTGTGGCTGTATGAATGACATACATAAGGTTGATTCTGAGAATAAAAAAAGATACTGGCCCAAACGTATCTTATAATATACATTTAGTTCAATTTCTAAACATATTTCTTCTTTCATTTAGGAACTGAGAAACGTAAACATAAACCCACATAAACGTAAGCATTTTTTTTACGTAGTACATTCACTGACGAGATCTCTCAAGGCCACGTGCTCCGGGTATAGCGCTGTGTGGGTGTGATCTCTCCGCGCACTTGCATTTGTAGGATCCACCCTGCACTACAGACCACGAACATCTATATGCATCTACATGCATTTCATTCCCAACCCCCACCAAAACAAAAACCATTTTCATTTATAGAGCAAGCGCCCGCTCCGATTCTCCGCGTGCTAGCAGACAGAAATACACGCGCCTGCAGAAAGACACCTGCTCTTTCTCTCTGAGACACACAGCGCAGTTTCACCCTCACACACTCACCGAGCGCTTTCAT
Organism: Kryptopterus vitreolus; assembly: GCA_030449085.1. Taxonomy (NCBI): domain Eukaryota; kingdom Metazoa; phylum Chordata; class Actinopteri; order Siluriformes; family Siluridae; genus Kryptopterus; species Kryptopterus vitreolus. The sequence goes on from JACRUU010000007.1 coordinate 16,969,818, forward strand.
GTACTCATCGAAGTTCTTGCTGTCTTTAAGATTCCACGTGCCGACGAAAGCTTCTGCCATTTTTTTTAGCTAACAGTGTGCAGTCGGAGAAGGACGGAGGGAGAAAGAACGAATGAGCGGTAAAGAAATGGTGAAAGATGGAAGAGGCTGACGAGCTGCTGAGCCCCTGTAATCTTACTGGCCGATATATACCGGCTGTTCATGACGTCGCACCTCAGCATGAGAAAAGAGGGAGTGGTAGAGGCGTAAATGCAAAAGAGAGAGAGAGAGAGACTCGAGGGAAAAAAGACAGCCCGGGAGCGAAAGACAGAAGGGGGATGGTGGACAAAGGCAGCTGTATTAATATTAGCTGCGCTTCAGAGAGGGACCAAATGGGAGACAAATATTGACATTTATTGTTAAGTTTTACAGTTAAGCTGCAAAAAAATGTAGACAAAAGAGAAAACTAGTACAGGTATTGTGATTAGATATGAATCAAGGGGGTCAGTGCAATTTGAGGCACCGTTACTCAGCTCTGTACTTGCTGTTTGGGTTACAGCGTTGGAATTTGTAAAAGGCTTCTTCATTCATTCATCTTCTACCGCTATATCCGATTTTCTCGGGTCACGGGGAGCCTGTGCCTATCTCAGGCGTCTATGGGCATTAAGGCAGGATACACCCTGGATGGAATGCCAACCCATCGCAGGGCACACACTCACATTCACACACACATTCATACACTAGGGACAATTTTCCAAGGTGCCAATCAACCTACCGTGCATGTTTTTGGACCGGGAGGAAACCGGAGAACCCGGAGAAAAACCCCCTGAGGCACGGGGAGAACATGCAAACTCCACACACACGGCCCGGATCCTGGCGGTGTGAGGCGAACGTGCTAACCACTAAGCCACCGTGCCTCTAAAAGGCTTCTTGTCTTGTTGAATTTTTGAGATGTATTCTGACGGCCATGGTTGAGCAGAAAACGGAAGACCTATGTCATCATATGGCAACATTTTGATTGCCTCACGATTTGATTCTGTGTTCGGCTTTCTTTGTGTATTGTTCTGCATGTTTTCCTCATGTCTCTGAAGTTTCATCTGTCATGAGTGTCCTAAAATGCATTGGTGTGAATTATGTTTGTATGTGTGTGTGTGTGTGTGTGTGTGTATGTGTGTGCGTGTTTGACGTCTTTATTAAAAAAGATAAATAATAAATGTACAAATGATTATTAAAAAAATATATGAATGTATTTTCAGTTCATGCTTTCTGGCCTTGCATCATAATTTTGATGCAATCACTTCTTTCTCTCTCTCTGTCTCTCTCTCTCTCTCTCTCTCTCAACATCTTTCTTACATTATTGATGTCATAATTCCTGTCTGCATGTTTCCTGCTCACTTCAGGGTGAAAGTGTAGTGATATTTGCTATCAGCATGGTTGTAACAGGCTTCAGATCTGTGCCAGGTAACTCTACACCTCTTGACTCTGCCAGTGAAGCATGGCATTAAATTTACCAAGAGAGGCAGCTGACCTGAGTCTGACGTGAGCAATTTTCCTTCAGCTCTCCCCATTTGCCCTTCTCACTATATAGTAGTTACTTTTATACTGATGGAAATCTAAGAAACTGACAGAATGAGTTGTGTTCACAGCCCAATATCTGGGTTCAAGCTTCTGAATTTTCTAGGGCAGTTAACATTCTTTTGTGATTGTTACCAGATGTGTGTGACTGCACGTGTTCTGTTTGCTTCTCATGGTCAGCGGGTTCCTGATATAGTCAAACAGGGTCAAGACTAATCAACCAACATGTAATTATTCAAATGGCATATGGACATAAATATCACTAATCCATCCCCCAAACTAAATCTTGGATTTGGATTGAGTATATATGACTCCTAATGAAATCATCCTCAGTCTTGTGTAGCAATATTGGAATTTTTATGTTATTGTTGTTTACATTGTAGTTTCTAACATTATGTATACTGAATAAACATAAATCCACACCATCTCCTATATAAAAATAAGGACACACCTTATTTTTTAAACACTTCCTGGTTCTATTTCATTTCTTATTCGCATAACACAAATGGTCAGACTTCTGTGGATGCAGGTTCATGCTCTGTCATGTGCACATTTGTAACACAGACACACACACACACACACACACACACACACACACACACAGTACATTCCCTTCTTCTGTGTTTCATGTTCTCTCAAAGTTACCTAAGGACAGCTGACAACCCACCAAAGGTTACACTACAGTATATTAAACTTGTCTAATGTTCATAATATTGTATGTTGTAATTTTTGTTTATGATTTTAAAACTTCTGGTCCAGTTATTCTTTAATGTGCTTGTTCATATTCATGTTCAATTTTATATGAAATAAAATTTCTATTGGCATGCACTTGTCCTCCGATCGCTCTCAAGTATTTGTAACTGCACCACCACAGTGACTGTGAATGGCATGCAGAGGTAAATACATGCTTTAGATTATATATGTCTACCAATGTCTACAAATATGTTTCCCAGAGATTGCCAATTTATAGGCTTCCACACAATATTAATCAACATACATAATCATCTTATTTAAATTATTAGTGTAATCTAAACAAACACATAAGCAAAGTGTTATTCGTGCAGAGATCACATGTTTGACATTTGACAAGAACAGCTGCTAAAGGAAGACAGAGTGTGTGTGCAAAATAAATGACCTGAAGGGGAAGAGGTGAAAGGTAAAAATCCATTTTGTAAGTAGAAATCCACATGGGTGAGGGAAAACTCTTGCATGAATTATAACTTAAGTAATCCTTGCACTGGCAAAGCAAGTGTTTCTTGAACTTTAATAACCTACTGAAACTTTCTACTTGAAATATTCTCACACTTTATAAAAGAATAACACTTAATGTACACCTTCAGTGTCTAATAGTCTGGTTCTTTATTTTGTCTGCAATATGCTATTGTCCCTGATATGAACATTGGACATGCTTGTCTAGCTAGAGATTGGAATCACTCATTAGATATCTCCTTACCTTTTTCCACCGCATTTATACTACTTTGCCCATGGAGGAAAATTGAAGACACCATAGATTCTATATCCCATTAAGATCTGTATGAGATGTGTTCAGTTCAGTGCAGTGTAAAGAAGGACACAATGAATCAGGCCTGTTTTAAGAGTAACCATGGAAATATATACCAACAAACTGCTAGAATGAAAGTGTTGGGGGTTTGTGGTTGATGTATCCCTGGAGAGAGGAAAAGCTGTGTAATGCTTGAATTTGTTTACATTCCAAATGCACATTTGTATTTAAAACAAAAGGCAATAGAGTTTGGCAAATCAATATTTTCACTGATATATAAATGAGTGTATTACTTAAACTTTAGTAGATGTTACTGCAGACAACCTGTCTCTGAAAAGATATAAATAGGATAGGTTTAGCTGGTTAAATTGTTATTTCTTAAGTTAGGAACACATACATGCTTCGTTTCTTTGGACAGTAGCGTTCAGGGTTTTCTGATTATCTGATGTGCTTCGGATTACTATCTTAACTTACTATTATTCTTAATATCTAAATTCATTCTCAGAAATACATTAATTATATATAGTAATAACTGTCATTTTCACACAACTGTCATGTGTCAGAGAAACGTGTGTGCGTGCTTGGGTGTGCGCGCACGGCCGTGTGTGTGCGCGTGCGAGAGCGCGCGCGCGTCTGCGTTACCTCGGAGACGCAGTTCCAGCAGGATGTAGTGTATCCGGTATCGTGCGCTCACGCACTGGCCAAAAGATGCGCCCTCTCCTCATTCCTCTGTTACCTCGTTTGGCAGCATCGCACGATGGACCGTTCCGATCTTTAATTATGTAAAGATGTTTGGTGAAAGTTGGCTGCTTTTCACTTCTTGCAGTTCATAAAGTTAGTCACTGGACAGGGGAAAATAGTGTCACCGTTGATGCGGCTGATTTCTGCACTTCCTTTATGTTTAAAATCGCGTTTATGGCAATAGAAATCACCACCAGCCTGGAGCACTGACTCGAGCAGGGCAGTATGTGGAGCCGGAACGTAGGGCAAGAAGCAACCAGGCCTAAATGGAAAGTAGCAGGTAACTTCCAGTTAATTATAAAAGCTGTCATAATTTAAAAAAAAGTCATGTTTGATTTTAGAAACAGTAGCCTCACTGCGAGTAATTACATTTGAAAAGACACGTCTACATTGTTTTAAATGTTAAATGTTTTTAGACATTATTTGTGTGTCTGAATTAATCAAACGAAATGAAACTAGAAAATATAGACTGCTAAGAAACTAAATAGACCTGAGCTTGACCTGGTTCATCTTCACTCTCCACCTTTTATTTGAAATTTTATTGACGGTTTAAATGCTTCAGTTTTATGAAAATGACATGATGAGGCATTCACAAAAACTCACACAAGAATGCACGAAAATACACATCGAATGCATTTTAGAAGGGTTAAAAAAGGATGTAAGCAGATCTGACTCAATCAGATTTGAACCTTTTTTCTCCCCAGAGAGTACATTGCTACTTGAGAATACACATGGCTCAGACTTTCTTCTCGATGTGCACCTGTCCTGAATTATTAATGTTGCACTTCCTCCTGAATTCCCTGATGTGTTCTTTGTTCTTCGAAGCAAAGCTTTTTTTTCCAAGTGTATTACACTGAAACGTACCATCTTCCAGTGGATGGCTGCAGGCAAAGTTAGCACAGCAAACCAGGCATGAAGCTTACAGCATCATCTACAAGCAAATGTTTGTGTCTCTTTTCAGATCACAGAACTAAACTACCTTTGTGTCCAAATGCTACTCCTCGACCAGGGCTGGCATCATACAGTTTCGGCTCCAAGACGCTGAGATGTCCTGTGGCCAACAGGCCCGTGGAAAAAGTTAGAATTGGCCCATTTCGGTGGGAGGAGCCTGTGCTCCTCAGAGCAAGTGGTTATCATGGACGACATGAAGAAGCTAGTCCGGTGCGCCCATGTATTATGACAGTGGTTCGTCCATGCAGCAAGCACAACCTCAGGAAGATTTCATTACTGCTAAATCGTCGTGCTGTACAGACATTTGAGCTATTGATGGCTGATGTGTCAGAAGCCCTTGGCTTCCCATCCTGGCACAGTGGTCGTGTTCGCCACCTTTTTAGCCCTGCTGGACAAGAGATACAAAGTCTCTCTGACTTTTTTAGGTCAGGTAATGCCTTTCTGGCATTTGGAATCAACCGGCCTTCTGTTATTGAAGTACAGGCTGCGCTGCAGGAGCTGTATCCTGACAGTCCGGTCTACTGTGACAACCTGCTGAGGTTGTGGGAGCGAATCCTGAGGCCTAAAGCTGCTAAGACAGACAGTGGGTTTCATGATGCCGAGCCCCAAATTGATTCCGCTTTAAATGTAGACCTTAACGTGCTGACATTCCAGCCACCAGCCAATCATTTGCAGCCGTTCCGACCGCAAATTAGGCAGAATGACAGGGGCAGAAAGGAGAGGCAGAAAGGAGAGTGTGACTACAGGGAGGATAAGAAAGCACATAAACCTCAGACTAAAGAGGAGATACGGATTGACAGGAAGAAACAGTCCGTTTATTGCCAAAGCTGCAGAGGAGCCGGTACCCCTATTCCTCCAATTGTAAATAAGAAATATACTAAAGTGGAAAAGTCTAACCATGCTCAGGATAACAAAAACACATCACAGATTAAAAACACAGAAGCAGACAATCTGAAAACTAATCCAAACTCTCTCCAAAATAAAGTCTCAATTTTGCGACAACAAGCAGAAATCCCTATAGTACCAGACCTGGCAAAACCAGAGATGGTGGAACAGAAAGACTTGTGGGAGGAGCTGCCACCTGATGGTATGCAGGTCTCTCCAGAGAAAATCCAGGGCTGCTATGACATTGGGAGTGTGGTGGGCGATGGGAATTTCGCAGTGGTGTATGAGTGCCGTGTGCGTGGCTGCACCCAAACATTTGCCATGAAGATGGTGGACAAGGCCAAACTGCAAGGACGAGGTCACATGATACAGAATGAGATTGCCCTACTACGCAGCCTATCACACCCACGATTGGTGCGACTCCTGCGCTCACATCACACAGACACACATGTCTACCTGTTAATGGAGCTGGTGGCTGGTGGTGATCTGTTTAGTGCTATTGCCAAGTACGGAAAATTCAGCGAGCCTTGTGCAGCGAGGATGATTCAGGACATCAGCCAGGCTTTGGAGTACATCCATAACAAGAGCATCGCCCACAGAGATATCAAGCCTGAAAATCTTCTAGTGAGGAATAAGTACATTCTTTTTGATAAATATTGTTATTAGTTTGAGATAAAACAACAAACAACTTTTTGTCCTTCTCACACATGCCTTAAGGTCCAGTGGCACAGCAATGGCAATATCAACCTAAAGCTGGCGGATTTTGGATTAGCCATGGTAGTGACAGAGCCAGTTTTCACAGTTTGTGGCACACCTACTTATGTAGCCCCGGAGATACTTGCTGAGACAGGTGAGCCGCTATGATGTAAAAAAAACTTTAGTCATATGTTCCTGCTCCCTTGAGGTGTAGCAGGAATATAATTTGGGATGGCAGCTCTATTTTAAATAAATTTATTATTATAAGAGCACATTTTCTTTAGCTGGTCATTGTATCTTACACGTTTGCCTCACACCGCCTGGGTTGATTCCCGTCTCTGCCATGTGTGTGTGTGGAGTTTGCATGTTCTCCCCGTGCCTCAGGGGGTTTGTCTCCGGGTTCTCCGGTTTCCCCCGGTCCAAAAACATGCACAGTAGGTTGATTGGCACCGTGGAAAATTGTTCCTAGTGTATGAATGTGTGTGTGAATGTGAGAGTGTGTGTGTGCACCCTGGGATGGGTTGGCATTCCATCCAGGGTGTATCCTGCTTTAATGCCCATAGACGCCTGAGACCCAAGGGAAGATCGGATACAGCGGTAGAAGATGAATGAATGAATGTAGCTTACATTGTGTTTACAAAATATAACATGCTTCCTAAAACCAAGCTTACACACACATTTCTGAATCTATCACCAAACCAAATTTACATTACTATAATTTTCTTATCACATTCTGCCCTTGTATTCTCCTGTGGTAGGAAATGTAAATCCATTAGTTAATTCAAGTGTAGTATGAACAGCGCCTTAGCTTCAAGCTACTCAGGAGCCTGTTAAGCAAATACAATTATAAAAATAAAACGAGGATTTAATTACATCTGCTGAACTTAAAGTCTTTTTTTAAAGTCTTTTAATGTGACAAGTGTTTACTTCAAAGAGCTCATATATTTTGTGGTATTTAAATCTGTTTTAAACATTACAAATCTGCCAATGTGTGTCTTTTTGCATTTATATTTTGTTCGCCGCTCACTTGTGTTTGTATCTAGGATATGGTGTAGCAGTGGACGTCTGGGCGATGGGTGTGATACTGTTTGTGCTTCTCAGTGGGTTTCCTCCATTCCGCAGTCCAGAACGCAATCAGGAGGAGCTTTTCCATCTCATCCAGAAAGGAGAGGTCCACTTTTTATCACCTTACTGGGACCATGTGTCTGAGGGTGCGACTCTGAACTTGACTTTTGATATGTGCTCATTCATCATTAAGTACACTATAAGCTCTTATTCTTAGATTATGATGAAATGTTTTGTGTTTTGTGTGAATTTTCAGGAGCTAAAGTCCTAATTCGAGCTCTACTAGTAGTAAACCCTACTGTGAGACTGACAGCCATTCAAACTTTGCAAAACAGCTGGCTTCTTCATGCAGTATCTCAGTATGACCACGAGGAGGCGAAAAACTCCAGCAACATCAACAATAATGAAGCAATCCAAGCTGTACAGAGAAAACATTGGGAAACCGATAATCAGCTAAAAACTAATGTAACAGCAGAGATAGCTCAAGTGAGACAGATTGAAAGGAACACTGAAATCAGCACAAATAAATACAGAGAGACCAACACGGACCAGAATGATAAGTCCTGAGAGGCCATCACACGTTATAGAAATCTGCACACCATCTGGAGGCATCAGTATTAATACAAAAAGCACCAAAGTAGTACAAATGTCTTGGTTGTTCAAGTTAAGGTACGTATAATGCAATGAATACATTGCATTCCACACCATCACAGAAAACTATAATCATAACCATGATACATATTTTCCTCTAGCAGAAGCACAGCATAAGTCTGTGAAAAAAAATGACATGTTCGTTCAAGTTATTTTAATTTCTTTAAATCTGTAACATATAATCAAAAACCATAGGCTTTACTACTTTCTTCACATCACATTTGCAATAAGGGTTTACTATTTGACAGCTTAAAAATACTTTATTTCTAATTCTGTACCATTTAGGCAATTTGAAATTTAAGCAAATATAAAAATATGTTTTCTTTTTCTATATGGATAATAGAAACTGTTTATCAGAAACTCACTTATAATGGAAGCTTGAACATTACATTGTACTTTAGAACTGACACTGATATTTTCAATTAGCTTTGTCATGAGATCTTAAATGTAGTGCGATGTTGCTTTAAATGAAAAAAGCTACACATTTGTAAATTACTTAAATTTCAATCACAATCACACACATGAAGAAATAAAACGGGTTTTAATTTTATTCTAGACAAAAAAGATGAGATCCATTTAGATTTTCTTCCCTTGGTCATTTCTTTTAAGAGTATAAAGAGCAAAGCCGTCATGTTGTGACTGTGTCCCCTACATGAGTAACAAATGAAACAGTGCAGCTTATTTATGTTTCTCCACTTTCCTTTTCTCGTCTTCTCGCGAAGTTGAGCAAGTGTCTTCAAGATGTTAAATATAGTGCTCTATCCTCTCTGCTAATTTGCTATCAGTACTTAGAACTCTCTCCTGTTGCAGCATCTGTTCTCTAAAACTTTTGTTCTAGAGAACATTGTAGTGTTTGTAAGTATTATTCTTTTCACCAAGTTTGTCCCTTTGTCCCTTTGAACAAACCTGGGTATTGTGTTATTGTACAAGAATTGGTGCCGTATTGCAGATACTACAAAATTCCAGATGATGTTGAGATGACCCTGTGCATGTTGTGTAAACAACTGTAATAAGTATTCTGTTGTGTGTATATATATATATATATATATATATATATATATATATATATATATATATATATATCTATATATGTATGTGTGTGTGTGTGTGTGTGTGTGTGTGTGTGTGTGTGTGTGTGTGTGTGTGTATTCATATATGTGTGTATATATACAGTGTAATTCTACATATCCTTTCTCTTCTTTTCCATGAACATACAGAAATATGTGAAAGTTTCTCAAAAGGTAAGAAGCACAGCATAGCCACTAGTGCTGGAATCTAAATAGTTTAGGTGGGGTTTGATGTGTGTAACTTGAGTGCCAATGACAGTGTGGACAAAAGGCAGCCATTTTAGACTCTTCAGTTGCCTGGCTGCTGAGAACAGATGGTCTGTATCCCTGTAACTGGACTCTGGGATTTCCTTTTCTTGACTGCATACACACACACACACACACACACACACACACACACACACACACACACACACACACACACACACATATATATATATATATCAAGTGGTATTTTCAATGTATGTGTTATTTTGTATTAATAAATAGAATAAGAGTTCTCTGAATATCTAATAAGGAGATTTTTTGTATAATGTATTTAAAAGACAATTTCACAAATATTCTAAGAAAATGTTGAGGGTTAAAAAAATTGCTATTTTACATAACTTTTAAAATGAACTTCTTAAAAGTAACAATCTGACATAGATGGGTCAAATTTGCCTTTCAAATTCTATTACATATCCTGTAGGTATTTGCTTTAAGGTTACCTCACTACAAACACAAAATTGACCAAACAAGTAAAACTTGTTTTGTTGAAAAAGAAAAACTAAGAAATAACCTGCTGTGACTCTTGGTCTGCTTTCACACAATCTTACAGTTAACTGAAGTAAATTACAGTAAAATTATATGAAAAATTATTCATATAATTAATATTAGGGCTGTCGATAGATTAAAATATTAATCGTGATTAATTGCAAAAGAGTTAACTCATCAGTAATGTCACATCACACGTTTTCAATTTTACCATAAATTGATAATTTTAACATTTCTAATACTATAACTAACTGTAGTTCACTCATAAGCTCTTCCTTTAATAAAATTTTTGATTATTTAATTTTTTCATTTACTCTAGAAAATATTCTTTTAATATTCTTTTTTTTTGTTTTAATAAATTGGTTTCTTGTTCATTTCAATGCTAATTTTAATGTTTTTTTTAATTGTTGTCTTTTAAGAATTATGTCCCGGTTGTTTTCAATATAAACTGGTAAAACGTTTGGGTTATATACGGAAATATACAGTAATAGTAAGTAACTCATACCTGTGGTGATATGCACGGTTAGCAGGCGTAATTCGGGTGATATTTAGTAAGCGTGTGATAGAAATGCCAGATGCGTTAATCAGAAGTCTTAAAGAAGCCACATATCATATTTAACAATTAAAATAACCACTAAATCATAAAACTTACTTAATTAACATGGAAATAATATTAAAAGAACAATTTACAGAGTGAAATAAATATAAAATAATACATTTTGAATGAGATTTAGAAAAAAAAAAAAAAAATACAGACGTGGACAAAATTGTTGGTACCCTTTGGTCAATGAAAGAAAAAGTCACAATGGTCACAGAAATAACTTTAATCTGACAAAAGTAATAATAAATAAAAATTCTATAAATGTTAACCAATGAAAGTCAGACATTGTTTTTCAACCATGCTTCAACAGAATTATGTAAAAAAATAAACTCATGAAACAGGCATGGACAAAAATGATGGTACCCCTAGAAAACACAGAAAATAATGTGACCAAAGGGACATGTTAATTGAAGGTGTGTCCACTAATTAGCATCACAGGTGTCTACAACCTTGTAATCAGCCATTGGGCCTATATATATGGCTCCAGGTAATCACTGTGTTGTTTGGTGATATGGTGTGTACCACACTCGACATGGACCAGAGGAAGCAAAGGAAAGAGCTGTCTCAAGAGATCAGAAAGAAAATTATAGACAAGCATGTTAAAGGTAAAGGCTATAAGACCATCTCCAAGCAACTAGATGTTCCTGTGAGTACAGTTGCACATATTATTCAGAAGTTTAAGATCCATGGGACTGTAGCCAACCTCCCTGGACGTGGCCGCAGGAGGAAAATTGATGACAAATCTAAGAGACGGATAATCCGAATGGTAACAAAAGAGCCTAGAAAGACTTCTAAAGAGATTCAAGGTGAACTTCATGCTCAAGGAACATCAGTGTCAGATCGCACCATCCGTCGTTGTTTGAGCCAAAGTGGACTACATGGGAGACGACCAAGGAGGACACCATTGTTGAAAACGAATCATAAAAAAGCAAGACTGGAATATGCCAAACTACATGTTGACAAGCCACAAAGCTTCTGGGAGAATGTCCTGTGGACAGATGAGACAAAAATCGAAGTTTTTGCCAAGGCACATCAGCTGTATGTTCACAGACGAAAAAATGAAGCATATCAAGAAAAGAACACTGTCCCTACTGTGAAACATGGAGGAGGCTCTGTTATGTTCTGGGGCTGCTTTTATGCTGCGTCTGGCACAGGGTGTCTTGAATATTCTGTGCAGGTAGGCGAATACAATGAAATCTCAAGACTATCAAGGAATTCTAGAGAGAAAAGAGAGAAATGTACTAGCCAGTGTCAGAAAGCTTGGTCTCAGTCGCAGGTCATGGGTCTTGCAACAGGACAATGACCCAAAACACACAGCTAAAAACACCCAAGAATGGCTAAGAGGAAAAAATTGGACTATTCTAAAGTGGCCGTCTATGAGCCCTGACCTCAATCCTATTGAGCATCTTTGGAAGGAGCTGAAACATGCAGTCTGGAAAAGGCACCCTTCAAAACCGGACACAACTGGAGCAGTTTGCTCATGAGGAGTGGGCCAAAATACCTGCTGAGAGGTGCAGATGTCTCATTGACAGTTACAGGAAGCGTTTGATTGCAGTGATTGCCTCAAAAGGTTGCGCAACAAAATATTAAGTTAGGGGTACCATCATTTTTGTCCATGCCTGTTTCATGAGTTTATTTTTTTACATAATTCTGTTGAAGCATGGTTGAAAAACAATGTCTGACTTTCATTGGTTAACATTTATAGAATTTTTATTTATTATTACTTTTGTCAGATTAAAGTTATTTCTGTGACCATTGTGACTTTTTCTTTCATTGACCAAAGGGTACCAACAATTTTGTCCACGTCTGTATATATATATATATATTTATTTATTTATTTATTTATATCATCTGTCACAATTAGTTAATGTGTTAATTTATGATACATTTATCATTTATGTACATTTATGTTCATGTCCAATTAATTGTGATTTAACTCATGCTAATCGCAAGATTAATCACGACTAAATATTATAATATTATAAGATGGCAAGAAATGGTTATTGTGTAGATATATATATATATATATATATATATATATATATATATATATATATATATATATATATACAGACACATACATGCATACACTACACATATCCAGTTCACTCATGCATTTCTTGCCATCTTACTCTTACTATCTTACTATGCTGTTATTAGATATTACTAACCAAGTGGTCAAGTGTATTACTTTAATAACTTATACTGATTTACAAAATAAATGTAACACAATGTAAATATAATAACATGTCAATTATCTTTAAAATATTTTGAATAAATAAGATCATACATATTTGTCAAATGTGTAATTGCAGTATAATTGATATTTTTACATCCCTGACAGGGAGAAATGAGTTTGCCTTTATTCTATGCCTTATAGGTGAAGTTAGTTGTTTTGGTTCACAGTATAGTAGAACAGAAGGGGGTCACTGACGCTGCCATTTTGTCGCATATATCTCACTTTATGGTCTGTGGTCACCTTATTGGAGCTGACCTGCAGGAGGCCGCTGCGCATGCGTGAACAGGTCCTTCTTAAACACCCCCCACCCCATCCCCACCCCCATGTTGTATAGCTGGACACTGACAGCCCTCTGATGACACACGGCCAGCTTGCTGCAGCCAATCAGAGAGCACGAAGAGGACTGGTGGACGCCAACCGTGACACCTATGGGCAAAACAGTCTGTAAACAACCAATAAGCGGACACAGGATTGGCTATTAATACCTTATGGATTGTGTAAACGCCATTTTGATTGGTGGAATAAGAACGGGACAGGGAGGGAGGGCAGCGGAGGGGAGGGGGGGTGACAGAGAAAAAAAACAAAGATGGCAGTGTAGAGCTAGGGACGAAGTATCCAGAAGACCATAGCCAAAAGAACAGGTTTAAGGATATTAGGTGAGACCGGAGTGTGTGAGAGAGTGTGTAGGCGTGTGTGTGCGTGTGTGTGGGAGTGTGAGCGCTGGTCATAAGGCGGAGAGGGCGCCCGAGCAGGACGCACTGTCACAGCCGAATAACGGAGTCACAAGCTGGGGAGAACCAACCAGTACTTGTTTTGTCGATGCAGGGGGAAAACCGTGTTTCCCAGCGAGCTACATCTAGTCAGCGTTTTCTCATACTCATATCCAGGAGGAACTTCAGTGAGGCATCACCCCGGCACCTCCCAGCCCGACACCGAGTCTGTGGGCTTTACTTTGCTCAGACTTTTTGTCAGGGACTCCCATATGAATCGGAGTTTTCTATTACGGAAGAGTTTACACACAGACTGGAGGCTGCTCGGCACGTCTTTACACATCTATAGTAAACTATAATCGTGTGTGTGCATTGTCTCGGTTGGACACGGATGTCTTCGATGGAGGAGCGAGGCGAGGTGGCGGCTGCACCAGGCTCGTCCTCCGCCGGTTTGGGTGTCGGGCCGGAGGCCGTGGCTGCAGGTGCGGGATTATCTGGGATTCAGGAAGAATCTGGCATGAGGAGAGAGGCTTCCGGTTCCGGTTCTGGTCCGGAGACTGATCCGGATGCACCGCCCAAAAAGCGCGTGAGGCTGCAGGAGGGAGAAGCGGGGAAGCTCGAGGAGCGCCTCTATTCCGTCCTGTGCTGCACCGTGTGTCTGGACCTGCCCAAAGCCTCGGTATACCAGGTGATTACTGACACAGCTACACCACTGTCACTGCATTCTTATATTATGTTCGCAGACACAGCGGTACAGACAACAGTGGACACCAGTAGGGATTTGGGCCCTGTAACAGGTTATTACACTGGGCTCAATGCCAAGGAGCATTTTCATTCCCATGCCCAGTTTTCCTTTACCTAGGTTTCTCCTTGAAAGGACATTCTCCTTTATAGAGCAAAACCGAAAACAAATGCAATACTCTCCTCATAGCTTGGTTTAGACCCATATTGGCCTGCAGGATCTCCACAGGTTGCTTCTTAAACATCTTGCTGAATGTGTAGCTGTCTTAATGTGACCTGACACACAAGCACGCACAGTACTGTGTTGGTTTGTTTATGTAGTTTGGTGATTTGTCCTATGTGGATGTGTAACTGTAACTGGGTTTCCAGGTCTGAGTGATTAATGGTTAAATGGTTGTATAAAACGGATCCTAAAAACTATCCAGTTTCAAAACTCATAGCCTCGTGCATAACTTCTAATGTGTGTCTAATGTTTAGTAATATACCAGTTATAACACAGTTACACAGAATTAAATGTGATTTCTTTTCAACCTATTTTATAATGTTCATATTGTCAGGATTAAAGGCCAGCTAGAAACAACAGCCTGGTGGGAAATATATTGATTAATTTTTTTTTTTACATGTTAATTTACACACCAAATCTGTGGAAATAATCATTTCATGTCAGCAGTTCACATGTAGACTGACAATTGTGAACCTGACAGCACTGTAGTGACCTGACCAGCTGTTCAGCCCAGGGGTAAACATGGCAATTCACTATCACATGATCCCCTTAATCCAATCAGTGAGCAGGTCTTATGTCCCCCTCCCCCAGGAATGTTCCTCCTGTATCCCTTTAAACGAGGACATTCTTAAACAACTCAAAACCAGCCACGTTAATCACTTTAAGCATTACTGCACACCTACCGACGCCACAGTGCCTCTTTCTTCCATGCAGCTGACGTCAGTTATCCATTTACAAAAGCTCCGAGAGGCCCAGAGTTTTAAAATGCAGTGTTTGTTTTTAGTGTGCTTTTATTTTCTATAAACTATGTGCAACAGGACACCCTGTCACAAGGTTTGTGATGGAAATATTATTAAAAAGAAAATATTGTATATTAAATATAACTTGAATTTTTGTCGGATTCTATTTTCAGTCTCAATAAGAGTTTGGTCATTACTTCCTTCCTGTTCTTTTTAAAGTTAAACACATTCTTAGTAACAGAGAAGGTTGTAAAAACACACACACACAGCTCTGGTAAAAAAAAACCAATATTTGTCATGATAAACACTATTCCCTTTAATGTTGTCTATCTTATGAACTCAGATTGACCTGGTAGACTATTTGTTATATTATTTTTCATATTATAAATTCATTGCTTCTTGCTTTTTAAATAGTTACATTGACTTTGTTTCACTTATCACAAATCCATGTAGTTATTATTCAGTTACTGGTGAATAATGTTAATTAAAGAATGATAATGATTATCAAGGACATGTCTATAGTGTGACCATATCATCAATGCAGCAGTCATGTTTAAAAAAATATAAGTGGCATTTTCATTACTTAGCAATTAATCTGTCATATTAATGCTATTATTCTATGTATACTGTGATTAATATCATTAATGTAAACTCCAGTAAGGTCCGCATCACACCACTTTTCAGATACAACCGATAAAATCCTTAATCCATGCTGTAGGCTGTTAGTCTTTGAAAATGAGGAGCGATTTACCAATTATGAGTATTGCTGCGATAAAGGTCTTATATCCAGTTATTAAGTAATATACTTAGTACTTAGTAATATGCATAATATAGTCCCTTTTATCTAATACTTTTTAGCTAGTCTATCTGTACCAAGGCTAAAAGCTTAGCTATGGGAAATTCAAGGAACTACTGTGACATCAGTGAAAATCAAAGAGCTCTAATTATAATAAGAGCTCTGTAATTATGCTCCATATCCCAACTGTTTTTCATTTCATCATTGGTTTTGTTTCATTTTTGCATATGTTCCTGTCTTCATGATTCAGAGAGATGCTAACATGTTTCAGTGTATTTGTATGTGGCTTTTCATGATGCATGCCAGAGGTTATAGTGATTTTAGTCAGCCATTTTAACCATCATTCACTAGACTAGAGGAAAGCATCCTTCAGGGTCCTTCTTAGTGCTCAGGGCCCAGGCAGTTTCGTTATTAGTCTATATTAATTGTGTGGTTTTAAGCCCAAACAGATTTTCTTTATACATATTTTTTATACATCTATCTCATTTAGTTTAACCGTTGTTGTGTAATGTAACTTTTCAGAACTGAAACAATCGGATGCACTGTTTGCAGACGTTTGATTAGAGCATGTTTTTGTGTCAGTGTACAAACGGGCACCTGATGTGTGCTGGCTGCTTCATTCACCTGCTGGCAGACGCGCGGCTGAAGGAAGAGCAGGCCACGTGCCCGAACTGCCGCTGTGAGATCAGTAAGAGCCTGTGCTGCAGGAACTTGGCGGTAGAAAAAGCTGTAAGCGAACTGCCCTCAGACTGCAGCTATTGCCTCAAACAGTTCCCTCGCTCCAGCCTGGACCACCACCAGTCAGAAGAGTGCCAGGACAGGTACACACAAACACACTCAGATGTGTCTTACTGAGTAGCGAGACAAGGCCTGCGCTAATTGCCGTGCCTCCGAATCATGTGAATTATGTTTAGTGTTGTTAGTGTGGGGCGTCTCTGATTTCTGCTTATGGACTTTGGATAGGCTTACGCAATGTAAGTACAAGCGGATCGGATGCCCATGGCAGGGGCCATTCCATGAGCTCACTGCCCATGAGGTTGACTGCTGCCACCCATCAAAGACTGGCATTGAGCTAATGGGCATCTTGGATGAAATGGATCAGAGCCATCGCCGAGAACTGCAGCTCTATAACAGCATCTTCAGCCTGCTCAGCTTCGAGAAGATCGGCTTCACAGGTACACGAGTACAAACACAGCATGCAATTATAAGCGTATTTGACTCCTCATATATCAAACGACACACACTGCATGACAGTGATAATATAATTACAAAGTTTATTACAGCTGTAAACCCTATTCAAAATGACATGCCGCACGTTTTCAAACGTGTCAATACAGAGGTGCAGTTTAGGCCGTATCGCACGGACGACTTCATCACCCGGCTGTACTACGAGACGCCACGGTTCACCGTGCTCAACCAGACGTGGGTGCTGAAGGCACGCGTCAACGACTCGGAGCGCAACCCCAACCTGTCCTGTAAGCGCACACTTTCTTTCCAGCTGATCCTGAAGAGCAAAGTAAATTCGACGCTGGAGTGTTCCTTCCTGCTGCTCAAGGGCCCGTATGACGACGTGAAGATCAAACCCGTCATCCAGCACCACGTCTTTTCCAACGACGCCAACGAGACAGAGTACGTGCCGCTGCCCATCAGCGACAGCGTCGAGTGCAACAAGCTGCTGGCTGCCAAAAACATCAACCTGCGCCTCTTCATCTTTCAGATCCAGAAATAGGTGGAGAGTGGAAAAGCAGAGGAAGCAAAGGGAGGCAGGGATGGAGAGGAAGGGGAGAAGAAGTGACCCTGAACCACACATACCTCGACAAGAACAAGGATGAGAGAGAGAGAGAGCAAGCTATTTAGAAATGGCCTACACGACCTGCAGTCGCCTGTGTTTGTTTGTGTGCCTGTATATGGTTATCGGAAATGTTTTTTGATCCTATATGGTCCAAAATGCGTGTCTGTTCATCAACAATCTGACTATTACTGTCAACTTGTGTAAAAGAAACAGGACAGTCCTGATTAGACACCACCTCCATATACCGTATGTGTGGGATTGTGTGCATGCTTGTAAGTATGAATGAGTACGAATGCACAAGATAAAATAATTGAAGCACTACAGACAAGTCAACTATCTCAGCATGAGTGTGTGTGTTGTATGTATGTGTGTGTGTGTGTGTGTGTGTGTATAGATTCACTTCTGACTGTGAGACACACAGGCTTGTTGGGAACCTAATCCAGGAAGCACTGGATGTAATGTTTTTCAAACAGCCTGCAGTTTTAGGCAGTGTTACTTAAGACATCCTGTGGTACTGTATGTGTATGTGTGTGTGTGTCCATTCAGTGGTTCTCTCCTGCTCAGAGCCCTCCTCTCAAAGCTTAGACGCACACACACACACAAAATCTCAAACAGAAAATAGGCTGTACCTGCTTTAAATGTATTTTTGTAAAGCGAAGGGAGACATTTTACTCGAGGTACAGCAGGTCAGGCAGCCTGGACAAAATGGCCGCTGACCTCTGAAAGCAGAATGGAGTGGAGTTTGCATGTTTTCAGTTTTTTCTCAGTGTGTTCTTAAAGGCGCACATGTTTATCCCAGTAGCATCATAGTCTTGTAAACTAACTTAAGTTTGATCTTTTTAACACGACTATTATTTAAGAACCTGTGAAACCTAGCTTTATATCTTATTTTAGAGTTCATATTTTTCTCTCTTGCCCCTCACACATCCCTGCTCTGGTTCTGGCACCAGCTAATCCATCATTTTTACTTTAATTTCCCTTCATTACATTTAGCAACAGAGAATTCTACTCACCATAGAAACGGTCTGCCCCCTACCTACTCACATGCCCACACACATCAGAGAGCCAGACAGGGTCTAATCATGTCCTGGTGGGGTTGAACTCGACTGTAACTGATCCGTTTTGTCATACTTGAATTCTTGCAGGGGGTCAAAAGTGTGAAGCTGATCTAGACAATGTGTTCAATATTGAAGGGTCTAGTTTGAACCTTGTACATGTATTGAAAAAGCTTTTAATTCTCACATTACACTCTGCCTGTATTTGTGCCTTTCTATTAAAGCTCATTGAAACTAAAAGTGCGTGCAGTGGTTTACATCTATTCCTTTACATCACTTTACATCTAATCCTGTTCCTTGAACGTACCATTAATCAGAAAACACCATGAATACACTTATCATAAATGTTTGAGAGAGTAGAAGTGCAAAATTGTACATCATCGCTTCAGTCAAACAAACTCCTGAAATGTAACAATGCTGCAGTAAAGTGGAAAGGTGCGGCACATTTCTCAAATATTTCTCAAACTCTGCTTGGTTTTGTGTGATGGAACAGAATTCCAGAACAGAACAGACATAAAAGTGAACACACGTACACCAGGTTTGCGCTTTCATGCATTCCATGAAACGCATATTCTTTTCCCCCCAAAAAAGAACATTCACTGCGTCCTAAGACATTTTGAGGTGAGGATTGTTTTCTGTAATGCACATTTGTAGTTTTAAGTAGACTTTTGTTTAGACTGATTTAATCAGTATTACGGTGAGTTTTCTATTTCACAATGTACACAGATTATAATCTATAGTTTAGGATGGTAGTTTACAACCTTGTTGAGCCAAAATTAGATTTTTAACAAACAATATTGAAACAATACAAGATTTGTATTCACTTCATGCATACATGGAAAGTCTTGAGTTTTATGTTTTGTGAAGATTTCTTTCCCTTAATCAGTACAAGGTTATATTTTAGTTTTTATTTTATTATTTCTCTGGTCATTAGTGTTGATTCCTATTTAACAGCTGTATTCATATTTTATATCTGGTTCTATTTTGGCAGATTATCATATGATCTCTGAGGACCATCCTAGATCTCTATTGTCTGGACTTTGTATTTCGTGTATGATGGTGCTAAATTCCTGGGCTTTCTGTACGGACCATAAGATGGAGTTTACTGATTTTAAGTTCAAGCCGCATTTAACTATGAGGCGATGTTTTAGTGTTCATATGGACATTTTATAATTGACCAAAAAAAAGACAAATCATATTTAATGTGGAAGTAAAAATAAGTATTTTATTATAACACTAATACACACATTATTATACATTACAGTGGTAGACACAGCAGTTCTGATGCAACAAAATACCATTCACGCATGTCAGTGTATTTAAAATTGATTTGATAATAAAACAGCATGCGAAGTAACAGAAAAGGCTCTGTGTGTAGGTTGTGCTACAGAGTGATTTAACACCAAAACAATCACTCCAGTGTGTAATTGGTGTGATACACAATTGCAAATACACACTATTGGGTATTTCGGATAGAGGTGGAATGAGAGACATTACTCTTGTGAAATAGCCGGACTGCTGTTCTGATGTGCGTTTCTCTGACTATCCCCTAACGTGTAATAAATATTGCGCGCATGCACGTGTGTGTGTGTGTGTGTGTGTGTGTGTGTGTGTGTGTGTGTGTGTGTGTGTGTGTGTGTGTGTGTGTGTGTGTGTGTGTGTGTGTGTGTGTGTGGTGTGTGTGTGCTAGTACCAACACTGGTTCTGGGTTCTATTGCATGTATTCCTGCAACTGGCTGATTGGCAGGTGATGCCCACATTTAGAGGTGGAGGTGGAGAATGATTCAGGGGGTTGCAGTAAACCGACACTCCAGCAGGAGGCAGTACACTCTGATTCTGTCCCACCTGCCTGGAGACCAACACTGTAGAGGGGTAGGACTGCAATGGAGGTGCCATCTTGTAAAGAGGGAAAGAAAGGTGTAACTTTTGTAATTACATTGTCATTGTGCTCCTTTATGCTCGCTATATGTGTTTACCTGATAGGCTGTCGTGGAAGGGTAGGAGCCCATGATGTTCTTCTGTGATTGGGGTACAACGGGAGCTCCAACCATGTTTGAGTAGGCTTGTTGCTGACTGGTTAAGACAGCAGTGTATCCTAAGGTAAGGAAGATTCAGAGGTATGAGGTATTAGACGCAGCTTATTCACTCTATAAAGCAGTAGTTGTTTACTGCCTTCCCCTGTCAAGGGTTTTGTTTGTACTAAACTGTGAAAAGTAAATGATTAGTCTTCATGAAAAATATGAGCCTCGATTTAAAAAAACTTTTAATGTTAAATTACAAAATAAAAAGAAGATTTTGGTTTAAATGATTGGTAAAGAGAGGAACCTATTATTTAAACACAGCTGTAAATCATATAAATGCATAATAATAATAATAGTTATAAGAAGAAGAATGCCAGTGATGACGTAACACAGTTTTCCACTTTAAAATAAATGTTTTAATTTCAAGGATGTAAAACTGTTACTTTTGTATACACATTCGGGAAAAAGAATATTTTGGTTTGTCTTGATTAACAGATTATTTTTGTTAATAAACCAGGGTTATTCTTATTAAATCTGTGGTTATAAAATGTATAACTTTGAATTAAATTATTAAGGGTCTTGTAATAAAATACACCTTTCAGAGTCACATTTATTGCATCTCCCTGTTTACTGTAACACAAACATATTTCCCACCTGTTCCTGTCTGTGTGTTGTAACTGCCTGGTCCATACTGTTGGGATGTGTTGGTGCAATGGCCAGGATAACTATACATTGTGGCCTTGGAGAAAAGAAAAATATAAAGACATTTAATATGCATTGGACAGGTATTCCTTTGCACTTCCCTAACTGCTGTACTTATTTGCCGTTTTTGCCATTTTGTATATATTTCTGTTTACTGACTATAAATCGATATATTCTATCTGTCGCTATGATACCCTGCTTCATGAGAGCACCACAGGACAATCAGTGTCAACATTTTATCCAGATGGTGGACGACACACAGCATAGTGACTCTCAGTATTATACTGCTTTGGATGTGTCAGAGGTTTTTAAGCAATGTGTCAACTTATAGTTTAAGCGCTGCCTTTTTTTTTAGCTTTATATATGTACAGAAAATCTGCTCTTTATTAGTGTTCATTTCTCAGCCGAGTGTTGTCTGACTGACCATCTAACCAAAATACTACCAAAAACAACACCAAAATAGTATCAGCTCAGTAGTGGGACCTTTCCAGTGATGGCTGGTGGAGCTGATGGATGTGCCTAGCAACAGTTTATAATCATTAACTGTACATTACACCTGTAGCTGTATTTAATAACCAATACAAAGAGGGCATGCATTCCAATATGATGAGCACCTGATTGTTTTGTTGGCCACAGTTTTGTGTGGGCGGGGCTGCAGGCATCGCCAGTGTCATTCCTGAGCTCATATAGCTGTCCGCTGCATACGATGGGGCATAATTCTGTTGGGGTGGTGTGTAGTTGTGAGTGGGTGGAGCTCCATGTAAGTAGTAGGTGGACAGGTCTGATGTTTCACCTAAAGATTGATGGCTTAATGTCATGTGACTGAACTGAGATGGAAGGTCTTCCCTCTGTGGAGAGAACATCTTTTCTGTTTGTTATAATATAATCGGCAAAACTTATAAATCGCACAGTTTCAAATTCTGATTGTAGAAACATGTAACAGTCTACACATAAAAGCTTACGCTTTGCTCTGCGGTGTGGAACTGTGAGGGAGAGACCGTTAGCACTTGATGTGGAGGAAAGTAGGTCATGGAGGAGTATGGAACCTGTGGGACAAAGAGAGATGGAGTTTGTGTTCAGAAAAATAATATTGTGTTATACAATTTGCAACTTAAAGGAAACAAGAAAAAAATCGTTAACACATTTTAAATTGTAAAGCCTCCAAACATTTGATGATAAAAAAAAAATACACATAAATCTCATAAATTAATTTGTCATAATGGATATATGAAAACCAATGTTCACAATAGTTACAAAATAATTCATAGTAAGTACATGATGAATAATGTGATGTATATTAAGGTGAAAATCTGAACGACATTTAGAGATTAAACAATTCTTTAATCTGTCAGTGGCATTGAGGCAGTGAGGCAAAGAAATAAGTGAATAAAAAATGTAGTATAACAAAGTGGAACATTTCATTATTCGCAACATCATCTCTGCCTTTTGTTGCTATATACATTTCTAATTTTAGTAAATACACTGAAACCTTGACTATACTACAATGATCTACAAACCACACTTGCTATACAGCCTTTCATTCATTCTGTATATAGTAATATACAATGCTACTATATATGGACTATTTTTTGCTTAAGTATTTAATTATTTGTCAATAATCTGGTTAAAAATCAAAATCTTCCGTTGATAGATCTGTCATATAAAAGCAATAGCACACTCACAATCATCTGGTTGTACTGAATAGGTTACTTTTTCTTATTTTTATTTGCCACAGCAGACATTAGATCAGCAGACAACACTCATAATAAAACTGAGAAAATTTAGTTTTAATATGGTGCATTAATTACCACTGTTACATAAAGTGAACATTATATTTAAACACAATAGCATAAGCTTTCATTCCAGTTTTAACCCTCTGACCTTGTCATATCCCATATTACTGTCACATCCTTAAAAAGATCACTCTGTTGTATGGTGTTAAAGCAGTGGGTTAACTGGAAGAGATGGTTAAGTTTCAGGAATGTAAGTCTGTGATTTGGGTGTTGATTCCACCTTCAAAGATTAATTGAAAAACATAAAAAGTACCTGGAAGAAAGATCACTATTACTGAACAAATAAACAGAAATGCAAATTAAAAGATAAAAATGTAAATATTTACACTATGAGAGAGGAAAGCGGTTAGAAATTGTAATTTACCGTCCATTAGAGGGCATCAGAGGCATTTATGCTTCACTTTTTGTCTTTTTATTAACATGTCTTGGCTTACTTATGCAAGTAGCTATTGGCTAATAGTATAAATCAGTGTAATACATAGAAGTAGAAACACATTTAGTTACTGTTTACATGAACTTTAATTGGGGTGCAGGATGGGCTGATGTGGGTGGTTCAGAAACAGCCGATTTTTATGCACTACAGACTTTACATAGATTACTATATAAAACATAGCAATTCTGCAGTCTATTGAAAAATAATGATGAATTTTGAAAATCCTGTTCTACCTGTGAAAGAGAATGGCTCATCACTGGTTGCTGCTGAGGCTGGGGAGGTGGTGCAGCCGGCTGCTGCATTGTGCTTAGCTGATTGCTCGATGGTGGATTGTATACAGCTGGAGTTCCATCAGGATTTAAATATGGCTGTCCTAAAAGAACAGGCACACACACACACACACACACACACACACACACACACATGCAGTATTTCAGCATCGCTAATATGTATTGTTTCAATCAAAACCCACCACCAATAAGATGCCACTGCTGGGCCCTTTAGAAAGGCTACCATGCATAAATAGAAATCTAAATGTGTGTGTATGTGTGTGTGTGTGTGTGTGTGTGTGAGCTGTACTTGTATATCTGTATACCTGTGTTTGGGTTGAGTAGGATAGTCCCAGGAAGTATGGATGACTCTTGTGGCACCAGAACATAGGCAGAACTGTTACTAGCCTCTGTCAATGTAATACAATTTTTTAATTATTATAAATACATATATGTGTGTAAATATATATATATATATATATATACACACACACACACACACACACACACACACACACACACACACACATATATATATATATATATATATATATATATATATATATATATATATATATATATATATATATATATATATATATATAAAACAATTTATGTCATTTTGGCCACACTAAATGAAGAATGAAGAATTTCTTGTACCTGGCAGACAGAGTTTGGTATTTTTGTCAGACTGTGAATGTGTTGGTTTAGCGCTCCAGGTGGAACTGTCTGAGTCAGTGCTGCTCCAGGGTCGGGGGTCATTCCAGTGACTCTCCATCTCAAAACTGCTGTGTCTGCTTCCTGACAGCTGCCCTGAACCGTCCCTGGTAGCCCTGCAAACAAATACAAGCTATTGCTAATATCGCATTGACACACACAAAGCACAGTAGATTTTATGGATCGGCAATGACTATAACTGACAGAATGTTTTGTCCTGATATAGGTGATAGACATGTGGGAACGTGTATGATGTGACACACATATTCACACACATCATATATTGACACAGACAGTCAAACGAACAGAGCAGATAGCTTATTACTAACTGGTATGATTTTTGAAAGTAAACAGATAACCATCTCTGAAATAAATAATTCATGTTTATTCTCTCTTCGGGTCCTAATTAATTAGACAAAACATGTTTGTGTGGGTGTATGTATGGTGCCCTGCCTTGTCCTAGCATCCCACCAGTTTTCATATTCCCTGGAAATGGATTTTATACAATGACGTTACATTCTCTTACACCGCAGTTTGTGCACTGCAATGTGCCACATGGATTTGCTGTGTCTTACACGAACCTAAAGAGCTGTCTCCTTCTTTGTGTCTCGCTGTACATATTGCAGGAGTCATCTG
This sequence comes from Kryptopterus vitreolus, assembly GCA_030449085.1. Classification (NCBI taxonomy): domain Eukaryota; kingdom Metazoa; phylum Chordata; class Actinopteri; order Siluriformes; family Siluridae; genus Kryptopterus; species Kryptopterus vitreolus. Next base: position 16,995,150 of record JACRUU010000007.1, read on the forward strand.
GACCTCTGCAGACATCAGAAAAGAAAGAGAGAGAGACAGAGAGCAGGAGAAAGTGAGAGTGTAACATAAGATTTTTTGTGCAATGACAATGCCATGGCTGCAGGGTTTCATCTTAGATTTCACCTCCTTGTTAATAATAAAGTTCCTGTTAATAATGCACTATTTCTTGGAATGATGACATGCAAGATATCTTCTGTAGGGAAACGAGATGATGACGAACATTTAAAGAGGGGTGGCGAACAATATTTACCTGGTCTCAATGTAAACAGTCTGAGCAGGACAGGATGGCTGAAAAAGAGAGAGAGAGGAATTTAAAAGTGGTGTGTAAACTTTGAAACTACAGTGTGTTAGACATCCATGGTCACTCACATCCTGAGAGAAGATTCTCTCTCGCGCTCGCTGATACTCCTCTTCTCTCTCCTCAAAAGATTTACTCTTCATTTGCTCTTTCAGCCGGGGCACCCTCAGCTAAAGAAATACATCAGAATATAAGCATCAGGTTCTAGCAAACACATTTAAATGTTGCAAGCAAAATGCTGAGTATAATTTGGCACACCAATGTGTTTTTTTCCTCAAAAAAGTCAGTAAAGTGTTTTTTTTTAGTTGTCAGAGACATGTAGAAAAGAAAACTGTTTACCCGTTTATCTAAAGACATCAGGAAAAGAGAGAATGAAATCAGCCTAAGCAAACAATGCTTTAAAATTTGCCGTACCTATGACTTTCTTCTTGCAAGCACAGTGGCATTATCCATTGTGTAGTGATTGTACAAACATCATATATTCATTTGTGAAGCTTTTTGTAGAGAAACATTCATTCGATATTTATGAAAGAGCACACCAGCATCGGTGCTTTATAATGATCGGTAGATGTTCCTTCTTTAGGACAGAGCAGTTTCCTTTTGGTAAAATGACAAGCTGTTATTTCTCATTAACTTCAAAAGAGAGAGGAAAAAAGAGATGCAGAGAAAATGACTGCTGGGTTGTTAAATTCTTTTTGATGGATGCTCGAAAAGAGAACGAAGTGTCATTCTTTAATAAAAGGAGAGGACGAACACTATATAATCATCTTCGGAATGGTCTTCCCAGCCTGACACATCGCTCTTTATTCCATACTTACTTCTTTTCACACAGGATCTGCACATCAGCACAAACAGCTGAATTTGTGATGTATTGGTGTAAGGTTTTGCTTTTAAACAGGACTGTGAGATGAGATCATTGTACATGTGTACTTATAAGTATGTGTGTGTGTGTGTGTGTGTGTGTGTGTGTATACCTGGCTATCCTCTTTCTCTTGGCTATTGTCTCTCTTTAATATTGACCTTTTTTCTTCACTTCTCTCATCCTGGTCATGTTCAGCAAAACGTTGCTCTGGTCTAAGAAAAGAAAAAAACACAAACACCATCAATACATTTATTAAATACACTCAGATTTACACCACAAAAAAAACTGTCCAAAATGTCTTAGAAACACACATCCTAGAGTTGCATGTTTTGTTGATAATAACAGCTTTTCCACTGTGATCCACGTTGTGTTCCAGCCCAAAATACGCTGCAACTCTGTGAACAAGCATTCTGTGATAAGACGACATCTGAGGAAACTTCTTGTACGAGCTGCCACAGAAAAGCATATGATATACATTTTAAAAAGGATATTATATGGTATTAATAGTGTAAAATATAGTCTATTGAATGAACACAGTCTTACCAGTTGTCTTTCATAAAGTCAGTCATGTCTTGCTCCAGTTTCAGCAACATCAATCTGTCCCTGCAGAACCAAATAAAACAGAAAAAGCTATACAGTTTTGTTGAAGGAACAAAGACAGAAAATAAGGGATACACACACACACACACACACACACACACACACACATACACACACAAACACAGACACACTACCTTGGACTGCTCTTTAAGGTAGTAATCAAAAATTCTTCCAGATCAATGCCTGTTGAATCTGTATACTCCAGACTTAATTCTAAAACACATACAAACACAGTTGACTTGCATTCAGGTGAAACCAGATTAATCTCTCTCTCTCTCTCTCTCTCTCTCTCTCTCTCTCTCTCTCTTTGTTCACACAAACACTTTCAGACCCATGTGCACTATTAACCTTTGGTTAAGCTTGGTTTTTTTGTGATATTGCCATCCTTGCATTTTTCATGTTGTTCTTCTTCATACTCGTGAGGGTTGGTAGTCAGTGCATTTTCATCTTCAGATCCCTACAGGACACAAGTACACACTTTCACTCAGCTCACACATCTCCTTGTATCTGGCAGAAATTAAGAAACATTTTGTGGGCAGTCTTTATCACGAGATGATCATGTTAATCTAAATGTGATTAAATCATTGTAAGACATACAGAGTGCTCTGTAAAAGACATTTAGTTAACAATATTTCTGTTGCGAAATAGTATGTGAGCTATGCCACAATGTATACTGTTTTTATTTACTGCTTAGAGCAATAGTATATGGGACAAAGACCCTATATAGTCTCTATAAGACTTTGGGTTTTTCCCTCCCAGCAAACCTAAAACCTGTTAGAATGTCAGCTGTCTGTGGTAAAACTTTGTGGTTGATTGAAGTGCAACTTTTCACAGAAAACATGAATCAGTCTTCCTTGGTATGTCGGGTGCTTAACACCTGCAACCTGAATGCTAGACTTAGTGATGGACATACCGTCTTTTGTATTCTCACCTTGCTGCTTGGCTCAGTCAGTGAAGCATCATCACACACAGCTGCACTCCGAATTAGTTTCCCTTTGGCCTAAAGTAAAACAGTCTAGGATTAAACAGAACCTAATTCATCGTTTTATTTACAAATCTTTGTAAATAAAACTTTTTTACAAAGTTTGAGACTGTATTATTATTTGAGTTTATGTATAAACATATAATATTGGTTAGGTGCATTCTATATCACTTTTTTGCACAGACACTGGTGTTGGAATTTGATCAACTCAACATTGTCTAAAATGTTTTCTCCACTCAAACAGACTAATTGTGCTGTTTTCATTTGCCTGTATTCTAACACCATACACGTCTGCTTCACAACACAGAGACTTTCATAATTGACCTATCATGCTTAGAGGTACCAGATAGATGTATGGTCTTATTCAGGAATTTGCAGTATTGTAATGCAAAGTCCATCAGATCAGGTACAAAAATCAGATCAGGTACAATATCTTTCTGACACACATCTTATGTTTAACTTACGTCAGCCTACCTTATGGTTCCTTTTAAGCTGACCTTGGGGTGCTTCTGTGCTCTGCTGTTCATAAGAAGAGAAAATGAATGAGCTGTTATTAATTAGAGTAAAGTAAGAGCAGAAAAAGTAGGGGAAAGCCATATAATGAAAGGCAATGCTGGGAAATCAGGACATACGATGTCCTTGTCACCTGCTCACCCACCGAATGGCATCCATGCCAGTCATTCTCCTTCATTTCCATAGAGCACGATGGATGTGGTGTCTCTGTCTCCACAGTAGACTCCGGGATTATTGTTTTCTCTTCACTTTCTACATCACACATCTTGACAGTTAAAGGTTCACAAATTGTCAAAAGCTTTCAGTCTTTTATCCCATAATTGACTGTGGTACACTTCACTTGTTTGTTGTCCTCAGTCAGAAGACAAATTGCAAGATTCCCTCCTTTCTTCGGGGGAGCTGTATAAAAAAAAAACAGACATCTAGGATGATCAGGATATATTGTTATCTAGCATTGAGTTTGTGTGTGTGCTAGTTATTTTAGAAATTTGTTTACAAGTGGACGGACCAGAGGGTGGTTTTTCCAACAACTTTTCATTTGGTATTACTTAACAATAACAATTTGTGTGCAACACACCTTTAAAATAATCAAATATCTGGATAAACTCAGAAGTAATGGTGACTCAAACACGAACCCATTTCATCTATTACATTATAGCACCCGGCTTACTTCATACAACAGATTCATTGTTTATAAATCAGTGTGATTGGTCCGTGGTTACAGTTATCATTTGAATAGTGTCAGTGAGACGAAAACCACTTGACAAACTGCTTATTATCCTCCTAAATAGGTCCTCACCATATGAAGTATACATTTTTTAATAAATGTTTTGGGACTTTCAACACAGCATTCAACTGTGCAAACACAACAATATACCAACACTAAACTCTTATAACACAATACACCATTCAAACTGCTAACCAGCAAATGTCATGTAACACAAAATTGTGTAATGCTGTGCAAATGTCTGTGATCTGTAACTGCTCTCTGAGTCTGCATAGCACATTTAATTTAGACCTGCATTAACAACACATACGAGTTATATAAAAATTGTAGATTAAATAAGCAGGTTCTTGCTCGGGTATTAAACAATTACAAAGCTTTGGATTTTAAAGTAGAAATCTAAAACCTCTTCCCGCGGCCAAAATATGAAATGTTTATACCTTTTACTTCGTTTTAGTCAAACAAGCTGAATTGTGGATCTACTCAATAATAGGAAAGAACATGTGTGGATCTGCTCTGTGGCAAGTTCTTGTGTCTTTAAAATATAAGCTGGGAGTTTAAGAGCCAGAATAGAAAACAAGAAATGCTTTTAAAAACTACATTAGATTAAAGTAAATATAAGTTTTATTGTGAAACATGGACCCTCCAGAATGTATGTGCATTCCCAAGTTATTTCCAATCCCCGGTGATCCAGAGACTCAGGAAACCTGGCTTATACATTATGATAAAGCCTTTTTACTCCTATTTTTACTTGAACATTTGTCTCGTGGTATGAACTCTTTCCGTGTCGCAGTATGTTCTGTGATTTGACGTAACATGTTACTTACATCATGTTACTTGAAATGAATCAGTTTACAGATGTAGGCATTTGTTCTCCATTTCGAAAAAAAAAAAAAACCCTCAGCAGCACATATCACCACTTTGCTCCTCATCTCACATCCTGGACTGCCAGGAAGTCATATGGAGAATGAATCAAGCCTTCACTGATATCTCATTCCCACATCACCTCTATTATCTCTCTCCCTCTCTCAGTCGTACCTCCTTGTCAGTCTTATAATACCCTAGAGATATATCTCTATCTCAATTTAGGCAGTGAACAGGTGCCAGAGCCAGACCAATTTGTGTGTGTGTGTGGTGTGTGTGTGTGTGTGTGTGTGTGTGTGTGTGTGTGTGTGTGTGTGTGTGTGTGTGTGTGTGTGTGTGTGTGTGTGCGTGCGTGCGTGTGCATTTGCCACAAGAGAGATCTATCTGAGAGATATATTTACTGGCCGACTGTGTGATCACAGGAAAAGGGAAGAGAACGGTAAGACTTTATACAGACACGTGACGCCGGTGTGTTTGATGTGAAGCTCAGAATTAAATGGCGTCGCATTCCGGCTTTTTTTTCGGTCGGCGCGTGCTATATTTGTATGGCCGTGACGCACACCGAGCCGAGCAGCTGCACTCTGTAAAAAGCAACCCAAAAGATCCTGCGATCTGCTGTTTATCACGGACACAATACGATCCAGTCTCCAGTGCAGACCTTGACTAACTTTACTAGCAAGTAAGTGGCCCTATATAAAGAGGGTCAAACCCCCAGATAACAGGGTTTTTTTCACTCCCACGTGACCGCTTCACTTCACTGTACATCAGTACAGTGCTGTACAATTACTATTCAGTAAATTAGCAATAAACACAGCATCTTTTGAGGATGCAACAATTTTGGTTAGTTAAATTTACCTGAAAACCAGCCACCAATATTGAAATGAAGTGTTTACTCTCAGAACCAAGATATTATGATGTGGTTCTTATCATATTATATAGTAGGTTTTAAATTTGTTACAATCACAGCGAGATCTAAATTTGAACAGGTTTTCTATCAGACCATCTTATAATATCAGATGTAAGTAATGAGGGTTAATTCGGTTAGGTAGATTAGGTCATTCGTAGATTCGTGGCACCATTGTAAGTAATTGCAGTCAGATTAGAAAAGTCAGAAGTAAATTCAGATTAGAACCATCAGAAAGAAATGCCCTGTTTGTTTGTTTGTTTGTTTGTTCGTTATTATAGTTTGAACAGCTAATCCACCAAGTGAATCAATAAAAAAAAAAGCATCCGGAAATGTCTTACCGTCAGTAGTCAGGATTCAGGAGCACTGTCGGGCTGAGTGAGATTACCGGGAATGACAGCTCGAAGAAGTGAGCTGGCCGAGTTTGTTCTGTTTGTGACAGGGTTTTTAAGAGCCAGCGCTTTCAACACGACCCAATAAATACACACTCACGCACGCACGCACGCACAAACCCGGGCGCACGCGCGATACAGCGAAACCCTGCGCAGCCAAGTGCACCTGTCAGACAAAAGGAAACGGAAGAGTGAAAGAAATGAAAAAAAAGAAAAATAAACGAGTGCTGGGTTGTTGTTTTTTTTTTTTTTACAAGGCTTTTGCCAGAGTAATCTCCCGGCAAACAGTTCAGTGTTTGCTCTCTGTTTTAATATCAGCGCATTCTTTAGGACTGTGGCTGTTGCAGATATAAGAAGGCAAGCATGTTTAATTATTACACAGTAAAGTAATAATGTAGCTCGAAACACACTGCAAACGTCATCACACACACACACACACACACACGCACACACGCAGTGGTTGCTACCAAACCCCAAACACCTGTTAGATGTGGAGCTGTCAGAGCGGTGTGTCTCTCAACCCCCACTTTTCTTACGCATCACGGAAACCCACCAGTGCACTTGCAGCTTGCACTTTTTTGTGAAGTTTTTTTTTGTGCAAGGAAGGACGGAAATATGCAATCATTTAAAAGAAGATGTGATATTGATCCCATAAGTCATCAGAGACACATTTCTCCCATGTTTCCTTATGATTGTGTGTGTGGGTGTAACAGGGCCATGAGAATTTCTGTGGCATCATATGCAGGGTTTCTATTTGAATGTTGCCCCAGAACATGGAATACCATAAAGGGGACGGGGCTTGATCTAGGGACTGGAACATGACAACACCCTGCAGCATGAGCCCAAATAGACTGATGAAGTGTGCCATGGGGAAGGGCCTCATGTTAGCTTCTCAGGAGTTTGAGGACTTCTGGCCTCACCCCTGCGTGCCAGTACATTTCCCAAATGAACATAAACATAAGCCAGTACGGAAAAGGAAGATGTCTTCCTGAAGAACAGACAAGCACAGGTGTGACAGGAGTTCACCTCACATTTCTTCTCATTACTAGAACTACTATCAAGTAGCAACACACAGCAAGGCGAGCATATCCTTCGAGGTAATAGTTCCTTTCTGTAAGAAGAGCAGAACAACAAAATAATTAAGCATCTAATATTGCTATATAGCTATATATATATATATATATATATATATATATATATATATATATATATTATATATATATATAGATATATATATTCAGAAACTAGATACACGGAGGTCTGGTATGAAGAAGCTATTGAAATAAAATGAATATCAATATTATGTCTATATCTTTTATGATTACATGGTTGAGAAATACTACTACTAATAAAAATGCTATATACGTTTTATTATCTATGAAATCATATATAAAAACATTCTGCTTAAATGGCCAGAGACTGTTGGCTGCATTTACTGTAAATGACCCCTGAGCTTGCATCCTCCTAGGAATAAAATGTCCAGACTAGCACATGCCTAATATATGCACACACACACACACACACACACACACACACACACACACACAAACACACACCCTGGCTTGTCTGTCAAGAGTCTTTGACTCCATGCCTCATTTGAGACCTTGAGCCAAGATTTTTGTTATTTAATCACACAGAAACACACACACACACACACACACACACACACACACACACACACACACACTGAAGATGGAGAGTTGGGTGCTTCTCTGGTGACACTTTCTTGTATAGTGTATTGGTGAGTCATCTACGAGACATCATGGGTTCTAAAAGGTTAAGAGGTCACACTGGTTAAAAACACATACAGAACTGGCATATTATCAACAATGTAGCACCTGCCTCTTTTACCCTCCCACTCTTAAACATACACACATGCATACACTCACACACACACACACACACACACACACACCGCATCCATCAGTAAATCTCTCAGCAGATCTATAGAGAATTCCTGCTCTGATAGTTACAGTAAGCACAGGGCGAGGTGCAGAAAGACAGTTCATTTAAACACCTGCGCTTTTATTCCACTTTTGGTAACTGATAGAAGGCTCCGACTGTAGCCTTGTCACCGGGAAATCACTCATGCCGCGTTGTTAAATACCACGATGGCCACACAGACAGACATGCAGAGGAGCTACTGAGAATGTGTGAACTGCTGTTGAATTTCCTGTTTCGTCTAGAGCACTCAACAAGTTCAGGGCAAATGAAGTTTATCCTCTAAATAATGCAAAATACAACCAATGAAAAATGATATTTAAGTTATTTGAAACAGGTGGTGCAATGACCCAATGAGTAACATTCTTTCCTCACAGCTTCTGTATCCTGGGTTCAGTTCTAGCCTAGGGTGAATATGGTTCCTGGGGGTTTCCTCCAAACCATCCTAAAAGTGCTATGAAGTGGACATGGTAAATTATTTGCACAGAAATGTAAATGTGCATGATGTGTTTTTTCCTGGGTGTTCCAAGTTCTTAAGTGAAGTTCCAGTTTACAGCCTTATTCCTTCACAGATTTTTCCTTAGAATCAAACTAATAATTGGTTTGCGTAAACCATAAATATCCATCACATTTCTCACTTTTTCTTGGCAGTATATTATTTTTCATGCTCATGTTTCAATGAAAGTCATTCATTATTGGCGAGTACCTGTACATTTGAATTTAATTGTACATTTTATTTTAATTCAATTAATTATTACAGTATATCTCATTAAATTATATTATTACTGCATTTTAACCTACTTATACCAAAGAAAATGACTCCATACACCAAGAAAATGCGGTGTATATGTGTGTGTGTGTGTGTGTGTGTTGGGGTCATTACTCAAAAAACATTATTCCTTAAAAGTTCTTATTTCTCCACTACCGGCACTACAGCGGTTGCGACTGGCGATAAGTTTGTCCTTAGTGGCTTTAATTGGCTTAATTACTTTTATACTTTCACACTTTTACTTGAGTAAAAAGCTTGAGTTGATACTTCAACTTGTACATCTTTTTAAACTCTAGTATATATAATTCTACCCGAGTAATGAATGTAAATATTTTTGACACCAGGGTTTAAAAGAAGCGGATGAGGGAATGCAGAATATGCCGATGTCTTCACATTTGTCCTGAATGTTTTTAACTTGCACAGGCTCACAGAGTTATGATTCACAGTTCTTACAACACCATATGGGATAGTGTCTGATCAGACCTTTTCACTTAAGCAGAAAATTGTCATTTTATTGCTCCACCTTTAAACAGGCATTTCATATTTAATACCAACCTCCACCCAAAAACTGATACAAGAACATATACAGTACCATACTCAATACAGTGGGGTGCTATCAAAATGGAAATAATAAGAAAAAAAACTTTGTTTCAGCAAACACCATCTCTTCATTCTTCTGTAATTTAATGCAGTGAGAGAAAGGATGAAAATGAGATGTACATTTACTTTAAACCCACTCTTAAAAGCAACCTTATACATAATACATACAACTTTATTATTAGTATGCAAAAGAAAAAAATAACAGGGACAAACATTTCTCAACCAGAATTCTCAACTTCTACAGAGAGGAAAACAAACCATAGTTTAGCATAAGACAGGCTTTAATTACATAGAGAGAAACAAAACATTTCTGTGAATGACGGGTACATGTCAGGTGTTATTTATAGATTAGTTTAACTGTTCCATTCCCAATGTGCTGATTGTAGGATGAACAGAAAGAGGTACGAGTACAGTAATATTACTTTTTCCCTAATGATTATCTTCATCCTCTGGGTACGAAAGACATCTACATTACCTTCGTTAGGGTACATCTATTCAATATTCGTTACAAAAATAAGGTATACACAGCGGCAGGCAGGCAGCCAGCAGCTTGACTTTGGGTACGAGTGGGAAAATAAGGAAGCTCAGAAACGGCACAGCATCTCTCTGAACCATTAAAGAAAGTGGGTGTGGCTTTTCAGGAAAAAAAATCCCATTGGTCCTTCTAGTGTTTTATTCTCTGCCCACAGGAAGGCAGGTGTTAAAGACAGGGAGAACGGGTGTGTTAGAGATTAAGTATAAGAGAAAGGAGTGCTAGTATATTGGGGCAGCATGACTGTAACTGGCGAAGTGGGATCAGAATAAAATGTTGCCTACTGCTGGGGATAGTAAGGCTGTTGCTGGGGTGGTTGTTGAGGATAAGGGTAAGGCTGCTGAACAGGAGCACCTCCAGGGTAACCAGCCTGCCCTTGAGCCTGATAGGGCATGTACTGCATGGAATATCCGTATGCATAGGGATTATACCCCATTGGCATTTGATAAAACCTGCAAAAAAAGTAAACATAAACAGACACTGTAAGTCTTTTGTAATTCAACACATTACATTACAAGTCTCATTAGGAATCATAAAATACAACATTCAACTCAACTTGCCGTTGGTTTGCTTTACGGCACAAACATGATTGGACATCATGGTTCATATCAGTTATAAGCAAACAGTGAAAAAGAATAGGGAGACTGTATACCCTGGATAGCCCTGATAAGTGGGGTAGGGTGGTCCTTGAGCCTGTGATGGTGCAGTAGGTGGTGCCACAGGTGGGGGATTAGAGCTGACAGAAGATGGAACGTGGCTGTCAGGCACTGAGCTGGTGATGCCGGTAGAAGCAGCTTGTGTACTGAAGTTGGGTGGTGGTGGTCTCGCTGGTGGCTGGGATTTAGCCTGCGGTTGCACTGGCTGTAATGACACCATAACCAGTCACATCACAACCAGAAAAAACACGGATTTGATTGGATGGTAGTTCTGACTGGACACTCACAAATACGGTCCGGGGGGCAGGAGTAGGGCCTCCTGCAGCTGGGGCCGGGTTATTGGACTGGTAAGCAGGGACGTTAAAGGAAGGAGCACTCGGCTCACGTGCAATACTCTGCTGCAACTCCCTGTCGATAAAACATTAGTGTGTGAGAAATTATACACTTAATTTAACCACCTCCAAAAAGCTTTTTATAGAAGAGAAAAATCTGTCAACCTCTTAAATTAAGGGTTTCCATGAATTTAATGTAGTATAAATAAATTTTGCAGTTTTGGTCATGACTGGTGGAATTAAAGTGCTTTTTCTTCCAAGGTCTGTGCTGTCACAATCAATAAGTGATAAGCGAATATAACACCTATTTAAGGTAGCGTAAACTAATCACATTAAAGTTCTACTAAATTGACCATATGCACATATTTTCCATAAGGGGAAAGTAGCTAAATGGCCATTTTTACAATAGTGCTTTATCTAGAAAGCTAATATTCATTCACTTATACATTTCTTTATTTTCATATTAGCTTTCAAGAACAATAGAGAAAAGTACAATCTTTAAAGTCCATCCTAATTTTCAGCACCTCTGGTTAAAACAATCTTGGAAACACACACACACTTACTTGAGTAACTCGTCCCTTTCAGTTTTGCGAGCAAAAACGATATCACTGCACTTATTCTGGAACTTCAGCAGGATTTCAGTTAAATCATTGTAGAACTGTTTTAAGTAGACAGAGAGGGGAAAAAAACAAATTCCAGTTATCACTTACATGAAAAAACTAGGGATGAACATTATTTAAATATCTGGTGAATCACTATCCTGGTGTTTAATATTCTTTTCTCAAAGGCAGACATGTCTGACACTACCAACAGGAGGATACATGATTAAATGTCACCTCACATTAATAACACACCGCTCCTAGCGGACAACTGAATATGCATTCATTATCGCTTGAATTCATTGAATAATATGAGAAATCAAAGCAATGAGGAATATTAACAGTCATAAGAAACATTACCTTAGTGCCCTCTTTGATATTGGAGCTGATCTCAATGTAGCTATCATGAGCTGAGGCCAGTTTCTTCAATATCTCCTCCCTGTGGTTAGCCTCAGTGTTAGATTGCTTAAGTGCTGAAAACCCTTGATGAGATGTCTGTGATAGACAAGCAGATATTAATCCACATAGATCAGTCACTATATATATATATATATATATATATATATATATATATATATATATATATATATATATATATATATATATATATATATATATATATATATATATATATATATATATCATATATCATACATATACATACATACACACAAATTTTTTTTTTTATTATACCTGTACTTGGGCAAGTATGTCCTCCTGGGAGCGAAGGTTCTGCTGAACACGCTGTGTGTATGCGCCATAGCGAGCATCCAGTTCTCCAGTGGTAAGTGCCTCCTCATTAATGGCTCCATCTTGAGCCAAGGCAGTGAGGAACTTTGTTGTCATGTCAAAGGTCACTGCCTTAATCTCCCCTTCCAGAACTTCACGATCCCGTTTGACCTCATCAAGCTTGGCTAACTGAACCTTTAGGACGTTCACCACCTAAGTGGTATAAAAGTGCAAGAAAAGAATGGGTTCGTATGTATCTACATCAAAAAACAGAGAAATGAATGCTGATTATAAAGTAATGCAATTAAAAAGCAAAGAAATACATCCTTTACCTCACTGCCCTGAAGAGTCTTGGCAGGGTTGGCTGAAGGAATGGCAGCACACAGCTCTGTCTCTGATTTGCAGAGGAGAGCAATCATCTCACAGTGAGTGTTATAACGCTCCTTTACCACCTGGTCAGCTTGCACAGCCTTATCCAATATGTTTTGGAAATTTCCACCTTCTACAATAAGACACACAGAAACAATTAAACAAATTTAATACAATTTTGTGTGGAGTATGAATAGAATACATGCAATCTTTTGATGTGTATTTGTGTCCAAAGAAATAGCTAAATTATCCTCAAATTCTCTTATTTGTGTTTACCTGCTCGGAGAGATTTGTACAGGTCTCCAGATGGAGTTCTGTTCCACCGCTGATTAAATTTGGCTCTGAGTTCATTGTCTGTTGCCTCCTCATCATTTAAAATCTTAAGAGACTACATCACCAAAAGGAGAAAAATAATAAATGATAATGTAATGAAATAAACTGTAGACATGCCACACAGAAAGGGTGTGGGGAAAAAAAAAAGAAATGGAGAGTGAGAGAAATTTACCTCATCCAGTATTTCTCGGTTTCTCTGCAGCAGTTCTGGTAGATCTTTGATCAGCTGCTCAATGCTGTTCAGGCCTCCCTGTTGGATCAAGGCACGACTTTTCTCCAGGATGGACTGTGGGACAGAATCTCCAGAGAGATCCTCTATTGCTGCAGGCAGGTTTAGAGAAGCCAACACCCTGACAAATCAAACAATATTCAGACAGTTTTTAAAAGAACCCAGAAAATATCCATGAATCCCAACCATTTTTTACATCCATCAATGCTCATTTTGAATATATGCATGCATAACTGGCTAACTAATACCACAACAGAGAATTTGAATAATATACACAGAGCGGAATGTGTTAAAAAACAATTGTTGTAATAAAAAAAACAAACAAACAAAGTCAGTCTGAAAACAAACACAAACCAATCAAAAACCAAGTTTTAAAAACTCACCCATTACAGAGGTTAGTCGCCTCCCTCAAACTCCCCACAAGTCTGTTGACCATTTCACCTCTCCTGGAATTAGCAATGCTTACAGACTGTTGCACTAACATGGGCACCATCTTCTCAAAAATATCTGAAACAATGAAATCAGACAAAAAGTATTTTAACTATATCCAGCATGAATAATAATACTAATAAATTATTAGCACAATATTTAACACAGTCAAGCATTTACAAGGGTAAAAAACTTTAATTATTATAATAGTAACTTTACTAAGATAAATATAATTAACTCGTTTATTATTATTATTTTTTGTATGAGCACATAAATGTTTACCATTACCTCTTAGAGAGGATATATACTGGCTTTCTGATGAAAAATAGTGCTAAATAGTATAAAGCACACTGTATAGATTATATAATTACATGGGAAATTAACCACTGAACAGCCTAAGCAAAATAACTGGTTCCAGGAAGTTTTTGACAATAGCTTGATGTATTACTCCTTCATAAATAATCTAACTAGCATTACAGGGTGTTCTTTACAGTGTAATGTAAGGTTAGTAACATAATCGCTCAGTCTTTGACTCACCTGCAAACTTCTGGCTGAGTGGTAATTGAATGGTGGTTGCCTTGATGAGTGATGCCTTGCCAATTTGCTCCAGGTCTTTGGTCTCTGGTACACGATCATGGTAGATGAAGTCATTGTCTTTCTTTGCAGCTGTGAGAGCACGACTAATCTTATCAGAGAGATCCTTAACATTTACATACTCGTCGTAGCGTGATGCTACAGTTTTAACCAGCTCTGTGGCATGCTGCACCACAAAAAAAAAAGAAAATGAATGAACAAATTAGGCCAAATAAAAAATCAAGACAGATTTGATAAGGTAGGCTCTGGAGCAGACAAAGTTTAATAACTGTAATTTCCCTCACAGCACTCACCTGAAGACGTGCAATCTCCTCTCCAAAACGCTTCTTCTGTTTGGCGAGCGCTGACTGATGGAGCTCTGCAGTGGCTTGCATCATGCAGTGCTTGGCAGCCAAGACTGGAAGCACTTCCTGGAAATAAAAATACTGACCAGGGAGAGGCAACCACAAACACCACAGCAACCACGAACAAACACCACGAGCATCCACAAACGAGCACAAACACACAGCAGAGGGCGCAGAAAGAGAGAACAGAACAGCAAATCAGCACGCAACTTTCAGCAAACATCAACCAAACCTTCACACAACTCTCATGCAGCATTCACACTCACAAGTTCAGTGGGAAGAAAGACAAAGACAGATATTCTTAAAGGGTTTGTGTGTTTGTGCGTCTAAGCTAAACGACTAATGCCCAATAAAGACATAAACCCACGTTATTTGCAGCCAGTGTGCGTCAGACTTAATGGCAGCATATTTATAATAACAGAATGTTCACTATAACCCCTAGCAGATATTTCTCTAATAGCAGAAAGCTCTGCTTTGTGCATACCTTGGGCAGGTTCTCTTTGTACTGGCACTGCTTGAAAGCATCACCATAGAAATCTGCAGCCTGATTGGCTAACTTTGCAATGATACCATCTTTCATCTTGTCTGTTGAGCAAACAAACAAAAACAAAATAGTCAAATAAATAGTAGAAGCCAGCAAATAAGCCAATAGATAAGTGTGAAGTGAATTAATCTCTCTGCCTTATAATAAGTGCAGGTTTTCTTTAGGTTAATAGAAGTTTAATGTAGGAACACATTTTTGTTCTGCTTTGTATAAATGCTGCCAATTTCCAAATGTGTGATTTGGACAGCTTTGTTCACACACTTTGAAGAACCTGGAACATATAGTTAAAGAGACCTCCTGGAGGTCTTAAAAACACCTAAACTGAATCCTCGAATTTCCATTTGTGAACCATATTTTGGAATCTTTTATAGATGACAGGAATAATACTTGAGAGGCAAACTGTTTTTTTTTTCTGAAAGGAGATATATTTTATCAAATCAATATCAATATTTGTGTGCAAATTTGATAATGATGTATTTTCCACACCAGCAGTGGCTTTGATGACGAAGACCTCTTGGGCTTGGCTAATCATGATCTGACTGAGCGTTCCCACGGTCTCTGGAGAAATATCCATAGTGGGCTCACGATTCAGAGCAGACAGCACTGTGTCCTTTATGTGTGCAAAAGCACCACTCGCCAGCTGAAAACAGAGGTAGCAGGATTACAGATGCAGATTCGAGAAATAAATTATGGATAATGGTTGATCTGCTGATTTTAGGGTGACAAACACCCACCTGGTAGTATTTAGCTGCTGTCTTCAGCCCTTCATCATTGTCCAGGTTCTGTTCAGAAGCGATCTGACTGGAGAGTGCCCCAATGTTGAACAACACACAGGTTTTCTCATAGCCCACACTTGCCAAAGCTAAAAAACACAAACAAAACTGTACTGGTAAAACTTGTTCTTTAATAAACCACTATTTACGTCACTGTGGTCAATATTATAATTTGTATTATTGCATTTGTAGCCGTACGAGGCAGTGACTTACCAAGTTTAACAGAGCCTCCAAATAGAGATCCTTTATCAAAAGCATCTTTCCATGTGAATGTTAGACAAAGCTGTAACACAAATTACACTCAGCATACATATTAAGTGCAAGCACATGCATGTGCAATTCATTTTTACCTTCATATAGCCATGTACTGTATGGAAGTTACCTCTGAGAAAGGAAACTTGGGCTCTACTGAACAAAGTTGATCATAGTACCTATAATGAGGGTAATAAAAAAACAGTTCAAATAAAAGGTATGAAATAAAACAAGTAAATACAATTCTTTTTTTAAGAAAGGATTACAGACATATCAATACATTTCATTTCAGGTTCTAAAGTCTGATGCTGACAATTGTATCTGGCTTACATTCACCAACAAACAAGCAAATAAAAAAACAAACAAGAAAACAGAGTTATTGTCCTATCAGCAAGGATAAGGATTATTTGTCAAAAAAAGTAATTGCAACAATAAGAAGAATTATGTTTTAATAATTCTTGCCCGTATGTTTAATTGCAATTTAATTTGCCAACATTTAATTTAAAGGCTAATCGACTTATTCCTGGAGGCTTGTGTTTAAACAAATTTCAGAGCTTTTTTTTTTTTAGCTTTTCCCTTCTTTTCTCATTCCCCTTATAAAGAATGTTTGTACAAGAACCTACACCACTGAAATCTCTCAGCACATACACTGCATAATAATTCTCAATTACACACTACGTAAAACCTCTCGAAATGTAACTTGAGAAGAAACGAACACGGACACAAAAGACTGACACCCAAGCTCATGTGACTAAGTCTTTCAAAACATACTGACGTAATTTAAATAAAACGCTAGCAAAAAAACTGATCTACACTGATTTATGTGACATGACATGTTGCGAAACTAGTTGACGGAGGTAGGAATGTTTCTGTATCCATTTTAAGCGGCCCCTACTGAATCACTCCATAGCTCCTTGATCGGGATTTCCACTGAAGGCGTGTCCAAAAAAGTCCTCTGAATATAGGCACAACACACCCTTTTTGTGTCATAATATGCCCTTTATACATCGTAGTCAATAACTAAGGTGTTCGGGGAGTGGGGGTGGGGGGTTAAGCACTCTCCATTCAGAAAAGTGCTGGAAATATAACATTTTCTGGATCATTTCCCAGAATAACTAAACCAAATTTCAACAGCAGGGAGGAACAGAAAGGCAGTCAGACAAGTTGGGAATCACGTAATACACACAGACATTTGTGATGAGTCACTGCAGCGTTTCCTTTGCCCTGTCAGTGTTTTCACAAAACACAGGCATTGGGAGCCACATTACTGCACCTAGCGTAGTCTCTAGAGCAAGGGTCACCAACGTGGTGCCCGCAGGCACCAGGTCGCCCCCAAGGACCACATGAGTAGCTCTCAGGCCTGTTTTAAAAACTCATCAGTGAGATGCATCTAAAATGTTAGTTAACTCATTGTGAACTCACAATACTTATTGTGAGAAATCATCAGTGTCATTAATTATAACATTTATAACTAAAGGGAAATGTGTTACTCAGAAGAGTGCGTCAAACTGGTAGGCCTTTGTATGACTCAGTATAAATGAAGAAGCTCTCAGGTTCAAAAAGGTTGGTGACCCCTGATCTAGTGTAATGTTACACTTTTTATTATATCTTCTGCAGACTATATCTATTCTTCTTGAAGTACGAATAGCTTCCTTTTTATCCACAGATTTTATTTCCCCAGAGATTAAATGCTCTAAAATAATAAGCAATAAACAAAATAAGACAACTCACCTAGCAGAAGCAACGTTTTTGTTTAACAACTTAAGAACTTTACTCTTTTCTTATTTTTTATAAACTGCAGGATATATTTTTCTTAATAAACAACGTTAACTTTAACTCGTGAGAAAATCTTTTATAAAAGTATTGCATTCCGATAAACGAACAACATACTGCCAATGCCATCAAATTGAAAACAGAATTAAAAGTATAATACACAATCAAAATTATTTCTAAACCTTCTGTGGAAAAAGAGCAACACATTTCTAACAGGTATTTCATTGTCAATCCAGTGGAGAACTTCCTCTTTAAACAAAGTGGCTGAGACCAAGCATGTCACACAGTCGAGCTCCGACGCCTACAGATATTTATATATCAAATATAATATTCTGTTTAAAATCAGACATATCTATCTTCTTCAACTCTTTTGAAGACTAATGGCTTCACATGACATGACATCATGCACTCTGGTTAAAAAAAACCGAGTCATTGAAAAGCAGGAAGTTCTCGAACGTTATAGGCGATGTGTAGATCATTAGGCTGACTAACAGCAATGCTCTTTAGCAATATTATGTGTATTTTCATTGCTTCCAGGATGAATGAATAGTTCTAGCAAGTTTATGCATGAATTAATAAATCTTAGATAACCCAAAGAAAAGCATCAGCTTTAAACGCTTCAAAAAGAACAACTGAATATTAATATGCAAATGTGTTCATCATTATTAAATCTTTTAGAATGCTGTAAACTACTAATATTCCTGCTCAAAGAACTTTTAAAAAGTATTCAAGAGTCTGTCTCAGATTGTGTGTATATATATATATATACACTATATATATATATATATAGCTATATATATATATATATATATATACACACATACACACACACACATATCATATATATATATACTATCAATATAATATATATATATATATATATATATATATATATATACTATATATATATATATATATATATATATATATATATCTATATCTAGTTGTTCTGTGTTACTTTTACACACACACTTGCTTCTCTTTATGCTAACTCGCAACCTGAGCGGATGACTTAAGTTAGGTGTGGCGTTTTGTCCCACAAACGTAACTATCAAAATAATTTCCGTACTTTTTCCCCTACTAACATTTTGAAGAATTTAAAGCTCACATTCACGCGTTATATTATTTGTTTCAAGAGAAATAAAGTGTAGGAAATAAAATCTTAAACGACTTATAATCATTTCCGTAGTTCGGCACAACAAACAAAAGTAAACAGCAGGTCATGCTAGCTGGCTAACACACTGGCTAGTTCCATTAGCTCACTCGGTAGCCAGGACAAAAGTAACATCGCGTGTATGATATAACACGTTATTTTTTGTATTAAATGTGTATTTTTAGTACAAATTTAGTATGAATATTTTACAGCCTAGCAAATTCGATAGCAGCTTAATGAGCCACAGAGCGTCCGTTTATCTGTATCACATTACTTTCGCTAGCAGTAATTGGGCACCGGACAACCCCAGATCTGTTACCGGGGCTTTTCAAATAAATAAATATCATCAGATGAGCGTGTATCTCCCGAGCTGTGCAGCTGCTGGCCAGCTACAGCGCCGCTCACCGCAAAAGGATCTCCAGCGAACTCTCGTGTTTGTCCAGCGGCCTCCCCACGGCACTTCTGCGCAGCTTATTTAACTCGTCCACGGCGCGCAGATACTCCGTCTGCTCCTCACCCGCCGGGTAAGCACTCGTGATGAATTTCGACAGCGGTTTCACCAAGTCGACTTCTGAAGACTTCTTCAACGGGACAGAAATAAACGTCGCCATTTCGGCCCGCTGGAACTGAAGCTTTATGGAGAAACAGAGGGGAAAACACAGCGGACACAAAAACACAACGGCGCCTTTACTTCCTCAATCTACCCGAGCTGTCAAGGCAGTATGCGTATTCATTCTTATGAGCGTCAAACATGCGTAGAGATTTGCGCAGAAAAGGAAAAATGGTTTAACTATTATCCGGCTACGTAACTCCTGCGCAAGTTTGACGCTAGCGCCGCTAACAGTACGGCTGTCAGAATCCGAATATGAATATACCAAGGAGGTACATAAATTCACTGTTCGGTTATGTACCTTTGTTTGTTCGGTATGGTTAGGGGGAACAATTGCAAGACATAAAATTGTTTGTCGTCTTTTATTAATGCAGTTTATTATTATTATTATTATTATTATTTTATGATCAACATTTGAACACTATATATATTTTTAAAACAATTCCAAATAAAATTCACGATTGGTTAAATAATATGGAAAATATTTTATTTAAACTTTCTTAAATAACTTTTTTAAATTTAAAATTCAAACTAATAATTAATCTGCAAAAATACTAATTGACACAACCCTCGTATAAAAACAGGTACAAAAGGAAAAAGGTTCTTCTCACCTCTGTCCAAGAACAAATTGACTTCTTGGGAATGAGGTGTGCAGGGTAAGAGGCAAAAGATGAGCTGAAATTGTAACCAGAGACAATATCACCGGGATCCATTAGTTTTATGTAGTTGCTGCTCAATGAACATTATCACTGGCTGTAAAGTGTCCCTCCAGCAGTTCTTTATGAGTGGGCTCCATCTGTCTCTTTAGTGGTGGGAGCACAGTTTACAGACAAATCATCAGTGCTAATGGTAAAACCTGGCCTGGCCATTTAGCAGCGATGAGTTCTAATTTTAGTAACTTGTGGTGTTCTTTGCTTCTTTGACTGAAGAGGATGTACACATGTTAAGCGTGCTGATCAGACTGATGCCCTGCATAGTGGTGTTTATACCATGTGGAAAGTTTTATCAGCCCAATTACTGTTTTTATGTCTGAAGGAAGCTACAAAAAGGTCAGCAAATAGCCTGTACAAACCATGCTAAATGTGAGAATATCTTATTAAACTACATGAAAGCTTGTTTAAAAACGTTACTATTGCAGATGTGTAATATGTAAATGCAGTATTTGTTTTATGGTATGATTTTATGCAGCAGAATAGTATGCGTTATGAGCACTCAAGGACATGGTATATTAAAATTATTTTATTTCTAGTACAGGCATGAAGTGTGTACATCCCAGCATCTTATAATACATGACAAGTTTCCTTAAGACACAGTGATATGGTTGTACCATATGTAACTGTTCTCATGGAAACGCACAGGACGGTCCACATGATCCACAGAGGATGAGAGTGCCTAGTCATCACCGTGTGTTTTATTCACCGCCCTTTGAGGAGTGTGAAGGATGGGGTGCACGCGACCTACACCTTTATTTTAAATAGCGTTGAACACCAGCATATACAGCAGAGTGGAGCTCCTGTATGTTCATGTCAGTGCAGACTTGGTCATTCATCCTAGAATTAAAAGAGGGCAACAGTCGTGCCCATCATGCTTAGTGGTATAAAAAAAAGAGGGGGGGAAAAAAAAAAGAAAATATGCACAGTACATGGCAACGCTACCCAATGCACTGCTACTGAGCCAACCAACCACATCAGTCTCAAAAAAGGGAAGTAAAAGGGAACAAAAAACATTAAATGACAAAATACATGTTGCTATTTTGTATCACATTATAACTAGAGCAAATAATTATATAATTAATTTAAATTGTTTATGGTCAACTAAAAAAAATTAAAATAAAAAAAAAGTACAAGTACAACCGAAAAACATCACCAGTCATCTGAAGCTGTCGAGCAAACACAGTCGAGTTTTTTGGCACCAAGAGATGATTGGTCTCGGTCGTAGCAGACAAACAGTATCATAATTTACTTTGTGAGATGAAGCTTTATGCATTAAAAACACTGCCTAAGCTCTTTATCTCACAACTAGCTACAGGGGATCATACACACAGGAATCACTTCGTCTGTGCAGACATGATGTCAAGAAAAAACAAAAAAGAAAACGGACAAACGTAATGAAACAAAATCACAATAAAAAAAGGATCATAAAAAAGTGCAGTCCTTTTCAGACAGACAGGTATATTAGGCAATCAAACAAGCACAGCCACTATTACACAAGGTAAACTATTCAAGTGGAGATGGTGTGGTCACCAGATTGTTAATCGAGGGCAGCTTTGTGACTTCGTTCATGACTGTCCCATCATTCAGGACTGTGCAAGAAAACCCTGCTCATTTTTTTTTCTTCTTTAAATCCATCCTTCCATCCCTCCCACTAAAAGCCCACCGATGCTTCAGAGCCGTCCCTCCTGTTTACACACACAAAATTTCTTCAGTTAAAGTGTTTTCAATATGAAACAATGTATACGCTGAAGTCAGATTCTAACAGGTACGAGGCCTTGAACAATCTCTGCTCCGTCTCTCTCACAGCAGATATGGAGAGAGAGATAGAGCAAAGGAGAAAGAGAAGGATGGAGGGAGCCTGTTCAGTGCTCGGGAACGGCAGTGAGGGACATCAGTAATGCCAGCAACTCGTCTTGAAAATGCCTTTACTTTAGAACCAGGTGGAATCGGTCGCTGGTATCATCTAGTAAAAACACAAAATACGGGCATAAAACATATTAGTGGGCTGAACCCCAAAGAGTACATATATTTATATTTTGAGTATGGCTGCCAATAGATTAAAACATTTAATCGTGATTAATCGCACATTAATTGTACCACAAATACTTTTCATGTTTCTAATACTCTGGCTGTAACAGATGTTATGATTATATAAATTTCTCTCAAAATGTCTCCATTTAATAAAATGATTGATTATTTAATATTTATATTACTCTGGAAATTATTATTGTAATATTATTTTCTTGTTAATTAATTAATTTCAATGTTAAAACAACCACTAAAAATGTTAAATATGGTACATGGCTCCTGTTGTTTTCGATATAAACTTTATGTTTATGTTACATATGGTAATATTGTGAGTAGCTCATATATGTAGTGAATCTGCAGCTAGTAATTTGGGGAAGTTTAGGAAGCGTGAGTGGATGCATGTTGCTGTGTGTTTTTTGTTAATAAAACACACCTATCGCCTCTTTTATATTGCATTCTAACATTACGGCTGAGGAAAGGATAAATGGTGAAATTATCTGGGAAGGCCACGGACTGAAATTTCTTTATTTAGATGTTCTTTTTTTTTTTTGTACTTTGACAGTAATGTTAAAATGCATCTTTTTCCTGATGTATCTTAATATGATGAAAAGTCCATTAGTATTGAAACTGAATTGTCCTCATGTTGAGGGTTGTGTAAAGTAGCTAATTTGTATAAAAAAAGAAACCGATTACCTTTTAACATACTGACAACAAAGCAACTCTCATCTGAGAAGTTAGACACCATCTGCAAAAGAAGCAGCACACAACCTATAAAAACATTTACTTCACATTTATTGATGTTATATATAAAAAAAGACAATTTTGCTCCAGGGTGTGCACGTACAACAGTGTTGGATAAATACAAAAATACAAAACGTACACATATCTGCATTATGCAAATTCATATACAAAAATAGAAGTCATACGTCAAGGGATGACTTCCTGTTAACAGAAGAGAGACAGAAGAGAGTGTAACACTATACTCATGGGATGCGTGCGTGCGTGTACCTGGTCACTGAGAAGTATATGTATTCCTGTAGGGCCCTGCCTGTACACTTGATTAATGAGGGTTAGCGGCAGACTCATCACATTGGATATTTTTCTGGTCAACTCGTGTGCGGTCAGGTCTTCGAGGTAAAGCGCATGGTAAACTACACAAACACATACAATTACACTTTAATACTGAAAGACGCACCGAAATGATGCTTTATAAGTAAAATAAAGGTTTGTTAGAGAAAAGAATTATATGTCCAGCATGCACACCATGTTAATTTTATCGAACAGATGCTCACAAACAATATAAACAAGTTATACATTGGATTGCAAACATGAACATATCTGTCTGGTAAATCATCACACTACACACACTGTCTTTAGTTTAGATAAGATATGATTAAGCATTATTCAATATTAAAGACTTTGACAGAGAAATCTAGCCAGCTCAAAGGTTCTTTAAGCAGGCAAACATGCACACGCACCGTTTATGGCTGTAGGACTGTGTTCTCCATTCTTGCTGTGGCAGCGTCTCTCCAGCAGAGGACTCTCACACTCCTGACACACATACACGGTCAACCGAGGTCGAACTGCCCTGTGAACGACATGCGCGTACACACAAATACATAGACAATGAGAAATGCATTCGTGCGTGTCTGTCATCATCAAACAAATCTAACTATAACACACACACACACACACACGTAGGTATTACTTTGATTTTAGCGCATTGTAAAGACGAATCCCATCAGCTGGCCCACAGATCTGCACCAAATCTTCACGGGTCAGTTTCAGTAAATCGGAACCTATAAACAATAACATTAATTGCACAGCCATAACGAGATAATGTTTTGGTTGTTTTTTTTGGGTTATTTTGTAGAACAGAAAGGAAGCCTGACCTGAGAAATGTGTAAAAACTCGGCTGTAGGAGTTGAACCTGTTCTTAAGAAGCCACTTGCTGTACATCCTGCATGGTAGCTGTTGGGCTTAAAGACTAAAGATGACAAGAAGGCGGGAAATAAAATATAAGAATGTCTTCCATGCAACATGATAACATCTCTCAGAGATTAATGATTACTAACCTCCATGAAGACCTGACTACACTCTGCTTGGTGCTTGGGTGAAGATGATTCACTGAGATAAAACAAAAACAAAACACTTGTTTGAAACACATGCAGAGTTCAAATGGATAAAGTTCAGTAAAAATATTGTTTATACATACAATACACTAGACATATTGGACGGTCAACACTCATTATTTTATTTCCAAAATGTATCAGCAGAACCTCTAAAGCACACGTCAAACTCAAGGCCTGTGGGCCGAATGTGGCCTTCCACATCATTTTATGAGGCCTGCAAGAACTTAAAAGGTGTATGATTGTTTTAAAATAACACTATGCTGCTTTAAAGAGTGCATTGACAAACTACATCTCCCACAACTATATCCCGCCACTAGCTTGCAGTGTATCCCACATCAGTGTTTACAGAGGGCAATTTTTCCAACAAGCAGAATTGACAAATTCCTACAAAATATCCCAAAATGTCCAGGAAACGAAAAATTGATGGAGATGGAAGGCACTTCCAAGAAAGATGAATACATATTTGTGCTTCAAGGAGAAAAACTGGCATGTATTTTGTGTTATGAGGTGGTGTAGTACATCAAAGACTATATACAACATATATATATATATATATATATATATATATATATATATATATAGATATATATATATATATATATATATATATATATATATATTACATACATACACACATACACATACATATACATGTGTGTGTTGTGTGTACTATATATGTATATATATATATATATATATATATATATATATATATATATATATATCATACATACATACACATACATATACACATACATACATACATACATACACACACACACACACACACACACACACACACACACACATATACACATACAGTCTTAAACTGGCCCTTCAAGTGACAATGAATTGGCCCACAGTGACAGTGAGTTTGACACTCCTGATCTAAACAATATCAAGTACACCCTAAAATCAAAGGTGATCTTTTACTCCGTTTGTTTCCTATGGATTCGGGCTGTTGCTAGTTGTAACATACATCATTTTCTGTTTACCTTTCGGGAACGGCGTTACTGTACGATTGTGTGTTGGAGGTGAAGGTTGGTGGAGCTGCAGTGTTTGGATTCACGTAAGCATTATCAGGCCAAGGAGAACACTACAGACAAAAGAATGAAAGGAGGTTATTAAACAGTGACAAGCTGACCATTTTTTGTTTCACCATGTAGGAAAAATGTTTGTCATTGTTCTATCCATAATTAAGGCAATTTTCTCATTTATGTTTCGTTTGTTTATGAGTGTTTATAAGTGTTTCCTTTTTAGATAATCAGAATTATTGTAATTAGCTCAAATGGGTAAACATTCTCCTCCAGTAAGAAATGTGTACCATATTTTCTGCATTCTTGTTATTTTTTCTTGTTATTTTTTTGCTCAAAAGAGCGAATGGATAGGAGGAGTGACATGGGGATGATGTTGATCACAAGAGGTATGCTGGAGTATGTAAATGTGTGTGTGTGTATCCGTTTGTTTACACTGCCTCGCTTGCTCTTGGCCGTCGAGTCTCCACAGTCTGCAGGGAGAGTGCGCTTACTCGACTTCTTCAGCTCATGCTCCACAGCCTCCTCTATCACCGGCTCCAGACGAGTCTACAAACACACACACTCGAGTGTAACTATCATTTCAGTCTTAGGTGGACACACTGTATACAATACATAATAAACAGCCTTGAAAAAATGACACGTCCTATGCGGCTTTTAATCGTACACCGGAACAAACTGTGACTTTACAGGCATTGTTTGTGCACTGGGACATTGAATAAAATGCTACAGCATACAAAATGCAAACGTCTTGGAAAAACAAATTTACTGCTTCCAGAATTTCAGTGCTGTATATTTTAGGAACACATTTGATATTTCGCTCAATCTAACAAGAGCTCGATCTACAAATACTAAAATGTTTATAGGGTTATATTTGCACTGGTACTGTCTCAGTAATTCAATGTGTAAATGACGGTTTGGAAGATCATGGTTACGTATACACTTTAACTTGGGAGTTACTACTAAACACTACGCTATACTGAGATTCAGTGATTTGCTTGGACAGAGCAATTCACACAATAAACTTGCCTCCGACAGAATTGTAGTATCATAAGACGGCTGGTATTTCTCCTTCTCTTGTGCACTCCTTTTTTCCATCTTCTCTCTGTCGGTCTTTTGCTTCCGGTCTGCTCCTTTCGGCTACACACAGAGATGTGCAGAGAAGTCAAGCTCCACAAATGTACTCCCAGGCGATTTTTTCCCCCAACCAGGACACGAGGCCGTTTTACCTTAAAAACTTTGATCTGACAGCTGGCAGAATGCATGTGCTGCATGTACTCTCCATTCTCGTCCTGTTTGAAGGTGTCGATCTGGATGCGGAACGGAACTCCCTTCTCTCCGCCGTGCTTCCTCGGTGTGAACTCTGTGCTGATGCAGTGGACCTGAAAACAAAAAGACAATTGCAAACACGACGGAGAGCAGCTGGAGAGACGACACAATAAGGGATCGTTAACATTCTACGTCTGCTCGTTGCGTCTCACCTGCACAAATACAGACGCGCGTTTCGAAACGTCCCAAAGAAACTCGGCAGCATTGAGCTGGGAGGAATGCGTGTGGGGTTCAGTGATCCCCACACACATAGGGATATCTACAACAAACATGACACACGCAGGGTTTTCATAAGTGACCACATTCCGGGAATAAGTGTGTCAAAAATTGAGACTGTGCAGCAAAGACATACCGATGTCGAGGAGACGGTCGCCAGGCCGATTCCACTTCCAGCCTTCCAGCTGCTGATGCTCCATGTACTGCAGCCTCCGGTCATGAAACACAACTCTCACTATACTCTACACACAGACACACAAATCAATGCAGCGGTCTCTGCTTTCTGTACTAATAATCTATAGTTTTACTTTTAATGAGATTAATAATTTTAATCTCATTTGTTAAATGACAACAAATTATCACCTATTTTTGGAAATTCCATGTTTACTCAAAGCATTCCATGTTTACCAAAAAGCCACTTTATAGGAATGTGGCCACACCACGGGCTATTTTCTCAATTATTTAGATATTAAAGCAACATGTTTTACATTTTGCTTGTATAGGGTCACTTAAATATAATCTTAAACATATAAATGGTAAATATAAGTATGTTACTTCACTTAAACGTGTACATTTAAAAAAGAAAAAAAGAATAATCGATAGGAATATAATATTGCTACACGACAACAGTTAATTGCAAACAGTTTTTTAACTCATGTGTTTGAGCTTGTGTCATTTAACTCAGGTGTTAGAAGCAATTTGCTCGAACCATAGAAACCAAACCAAATGTAAGCAATTAAAAGGAATACAGGCCTGTACACAAACACACACACACACACCTTCACAGATTTGTTGTTGAGTTCAGGCATTTCTCCCATCTTCCTATTATCTAGCAGACGGATCTCATAAGACTGGCCTGAATAAAGAACATAAGAGAGTAACGTACATACGTGATTATGCATCACCAAACCCGTATCCATGGAAGGCCATAAATAGCTATTTAGTACCTTGGTTTAGGTAGGTGAGCGTTTCCTCCTGCAGTTTAACAGCCGGTGATGTAGCAGCACACAGTACGTATTGAAATGGAGGATTCTTACTCTCAGACTCGACTGAGCTGTTCCCGTCCTCCTGCTTAAATATCGGCAGAGCCAGCACATCACTGTGGGGAGAGGGGGGGAAAGAGAGCGAGAGAGAACTATAGCAACCAGGTAAACATTTACAATTTGGCACTATACATATTCAGCTTGCCATAGAGACCAGGAACGGGGACATCCCCTCTAAATAATTACACGTGTACACATACGCAAACAGTCTCTTACTGCACCAGGTATGATGAAAGGTGAAATACGAGGTGTGAAGCTGTTAAAGATAATCCTTAATCATATCCTGTACACCAGCACGGATGGTCCAAACTATTTACCACATCATTTCTACATACTTAAACACAAGATATTATTTCTAGTCGCCTCTCAAGCCTTTTTTTGTATATGATTTTTACATACTATATGAGGACAGGCGTCTGCATCTCTTAATCAAGAGCTAATGACTTTTTAAATGTAGGACAAAATCATTTGTGGCACATTTTTTTCCCCCCAAAAAAGCCCAAAAGAACTCTCTACCAAGAGTCATTTTCATTGGGTTCTCTTTTGTTTTCCTTTAGCTTGCCATATGTTACAATATTATGGCAGCTACCATCATTTCCAGGCAACCAAAACACGGCAGTAAGCAGCACACCGTGTACTTCATTAGTCTGGTGGGTATAGTGATGAATTTATGATTTGTCTTTTTAATCCTTTAAATCCTTGGGACTACTTTAGTTGTCCAACGCACATCTATTTACACAACTTTTACATGATGCGTGTTTTTATTCTATTGTACGCTTCCGAATTCCCCACGTCGTCTCATGCAGCCTCCCTAGGCTTTTGAGAATAATGCCAGCAAAACAAAAGTACATTATTTTAACAAATAATCTAATGCACGATGCACAACAGGCCTCGATTCAAGTGTCTTTTATTTATGTCTATAGATAGATAGCATGATAGAATGTAGATAGCATGTGCAGGACCACAGAAGCTTATCAGGAACTGTATCAGTGAAACATGGAGAGATGAGAACGCCTGGAGCTGGGCTAATTAAAGTGAACATGTGGTATATGGGATGCTTTATTTTCAAACATTTTGCAGTGCCTTTTTCGGTTGTAGCCAAGACCTTTATGTTGGGAAAGTGGTAGCTTAGCAGTCAAGACATTTGACTATGGAGGGATAAATGTTTGAGAGGGCAAATTCCAGCACCAATAACCCCTTTCAGATTAACCTGGTGGAAGGAAGATGCAGAGTCGGGATTTAGTCAGAATCTCTGAGCATCTCATACACATTTCAGTGCTGTTGTGTACTGGCACACGCTTCAGCCTGGAAACCTTCCCCTGAAACCTGAACAGCCAGTGATATAACATTCCATACCACAGCTGCACCGTAGACACACACACACACACACACACACACACACACACACACACACACACAGAAACACAGACGCATCCTGGAACTTGATTATGTAATTGCTCTCTTTCCATCACTCATCCAAAAAACGTTATTTATTAACAATTTGTAACAGTTCACAATCCATGTGCACCAATCAACGCACCAGAAAATGTCATATTCTCTGATCCCTGCGCATGTGAACGCTGCAAGTCCTCTAGTCCAGTGCTAACCCAACACACCCTAATGCCAAATTCCTACAATGCTGTCAGTGACCAGCTCCTATTCCTTCTTCTAAAGCCAGCATGAAGGCTAATATTACCCACGCTAACACTAAAGCAGTCAGAGTCCTATCTGTAGGGTGCAGGAAGACACTTGCAGCTGCAGTGCGACAGGGTGGGGTAACATGAAACTTGATAAGAAGAGCAAGAGTGTATGCAAGAGTGTGTGCGCACACGAGCGTGCGTATGAGGGAGAGAATTGCACTCTATGACACTTTCATTTTACACCACACACTAAAATCTCCAATTCTTACCCAGATGTGTATGCCGAAACGTAGGCATGCGCAAATAACATGGCTTATATGATCACAATTCTGTTTCAGAGAACTGTTCCGGAAAGTTTAATGGAATTCTCACCAGATAAACACTCTTATGTAATTCTTGTAAGGCCCCTTGATTTTCCCCCAAAGATAAGAATAATGATTTCAGCCTGAATGGAAAGCAGGGACTTTAAAAGTATCAAAATATGCAGAGGGTTGCACAGAATAATCATTAGCTATTTATTTATTTATCCTCTGGACAAGTTTAGTCCCTGAAAAACAAAAAGAACTGATGCATAAGAGAAAGCTGCTAAATATTTTTTAATAATGAAAATATACCTGTTAGATGAAGAACATTCTATAGTCAAGCAAACAAATGGTAAAAATTGTTTTTTTTTTGCTTTACTTAACCATGTAGAATGGTATAACTTGGTGTTAATGCTGATCCTGACATCTCGGATACTTTTAAACCATACTAGATGGTGCTGTAAACATCCTGTGTCCATCGTTAATTTGATTTTACCATCATAAAGATTTAAAATTTCATTGAAGAGTTTTTGCATTACTTTAGGGTAATTAGTGAGCACTTCACACCCTTATTTATCCACATACACATATTAAAAGAATCTGTTCTTTCACCTTCAATGCATTTCGATTGGTTTCTTACTTCATTCTACAACATCAGTGAAGCCCAAAAATCACTGAAGCTGGATATACAATGTGTAACCTGTATACAGATTAAATGAAGTGTGCTTTGATGCTTTGCTGCACAAATAACACACACTATAAATAACTCTGTCATGTTCAACAGTTTTTTTTTTCAGTGTGACAGGGAGTATTATTCTCCTGAAAGAAGCCACAACCATTAGTGAGTGAGATTGCCATGAAGGTGGGATTTGCAAGAATGCTTATGTAGGTAATGCTTGTCAAAGTAACATCCTTGTGAATCCACACCCAGACCCAGGATTCTCAGCAAAGCTTTGCTCACAGCATAAAAACCATTATTTCTCCATGGTCTATATCTAATACTCACATGCCCATCATAAGAGCTTTTGGTGGTAAACACAATTCAGCATGGACACTCTGACCAGTCTAGGGTTGTCACGATTCCTTCAGTAATGCATACACACACAGGACGTTCAAAAAAATCCCTCCGCAGTGGTGTGTTGAACAAGTGGTGTAGCGTTTTTTTATTTAATTTATTTTTTAAACACATGGATTCAGGGCATGGAAATTTTCAAATTCATGTTTGAGAATAATTATGAGATTAATTGAACAAATAGTTCTTCATAACCTACACTATGCGGCCCTGAAAGGACTTCAATATGGCAACTTAATGAACTTCCACATTTTTTGTTTTCACGGATATTTTTAGATCCAATTTCAGCAATAAAAATGTACATTTTTCTAAAAAGAAAAACAAATGACAAGAGACGTTTTATTTTCTCTCTCTATTATTGTTCTTTAGTGCTTTTTTCAAATCAGATTGCTCGATTCATCGATGGAACAATCGGTAGAATACTCAGTTACTAAAATAATCGATAGCAACAGCAATAAACCAATCAATGAACAGCTGTGAGAACACACCAAGCTGTATTGCATTGTGAGATCTTGTAGTAGCTCAGTAACTGTGGCAGTTAAGATATTTGACATATGATCAAAGGGTCATGAGTTCAAATCCCGGCAACACCAGCTGCCCCTTAGGGCCATTAAATAAAGCCCTTACAGGTGTTGAGTTGTAAATAAAAAGAAAAGATATATAAATTGCTTAATGTATTAGGGTGTTTAGCAAATGCCCTTAACTCCTCACTCACATCTGTGAGACTTGGGTGTATATGACCCTGCTCTATGTTTACTGTTTCCTTTCCCTGGACCTTTTGCAAGGTACAAACCACTGCATAGCAAAAACATCTTAAAAAGCTGTTTTGCAGTTCTGTCCCAGTCCTATAACCATCACAATTTGACCCGTCAGTCAAGCAGATTCTAACACTTGCAAAGTAAAAAAAAAAGTAAAAAAAACATTCTTTATTTATAATCATCATTGCAGTAAGCATCATATTTGATACAGATGGTACTGCTGCTAGTTTTGCACATTTACATGTTCCAAAGTCTATTCTAATAATACTTTAATAATAGTCATTATTAAATACTTTGTAATTTTGCGCAAAATGTAAAGAGCAAATAATGAAGAAAAACTTTCAATAACTTACAATATCTTCTAGACTTTCAGCAAAGGGTAAGTGTGGTGATCTAATTTATCAAAAAATGCAAAAACAATTAATTGATAAATTGAGCTTAAAGTAAAAGTAATTTTTTTAACAGACAGACTAGACAGGCAAGAATCTGAAAATATATGATTTGTTGAGCAGAAAGGCAAATCTGAAACTGGAGACTAATGTTTTGGTGAGTGAAAATGCTAAGTATGGAAAACAACTAGCAACAGTGTGTCTACAGAGAAAATTGCTGATTGTGACTTTTCCATCACCTCCCCAAAAGCGTGCCAGGGGGACTGAATGTGTGCGAGTGTGTGTGTATGTGTGTGCGCGCGCGCGAGAGAGAGAGAGAGAGAGAGAGAGAGAGAGAGAGAGAGAGTGTGAGTGAGTGTGTGAGTGTGAGAGAGTGAGCATGTGAGTGTGTGAATGAGTGTGTGAAAGAGTTAGTGTTTGTGAGTGTGTGTGAGAGCGGGAGACAGAGAGAGAGAGTGTGTGGGTGTGAGCGAGAGCGAGTGTGTGTGTGTGTGTGTGTGTGTGTGTGTGTGTGTGTGTGTGTGTGTGTGTGCACAAGAGAGAGAGAGCGAGAGATGTGTGTGTGTGTGTGTGTGTGTGTGCACAAGAGAGAGAGAGCGAGAGAGTGAGAGTGTGAGAGTGTGAGTGAGTGTGTGAGTGTGAGTCCGAGTGTGAGAGAGAGAGTGTGAGCAAGTGAGTGTGTGAATGAGTGTGTGAAAGAGTGAGTGTGTGTGAGTGTGTGAGACAGAGAGAGAGTGTGTGGGTGTGAGCGAGTGTGTGTGAGAGAGAGAGCGAGAGAGTGTGAGTGAGTGAGAGTGTGAGTGAGTGAGTGTGTGTGAGAGAGCGAGAAAGTGTGAGTGAGTGAGTGAGTAAGTGAGACAAAGAGAGTGTGAGTGAGTGTGTGAGTGAGAGAGAGTGTGAGAGAGAGAGAAAGAGAGAGCGTGAATGAGTGAGTGAGTGTGAGAGATGTGTGAGAGAGAGAGAGAGAGAGTGAGTGAGTGTGAGAGAGAGAGAGTGTGAGTGAGTGAGTGTGAGAGAGAGTGTGTGTGTGAGTGAGTGAGTGAGTGTGTGAGAGAGAGTGAGTGAGTGAGTAAGTGAGTGTGAGAGAGAGTGTGAGAGTGGGTGAGTGAATGAATGAGTGTGTGTGTGTGTGTGTGTGTGTGTGTGTGTGAGAGAGAGAGAGAGTGAGTGTGAGTGAGTGTGTGAGTGTGAGAGACCGAGAGTGAATGAGTGTGAGTGAATGAATGAGTGAGTGTGAGAGAGTGAGTGTGTGTGTGTGTGTGTGAGAGAGAATGTGAGTGAGTGAGTGTGACATCAGACCCCGTACATAATGCACATACAGGTGAATCTGAACGACTAAAATCAGTGAAGTAGTTCGACACTCAACAGAAGATGAAAGTGTTTTATCTACATATTTAGTCCATATTTAGTGTCTCCTCTCCACATGTCTTATGAACACTGCTGAGGAGAAGAGGTTTAGCTCAAGCTTCTCTCAGCCATTTACTACACAACACTAGCTGTGGTAATGGGATGATGAGTCACACCAACCTCAATACCTTCTAAACTATTCAGTTTTGTAGAATTTGTTTCTATGGCGCATTATGTCACTGATATAATAAACATGACATAATACCAAAAAAATAAAACAAATATTGTCACATCTGCGCAAACCCAGACCTCATTAGCAGATTCACTTGAACAACTCGTTCCATGTTTAGTCCCTATTTGCTGTTATAATAATATAATAGATATTGGAGGTTTTTACTCACAAAGAAATGAGTAAAGTCAGGTGTACAGATAGAATTCCAATTCATCCCATCTGGGTTAAGCTCAGAGATCTATTGCAAGCCACTCAAATCTGAGATAACAGTATGTAAAAAAAAAAAAACACATACAGCAAGATCAAGAAACGTGTTTCAATTCTTTTGTCCATATAATGTACGCGTGTTCATAATTTATTTATTCGCTAATGCTGAATATTTTCCTGTTTATCCACTTGAGCGAAGTGTCCTAACTGTCAAATTATATAGTATTAGAACAAGCACAGGCATAACAAACCAGACAACTGGAACTGCTGTCAGGCCTGTTGTTATGTAAAGAAAACACAAGGCTGGCTGCAGTGTAAAAATGAAAACAATCCATGCAGGGGTGGTGTGATACACATCGCTTTAGGCTTGAACAATTTAACATAATTTCACAATTAAAATCCTAATTGTTTAGGATTTAACAATTTAACATAAGGCAGGAAATGTGTTCCAATATAAATCCTATTGGTTTATAGTCACCTCGTGTTATAGAATGTACAAGCTTCTGTTAAATTCAACATTACAGCAATAACCATAGAAAACGCCACAAAGGCTGTAATGTGCAAAATAATTAACCGTTTAGTGGCATAAATAATTAAAATACAGTTCTCCTAGTTCAGCATAAGCACTTTCAATCACAATATTCAAATTCAAAAGTACTTTTACTTTACTAGGGTAATGTTTAAGCAGGGGATCTGTACATTTTCTCAAGTACATGAATTGCAAAGTTCATCCTGCACTGTAAACAGTCATTCCCTCAGCAGCCTCTCTTTTTTTTTTTTTTTTGTTTTTGTGCTTGTTGTGTTCACAAGAAAAATCAGAAAGTACAATACTATCTGTCCTAAAGATACACTTCAGGGGAAAACCTAATCATTACAAAGTGGCACCCGAAGACCTTCCAACCGTTATTATGACGATACACTTCTCATTGGCAAAACCGTGTGTTTGTGTTGTAAACTGGAAACTGTAAGATTTTTACACAGATCTACTGTCAGACATAAATAACATAACTGCTTATATGCAGTGTGTAATGTATTAGTTGACAGCAAATCATACTTTATTTAATGGTTTATAGTTAGGGTTGTTGATGTGAAACGTCCAAGAGGAACACTAGGTCCTGTTCTCACTTATGTTATAGCGACAATAAACAGTCATTCCCTCGGCAGATTCCTCTCGCTCTGTCTTGCTTTCTCTCTCACAGCCTGTCAAAGTGTAAACACTTTTCCTGATGACTTTCCAGAGCTGGCTAGCTTTGTCTGTTCCATAGCACTCACAAGTGAAACTCCTTCCATAAATATTAAATGTAAAAATGTCTAACAACAACAATATATCAGCCATTATATGGTTTTAATAAGCAACACATTTTTGATGTCATTTGGTGAATAAAAATAATAACATTCGAACGATCATGTGACAGCCAGAACTATAGGTTCCTGAGCTATATGAAAATCACACAAACCATTTGACCTACCAAATTTGAATATTTAACAGGGTGTAGTTTAGAATAAATAATGTCTGGGACCCGTGGTCACAGGAAACTCATCAACGCCCAATGTAGTGTAATGCACAGTGAATGCTTCCTTTCAGTCATTCACACAACACTACATGTAACTACTACTTTAAATACTTAAAAGAAAACTCTAAATGTTTCGTCACCTAGTACACAAAATTGTACTTTCTGACCAACTTCTACAGTATAAGAGGCATAAACTGGAACAGTGCACAGTGCTTTCATTATTACTCTCACTGCATCTACAATTCTGTTCATCTGTGGTTTCATCCTGGATGTGTGAAGGGCGAGAGTGAAGGTACCTGCATCAACCAAGTGTTTATTTCTCTACATTTCCCTTTAAAATACGTATATTCGTATTCAAAAGGAGTGCGAGTGACATTTTTTCCACCCTGTGTTTTTGTGGACATGTTGCAAGGAACACACTGTACCAGGAAGTGAGGTTTAACCCAGACAGAGCTGATCAGTGCTAGCGTTAATGTTCTTCACAGGTCTGGAGGCGAAGGTCTCTCAACACTACATACACACGAGCACGCGCACGGTTTTGTGTGTGTGTGTGTGTGTTGTTGTTTTTCTTCTATTTAACGTCGTGATCACTATCTACCAGCCGACCGGATGTAGTCAGAAGTGCAAATATGTCTCATTGGTTCTTCACTAGTTGGAGCTCAGTGGCTGTTTCTTCACACAACACTAACGTGTATCTGTAATGGCTGACACGTCGATAAACAGCCTGCTAACGTAGATTTCAATACAGTGAAGCTGCCGAATACCCACCAGGTTGTGACCAGCTACATCACTAGTTACCTACAGCACCTTCGTCACAGGACTTTATTTGGACCGTGCAAGCCCTAGTGCACTAGAGGGGGGGGCGTCGTAGCCTTTAACGGGGTCGCGCAGTCCCTATAAGAAGTGAACGGAGATTGGGGAAGGGAAGCTGGAATTGGATTACCCACGGCTCGGTGTATTAGTGCTCATGTGGGTGAGCTCAGTCAGTATTCAGTACCTCATGCTGTAGGCTCCAGCCCCGAGCTCCTGGCCGATTCCGGACAGACTGGCGTCAAAGTCGTGGACGAGTCCCGACTCGATCGTGGCGTCGTCCATCTTCAGCACCCACGCCATGGCGCCCCGAGAGACAGAGATAGAGATAGAGAGTCCTGAAGGGAAAACAGGGAGCGTAGTTGGGTCCGAGTTTAAGAGGCTGCTACCGCCTGTCGGCTTGCTGGAGAAACTCCGGAGGGGTAAACAGTATGGCCGTGAAGGCCCACAGATCCTCCATGCAGCCTAGCCCCACATCTCTTACGACAGCACCACCACCAAACACCACCACCACCACCACCACCAGCCGCAGCAGCAGCGCTCGGAGTTTCTCCTTCCAGGCGGCGCCCTGCGGCTGTGTATATTACAGTACACGATCCCCACCTCTCTGTACCCGGGAGGAGGAGGATGCAGAGCCCTCAAAAGTGCACCTGGAACTTCTCCCGCGGTGTGAAGGGACGCTGACAGTCCACCGTTAGTCTACATGATCATCTCACACGCGCATACACACACAAGCGCCATGTCCAGCCGACTGCGCTTTATCCGTTCACACTTCAGCGGATCCACCCAGTACGGTCCGAGAAGCCCATGCCGCTTGAAGCGCGTCTCCGCAGCCCCGTGATGGAGTCCGGGAGAAGCCGCGACCTGAGAGATTTCACACCGAGACAGAAAACACTCGACGTCACGGCCTCCCGTCGGCACGCGCACGAATACGGGTGGGGATTTCACCTCAACACGCTGTGTTCTTCGGGTTGCCTGTTCAGAGCCACGAAATCCAGCCTGAGGAGCAAGAAAAAGGCAAATAAAGAGATCCTCCACACAGTTATATTTATGACATGTGGCAGACGCCTTGATCCAGAGCGAGTTATATTTACCTCATTTATGCACCTGAGCAGTTACGGAGTGCGGGGAAAATGAAGTGGCAGCTTGGCTGGGATTTGAGCTCACTTTCGGATAAAGACGCGTGATTTAACCATTAAACTACAACCCCCACCTGCACTCCTCAACTGGTTTCTGCACCTTGGACTAGTTCGATTCCACGGACTGGGTCGGAGGGCAGGGGTGGATGGGGTCACACGCTTAACTACCCAATAACACGTGTGTTATATATAGTTATATATGTTATATATATATGTATGTATGTATGTATGTGTGTGTATATATATATATATATATATATATATATATATATATATATAAGGGGTGCAGTGGCTTTGTGGCTAGCACGTTCGCCTCACAACGCCAAGGTCCGGGTTCGATTCCCGTGTCGGCCATGTGTGTGTGGAGTTTGCATGTTGTCCCCGTGCCTCAGGGGGTTTTTCTCCGGGTTCTCCGGTTTCCTCCTGGTCCAAAAACATGCACGGTAGGTTGATTGGCACCTTGGAAAATTGTCCCGTGTGTGTGTGTGTGTGTGTGTGTCCTACGATGGGTTGGCATTCCATCCAGGGTGTATCCTGCCTTAATTGCCCATAGACGCCTGAGATAGGCACAGACTCCCCGTGACCCGAGGGAAGATCGGATAAAGCGGAGGTAGAAGCGGTAGAAGATGAATGAATGAATATATATATATATATATATATATATATATATAGATATATATATATATATATAGATAGGAATGAAATCTAATCATATATGTATAACATATAATGTATAATATTTTCAGATAGATGGATAAAACTTTGTTGTCACTGTATAAAATAGGTGCAGAGAAACAAAAGTGTCTAAATATAAAACACCCCTACAAAGTTTCAGCCCCTCCTTTTTGTTCATGATGGATTTTTGGTTTTCCAAGATGATTTTATGTAAATATTTGCATTCTGTTGTTTAGACAATGTTCCACTGGCATTCATATAACAAATAAAATACTGTGTTTAGGAGTTTCCTAAGGTAACATATGGTGCATTGTACCATTTTGTTTGTTTTTGCTTTGCTATTTGTTTCTATTATTTATTTATCTAAAACAAGCAAATGTGTTTTGGTATCAGCATATATGAAGCATGGGTGTACTTTACTTCTGAAGGAGTGATTGTTGAGTAACAAATGTCAGAAGAATAGATGAACATGAATAAAACATGTGGATGGGGTTCTGCCACCAACATTTTATTGCATAGAAAAGAACTTAGTTATTCAAAGAAAATGTAGTGGATGAGCATTGTAGAAGAATAAAAAAAAAACATGGACATCAGACAAGTTGCAAAAGAGATTATGTATATAATTATTTTACTTTACACCACAACGCTGGTTGCTGAACCTTTTTTCCGCTTTCCCTGTTTCTCTTTTGCTTGGCCATTTAATAACCCTTTAGAGCACATGTGTCAAACTTGGTTCCTGGAGGGCCGCAGCCCTGCAGTGTTTTGTTTCAACCCTGCTCCAATATACATACCATGTAGTTTTCAAATAAGCCTTAATGATTTGATTAGTTGGATCAGGTGTGTTTTAATTATGGTTGAAGCTAAAACTCTGCCCTTCTAGAACTTAATATTTGAGAGCTTCCTCAAAGTGTGCTAAGAATTTCTCCTACCTTCCTTCATCTTCTGCTAATAAATATGATTTTGTGGGAAAATATTTTTACTAGCCTTTTTTGTTGTTGTTGTAATTGGCTCCAAACCAGGGGGTGTCAAACTAACTTAACTAAACTCAAGCATAATTAAAAACACCTGATCCAAATAATCAAGTCATTAAGGCTTATTTGAAAACTACATGGTATGTATATTGGAGCAGGGTTGGAACAAAACACCGCAGGGCTGCGGCCCTCCAGGAATGGAGTTTGACACCCCTGCTTTAGAGGTTAGTAGAGCTATATGCTGTAGGGAAAAGTTGGTTCTCAAAATTTTGTTTCAAGTATAAAATCGTGCAGATATAACTCGGGAACCTTAGGCAGTGTTCACCTCAAACATCGCGATGGTGAAAGGTGCATTCTCAGATACTGTAATATCGGTGTGTTGATTGACAGAAGTTGGTTTGCAGTAATTAAAAAAGAATAATAATATACTAATAATGCACTATAATTACATACACTTTAGTAAAGTGCACTTTACTCGGATGGTGCGAAAAACAGAAAACATGTGCAGCAGCTTTGCCAATGGAAACAGAGAGAGAGAGAGAGAGAGAGAGAGAGAGAGAGAGAGAGAGGTTGGAGAGAGAGAGAGAGAAAAAAGTCTTTACATACAGGAAACCTATCAAAACACATTAAGCCTTGGGGTACATGGACTACAGAAGACCATCTGACTGCAAAAAGCATGACATCTAAGACTGGACCACATTTCTTAGATGTAATGAATTGTGCACACATTGCCACACAACTGACAGTTTGGATACTTGCATTGTTCCTAATAAAGTGGCATGTGAGACTGTACTTACTCCTCATCATATTTGCTTATTTCGTGTAACGGGTAACAAATGAAACAGGGCCCAACAATTCGGATACAAGCCGGGGGGAACCCAAAAGACCTGGCAACATCAACCGGAAGCGCTCGATGTCACGGCGTAGACCAATCATCAACCTTTACACAAGGAAATTAAGCAGTGTCGTCATCGCGGACCCGCCCTGCAGCTAAGGAGAGCCTGCACGCCAAATCAAAACACACACACACACACACACACACACACACACACACACACAAAAAAAAAAAAACTTTTAGAGACACTGTATCCGCTTTATGCTCCCATTAGACCCGCGATGCCCGGATTAGGGTCGGTGGGCCACGTGGTGATGAACACAAATCTTCATTTCTAATTTACCTTTACATTTGTAGATAAACATTTAACACGAAACTAACATTTAACATTTTATTTTAGAGCTGCAATAATTAAAAATCCAGGGTCCGGGTTCAATTCCCGTCTCGGCCATGTGTGTGTGGAGTTTGCATGTTCTCCCCGTGCCTCAGGGGGTTTTTCTCCGGGTTCTCCGGTTTCCTCCGGGTCCAAAAACATGCACGGTAGGTTGATTGGCACCTTGAAAAATTGTCCCTAGTGTGTGAATGTGTGTGTGTGTGTGTGTGCTCTGCGATGGGTTGGCATTCCATCCAGGGTGTATCCTGCCTTAATGTCCATAGACTCCTGAGATAGGCACAGACTCCCTGTGACTCGAGGGAAGAACGGATAAAGCGGTAGAAATGAATGAATGAAATCAGATCATATTTTCAGTAAATATGATTTACAGCCCAATGTAGAAATTCTAAAGTAACTGCACGTTTCTCGTTCACTGATATTACGGTCGTATGGGGCTTAAATGTTAGACACTTAAAATCTATTGTACTGTTTTTCCTGTTTGCATTTTTCTAGGTGAAATATTCACTAAATTAGGAAGCTTTGTAAATAAAACTGCATTAGTTATGTAGTTTACAAAACATATATAGTGAGGAGAACCATGGCAAGTTTAATATACGTAATAATGGAAAACTTGCTTTTTGTGCATCATAGGCTTGGCTTTAGACATTACAATTGTCTTTGGAAAGAAGTCAATTATAAATCATATTGGGTAAATATATGTATAAGTGTAATAAAAAAAAAAAAATCCAGCCTTTTTTTTGGTTATCATTTTCACCTCAAAAATAGTACATTGCGCATATACATTGATAACACCTCATAAAAAGTTCCCAATACAATTATTGATTTTGAATTATCTTATATATATATTACTGTCTATTTTGGAAATGTTTAGTTTGCTATTACCACATTAAATCACATAAGGTAGGTTTCATCTCTTTTTATGATTAGATTCAACTTTGTCATTGCTCAGTTTACTGTACAAATCAAAAAAATGCAGAACTGTATTTTGTGCAAGCATTTGTACCTATTTTTGTAAAATAAGATTTCAACATCCTCAGATTAATACGTCATATTTACCTGGAAAACTCTGGAATGAGTGGTTCTTCAACTTCACAGCTGTTCACAGTTCCTAATAATACAGTCCAGACCCCAGCTAACAGATCAGTGCTATTAATCTATTATAAATATTATATCCTTGGACACTACAATCTCAACTATTTAGCTTTATTCTTGAATTCTCTCCTGTATCATTTAGATTTACATTTGCAGCATTTGGCAGATGCTCTTATCCAGAGCGACTTACAACTGAGCAATTGAGGGTTAAGGGCCTTGCTCAAGGGCCCACTAGTTTGAACCCGTGATCTTCTGGTCCAGAGTCCAACACCTTAACCACTGGGCTATCACCTCCCTTCTAGATGAATTTGTGATTTTTGGTCGCAGATGAATAAAATCTAAAATGAGGTTGTAAAATCGTACATGTACAAACAAAGACATTAATACGGTCACGATGGTTAGTGTTTTCAGTACCCCGAGCCGAAGAGAAAACGACTGCACATAAATGAAGGTAAAGCTGTTTACTCATGTCTGTACATTTTTTATTTTTCATTTTATTGTTAGCATAGCTTTAGAAATGCAGTGGGGTAACCAGAGGAAACCGTTTCCTCACAGGGGAGAAAGAGAAACTACAGAAAGGAGAAAGACACACATCAGTTCTTCCATTTGAATGCGTAAATACATTTCTACAAATTTCCCATCGGAGAAGAAATGATACTATGCTACTAAAAAGAATCTACACGCCCTCCAAATAACACAAGACTTTCTCGAATACTCCTTGTTGTGTTATATATGTACATATTGCCTATGTACTGAAATGACATCTAGTGTCACAGCCCCACTGCGACACGAACCTTGCATGTGTGAGCGAGTCCCTGGACTTGTTACGTCCTACAGGTGACCATTTAAAAAGGGTTGGTTTTAATCATGACATGCAGATAGCCAAGCAAAGTATGCCATATAATAGAGCAAGCGGAACCAACCATTCAATGTTATGAAGTGATACGACCATTAATAATTCACCGAGAAGCTGAAAGCACTGAAATGTCTACTCAGATTCTGTTGCTCAGAGCTTTGAGTTGCATTTAGCAAATCTGCGTTTCCCACAAAAGCTCTTTGATCGTAATGAATGATTTTGATATTGTAGAGTGACACCTAAAGCCTCCCCTCTGTCCTTTTTCTCTCTCACTGCTGGGATTTTAATAGGTAAGTAAACTTACTCTCTTTCTCTCTCTCTCACACACACACACTTGCTTACAATTCAACAAGCACCACAATGAGTCATACACACACAAAAAGAACAACTTGGATGAACAGGAAGTGTAGGAATCTGATCCACACTGTCCCACATGGCTTCAGACTGCAGCTGGATGGATGGGAAAAGGCAAAGGAAGGTGTCCAGATATGCAAGTCCATACTTGTGTTTGCATGTGTGTATCTGTAAGCCGGTGTAAGTTTATAGCGATCCGAGTGCATGTATGTGTGTTAAAAAGCCTGCCAGGGCTCCTGCCCTCAAAATCCTGTGGGTTCAGCTACAGGCCTTGACCAACATCTGCTGACTGGTCACTTCCGCTGGAGCCGCTCTGAGCACGCTTTATATACAGATTCAACAGCTTCAGCTGCAAAGACAAAGGGTTCATAAAGATATTTACAGATTTCAATCAAATTTAGTCGTGTTAGATAGTAGAGTAGGTTGGTACAATAGAGTTTATCGATGAATTTACATTAATTTATGGAATATGTTTTATTTTATTTGTGACGGTCTTATGTCTGAATCCACTTGGAATTAGGAAACAAGTAAAATGGTGGAATATGATGTTTATGAACAAAAAAATAAAGTAGTTCAGATTTAGTTGAAATTTCCATTCAGAATGATTTTTTGTTTTGCGTTGTTACATTTAATAACCGTGGCAAGACACATTTTCAAATTCAAAAAGTAAAGTAGTCTCGAAGCTGAAGTTGACGGCCACAGGGTACAAGTTGAATGTTAACAGCTCACCTTGCTGCCAGACAGTTGGCTGAGGTAAGGCTTGAGATCCTCCCCGATGATGGCATAGATGGCAACAAGGCAGAACACGCAAGCTTTCCGTACACTGCTCTCAGAGTTATCGTAACCCTACATAGCACAGTTAAAGAACTATTACAATCGAAACCGATTTAAAAAGCAGTAGGACCATGATATCATTGATGGAAAAAGAATGGGACAGAAGATTTATTATTATGACACCATGTATAAACTTCATTTGAAAACCTTAAATTGATTAACAATGTATTGATGTTTCGACTGTCATGCTTTACACAACCCATAAACCTAAAACAATCTGCATTAAAAGTTATATGCGAGTTCTGACCTGAATGAGTCCTGGTACAATCTCCGGGAGCATCTGGTGCAGACCCTCCTTGGGCAGTCTCTCAATTACTTTGGTGAGCATCTTAATGGCAGCCAGATTGATGGGATAATCTGCAGACTGAATGATGGGACATAGCACCTTAATGCACTGTTCCGGGCTGATGGAACTGGCCAGCATGGCTGCTGCTTCTTCTGCGGCCCGGATCACCTACGAACATGCATGCACAAAAACACACAGGTACATGGTGTCAAGAGAATTTTAAAAGTAGTAAACACGGAGAGATATTTCTTTCTGGTTGCGTTCACTGGTCATTTATAATATTGATATTATTCTAATTCACATTTCATATTATGTCATTTATCATTTATCATCATTTCATTTCATTTGTGCTATTTATTTTTAATTTGGAGTACAATTCAGTTTATTTTATTCATTTATTGATGAGGTGGTATCTCTGTAGTTAAGGCTA
Source organism: Kryptopterus vitreolus (assembly GCA_030449085.1). NCBI lineage: Eukaryota > Metazoa > Chordata > Actinopteri > Siluriformes > Siluridae > Kryptopterus > Kryptopterus vitreolus. The sequence goes on from JACRUU010000007.1 coordinate 17,039,482, forward strand.
CTGATGGGAAAGTTGGGGGTTCGAGCCCTGAGATCGCCAAGCTGTTGTTCTTGGGTACTTTGAGCAAGGCCCTTAAACCCGCTGTGCTCCAGGAGGCGCTGCATCATGACCCTGCCCTTTGACCCCAGCTTTCAAACGAGCTGGGATATGTGAAGAAACAATTTCACTGTGCTGTAATGTATATGTGACAAATAAAGGCTATTTTATTCTATTTAAGCAAGGGGGTTCAGTTTCTACCTTTTGCTAAAAAGATTTGGTGTGAAAAATATTTTAGATATCTAGACCCAGTATATAAAAACAAAATCCTGTTTAATGTTCATGTGGTTTTAGAAACAAAAGACAATATAAAGTTTTATACATTATAAATAGAAATACATAAAGTTTTGCATGTGGTGTGTTTGGAGGTCTGACCTCTTTGTGTGGGTCTTTGTGAGCCTCCAAGGTCTTCATAATGGTGAGCTCTGCATAGTTTTTAAAGCGCCAAGGCTGCCGGTTTAAAATCTCCTTCAGCACCCGCAGTGCCAGTGCACGAATAACATGCTGCAGAAATAGCAGTCATTACAAACATAACTCAACTTCACTTTTATGCTGGTTTTAACACAGAACTGTGTATATCCTCTGAGCATACCTCTCCGTCTCCCAGGGTTTCCAGAAGAAGCAGGAGAATGGTTTTGAAATGTTCATCCCAGACATGCAACTGTGTTTCCCTGATCAGGCGCATAAGTTCGCAGAGAGCTGCCTTCCTCTCCTCTACCCGCTCACTGTGATTAGACAACTCCTTTAACAGCTCGGCCACCACCTCTGCCTGGTCCACACTGCTATCTGTTGGCATCATTGTGTATGAATCAGTGCATGCTAAAAACACACATTAAGAAACGTATGGCCATGTGACAGAAAAAAATGGCGAAATGCATATAAATGTGTAATTTTACTACAGCACAATGCTTAGCTCAACTCCAAGAGACAGTAAATTTTATCCAAAGTCAACTTGATTAATAGATTTAACAAATTTTCTAAAAACAACTTTAAATCTTTCTCTCCATGCCATTCTATATTGAATTGAACCTACTTAAGCACGTGGTGATGACCAAGAATGTAAAGGAACGTTTATTGTGTACTTGGTAACCAGCACACAATAAAATCCTTTGTTGTACCAGAACCTCAGAATCACAACAGGAACACAAACCATATACAAAATATAAAACCACAGCTTTTGACTTTCTGCAGCGGAGGCGTTTACTCCTGTCAACTGTGGAGTCATGCGTATGTCCTAGAAATGCAGTACAAGACACACACACTAGATTGTCTCACCATCCGTAAGGCCTTCGTCTTGGTCCAGTGCATCTTTCAGGCTCTTACTAAAGGGAGAAGAGCCGAAGGAAGTGTCTGAGTAACTACCTGGCTGAAACTCCTTGCTGGGACGGGGACTAGAGGAGAGGAGAGGCATGGTGTTCAGCAGAGACGTTTTGTTATCCAGAGCCGTCCGGCCAGTTTCCGCAGTGTCAGCACCACCCTATGCAGACACACAAAAATGAATACATCAAACTAAATCACTTATCTACCACATCTGCAGCATATGCATATTTACCACGGATATTTCAGCAGATGTAATATCTTGTCTGTCTAATCCTCATCACGTTTGATTGATCTTAACTATTAATTGACAGCTGCCTTATGACTTCTATTGTGACAGAGGTCAATTAATTAGTGGTTATTTCATGTATCAAATTTGTTAAAATACTACAGGCTGTAGTCAAACTTACTTTTCTACTTTATATATATATATATATATATATATATATATATATATATACACACACACACACACACACACATACAAATACACACACAAAAAAATATCTATATTTTTTCCACACATTTGTTGTTATTTTTCTTTTTGTTTGTGGTGCAGGGGGTAGGGGGGAGCTCTGTTGAAGCAAATAATATGTTCTGTCTCTTATTTTATCACTGAGGTCACTTTTGTAAACTATCAATCAAAAGACTTTGAGGAAAAAATAGGGGTTCTTGCTTGCATTTATTTCTTTATGGAAAATGTATTGACAGTTCCTTTCCATAGTAATCGCAAATATAATATATAAAGCATTGTTTACAAAATGCAGATGCATCATCAACATTAGTACTGCCATTACCTCTTCTCCATCACCCTCCCTTTTCCGAGGTGGTTCACTCAGGTCCTCTTGGCTCCTCACACTGAGATTCTGGATGGCTTGGCTAACGCCACGCAGGGAGCTGTAGATCTCCTCCGAGTTCATATTCTCTGTGTCATAATCAAATGCACTGGACAAAGGGAAGAACAATATAATATTTATACATATTAGATTGTGCAGGGTTTTCATGACTAGGGGACGTGTGTGAGAGTGTCAGGGTTACCTAGGGGAAGGTGTGTTCTGTGAGGTGTTGGTAGGGGATGTTAGCGGACTAGACCAGCTAGCTGGTGACCTTGGTGTGTGTCGTGTCAGGGGGCTACCGACTGGAGCCTGGAAGGAAATTAAGCAAGAATGAATCATACTGTTATACGTTTATTACTGTTGCTCTCTAAGATAAAAATTCATGCATGGGACGGTGGGTATCTTACTGGTGCTATGCCGCCAGTGTTACGCAGGTGGTTCTGAAGGAGTTTGGTTGCACCATCTTGGAAGGTTTTAGGAAGTGCACCAAGCAGCATCGTGAACTCTGGCGTATTCAGCTGGAACAGCGCAATCAGCACAGACTGGGCTGACTGGACCCAAAAAAGAATTTCCCAAAATAAGAAAATTATCCTTTGAACAATCAAACACTAAATCTTTAGATAAATATAAACTAAAAGCTACCTGACCTCCATTGAGAATATCTAATCGATATCAAAGATAAAAAGATGTAAAAACACTTTCCCCATACCTTCCTGACATCAGAGCTCTTGGGTTCTGTGGTCCATGTAATGATGCGGGACACTGCAAGTCTTGTCTCGCTGGAGTTGACAAAGTCCTGTGGCTCCATTTGTAGCGTTAGGGTCTCTATATACTTCAAAATGGCCACCTTTACCTGGAAGTATCAGCCACACATTACTACTAATCTAGAGCACCATCAACATTTGCATTACAAACATCACAACTCATAAATGGCTAGGGTACAATAACAATTACTCTATTACATTATTACATTACATTCTCTGGACAGTATTCTTACCTAATGAATGTGAATGGAAATGTGCATTACATTCGACATACTTTCAACATCTCATTGGTCTACAACAATCATGTTATTCGGCAATTTTTGTCCCTCATGCATACTCACACATGAATGAAAAGAAAAGAATGAAAAACAAACAGAAATAGCCATAAAAGATGATGTGCAAGAAAGGGGGAGTTTGAGGAACAGTGTGTGAAAAGAATATGCACTAATCCTCATCTCTTTCTCTCCTGTGCATCAGGAACATGGTATCCATTATCCACTTAAAAACCAGTGTAAGGAGGTCCTCTGAGTGAAGCAAAACTAAAGCACTCAACAAATCATCATAGCGGTGATCTCCATCAAGGTCTCAATTAAGTATATTCCAGAAACTTGCAAAATTCAATTCGAAACTGATCAACTTAGCAACAATTGTAACATCTATGATGTCATAAAGCTTTTCTGTTTCCAACCTTTATTGGGGGGGGGGAGCCAGTGAGCTATAGGATTGCTTCCCGTGTCTCACTGACCTGTACGGCTTCGTTCCACACTTGAATATGTTCCTGTAGTGTGCAAGCATGTCGCCGCTTTCTGAGGGGAAGCAATTCTATAGCCCCGCCCCCGTACTGGCAACAGCGCCTTTTCCCCGGCTTCAGAAAGAGAGAGGAAAGCATATCAATGACGTTTAGACCCATACAGAAAGGGAGACGTGGAGAGGGATAAGGGGAAAAAAATGCCAGTAAGGAAAAAGCCAAGATGTAGAAGGAAGGCTGAAGGGGGTGGGAGGGCACAAAGAAGAAGGGGCAAATGGCATAGTGATGTATTACATGTGTGCGAGGGGAATGAAACTGCGGTATAATCTTTTGTCAAGCAGTGACCTTATAGTTGGCATGAGAGTTGATGGTTACATCCACCTCATAGAGCTGACACAATTGACCAGAAAAACCTGACAAACACCTAAACTGAAGCCATCTAAAATATATATGGCATTTAAAGTAGGCATGACTCATAACCAAGCCCGTGATGACACACAGCCGCACCCAGAAGCAGCAATTACCTTTAAGTTGGGTGTCTGCGTCTGGTCTACGGTGAATCTCATGAGAATTGTAAACTGCAGATCATTAGGAAAAGACTCCCTAGAAAGACAGCGGTTTAGCATTAAATGAGAAATGTTACTTCTGGATACATTACGTAATGGAAAATCTTATCTTTAAAAACCTTGTGACATCAAGGGCTTTCTGCACTTTGGCCTGTACAGAGCCGAGGAGGTCCGCGCCCATCTTTTTCAGGAGCTGTGTGAGCAGGACAAACAGCCAGTCCTGCAGATCTGCTTTATGAACCATTATGAAGTCCACCAGTGTCTCCAAGAACATGCTGAACACCTACAACACACAATTTACACGTGAAGTCAACGAGCTTCAGCCCCAAAATGGCCTTCCACTATGTGCAATATAGGAAAGTTGCTTATAGGGATGCATAGATGTGATCAATATCCACTGAGACTACATTCAATCAAATGTGACATTTAAACAAAAAAAGGATGCTCATAGGCCTATAGCTTTAATGCTAAAATGCTAGCAAGCTCCTTAAAGCCAAAAGCTTGAATTTTCCATTACTTTGCCACAGAAGAGACCGTCGGTAGATTAAATTAAGTTTATAATTATCATCAATGCATCCCCTGGAGCCAGTGCAAAAACCAGTTTTAGTAAACTAGTTCAATATTCAGATCATTTGGAAAACATAAAAATGTTATCAGGAGTTTTGAGTATTATTTATCAAAAGACAAAGCATGCCACAGCTCAGCACAATCACCAATTATTTATGTCATAAAAGCAATTCAAAAGCGAAAAACAATTATCGAGTATTCCTCACTGCTTTTAGTAAACATCCCTACAAATGAGATCATACTCTCTTACTGATTAGTGTATTAGTTTCATTGTTAGCATTGAAACACAAACACATTTTTAAATCAATTAAACGTATAATTCTACCAACAGGCACCATATTTATTAAAGAAGCAGCCAGAAGCAAACACAACAATATTAAAAATACAATTTGGCCATCGGACATTGGAAAACTGCATGAAATTCTTCTCAACTTACTCTCTACAGTTCCACCCGAGGAAAAGGCATGAGAGGGGAAAAAAACCAACAAACAAACAAACAAAGAAACAAACAAACAATCTAGTCAGTTTCCTTTTACATAACCTTGCATGCATTCATGAATTAATTCTGATTTTTTTTTTTTCTAGATGAATGAACAATTATGAAAACAATCATCAATTCAAATGCTTTTCTCTACAAAAGAATTTGAATAAGGAAGAAGCTAGAACAGAAGTTGAAAAAGAAACGTGGAAGAGATGGAAGGAAGGAAAGGGCAGAAGTATTTGTGCCAGAGGATTTTGTAATCCGAGCACATTATAGGTAGGGGGGGCTCCAGTTATCCAGACCCCTGAAGACAGGTGAGTGTAGATGAATGTGTATTGTACCTTAAAGGAGGCGGAACTGATACCGGATTCTGCCGTGCCGAAGCCTCTGGACTCACGCTGCAAATCAAAAAAAGTGTTGGACCCGAAGGCCGTCAAATCAGACTTACAGAGCTCGGGCAATGGCCTGGCCACCCAGAGCAAGGACAGAGTCCAAACAAGCTCAAGAAAATCTCCGCAGGTCGGAGGTGAGTAAGAGACCAACTCAAACCCCAAATGAGTAACCGAGCATGTTAGTCTTTTCAAAGTGCGTCGATGTGCATGACGGTACAGTATAATCAAAGTTTAATTTGGTATGTCTCCCGACTTAAGATATTACAGTAAAACCACCGTGCATGGGCAAAAAAAAAACCCATTTCATGGAACTTCAGGGAAAAAGTTCTTTTTCGGAATTTTTGCTATAATAATTCGTTGCCATCGAAACATTATGCTTTGACCCCCCCCCCAAAAAGGAAATGGATTAGTTACGGCTTAATTGCAGCAATATTGTTTAATAGTCCTCGGTATCTAAGCAATTGTTTGTAAATATGAGCAGGCATGCGAAGAAAAACAGATCCTGTCCGAGTAGGTAGCAAGTTGCAGTAAATGAGTAGAGCCGAGCGTTTGAACTCTTTCATGAGCAGTAGAAAAATCCACCCAGACCCTACAAACCATGCTGTTAGCCAGTGGCCTCACCACGAGAATTAGTGTGCAGAGCGCATGCCTCTGTCGAGAGTGCTGCTGCGTACGTACACTTGTGTGTCAGAGTTAAAGGCTGAAGGTGAGGCAGAATCCGATATTTTAATTCGTACAGGTTTCATGCATGGGAATGTGTACGTGCGTGGGGGGGTAAAAGCGCCCAGCTAGAAGAGGGGTGCCGGCGGTACCTTGCTGTGTGGGTCTGCAAACATCCTGGTAAATATCTCACACAACCTCTTTAGTTCAACCCGGCTGTGAAAAATCAAAAGGAATTCAAGTTAAAACTTATGGAACACAACATCCGATCACAATATTCTTTTACTGAAACAATACAAATTTCTGTCTGGCAAAAAATCTCAAGTGCAAGGAGTATACACTATAAAAACACTCACCCTACTCATACATTTGAACTTTGTTGCATTTCACTATTCACTAAACAAAACCTTGGGGATTCAACAGAAGAACTAATACAAATCTAACAATCCTCGAGTGTATATGTGCTGTACCTGAGAGAACGCTGGTTCTTCAGCAGAGACTGTAATCCCATCAGCCCCTCCTTCCTTTCAGACCAATTGGCTGAGGCACAGCGGTTAAGCACTTCGGCCACATCCTCGGCCTGGCGCATGTACGTAGGAATACTGCCGTTGCGCGAGCTGTATGAACGCTCCGAGCACGCACTCGATGCATCGCTGTTGGCATCGTCATCGGAGTACATGCCGTAGGTCTCATACCGCCGCCGGGCCGGTTTCTTCTGCTTAGGAAGAAAAAATCATGAATGTGCAGTAGAGCTTTGGAAAAGCACAGCACAAAGAGATCTGTGTTGAAAATGTGGATTGCTAGTGAAAGCTTTACAGTGACTTTTTAAAAGACAGGAAAGCGGGCTGAAAGACTGACCTTGCTCCGCATATCCCCTAACAGCTGGCAGCGTTAAAAGAATCGGTTATTATTTGATAGTTAGCAAAGAGTTAAGCACAGAATCACAGCAACATTAGGGTAGGTAGAAGAGTCATGTTCATTTGTGTAAACGCAGTTGTATACCAGTGCATCAGCGAGGGCCTCCTCTACGTCTGACCCCGTATTTAAGACTCTCATGGCACTGACAGAGGAAGAAAGACGACTGGACTGAGAGATCCCCAGGCCTGAACCTAAAATCATCAACAATATACAATAAATCTAAAATCAACAAATCATATATATATATATATATATATATATATATATATATATATATATATACACACACACACATATATACACACACACACACACACACACACACACACACACACTTGCATTACATATGAACACACTTCACAGGAGGGAAGAAAAAAATAAATCAATATCAAAACATGACAACACATTACAACACATCGTTCCAGATTAAAAAAAAGATCATATGATGGAAAAAAAAAAAAACAAACAAACAAAACAAAAAACACCACATCCACAAATACACTAAAAGAGTAAGTAAATTAGACACAAAAAAAATGTGGGTTAGGATGTAGGAAAAAATTACTGATAATGACCACTTAGAAAGATATGTCGAACTGATTAAATCTAATTGAACTGACAGCAAAAAGCTTCAAATGCAGAAAATATATAGACACTCTTTCCTCTTTGTAAATGTCGTCCTTCACTTTCTTCTAAAATCTGCCACATAAATGCAGTAAACACAAATGTTTTAAAGAGAGATCCATGACCTGTAATAATCTTATAACCTGGCAGGAGAGGGCTGTAAGTATAAAAATGCCTCTTTAACGCTTCTAATTCTGATCTTCAGCGAATTAATCGCTTTTATTAGTTCCGACATTTGTGGCTGTTTGCTGAAGAGGATTGTCAAAATATTTCAGATGCGGAAAACATAATTGTGATGGGTGCTAAACAAAGTATGGCGGCAGAACACCAAAAAAAAAAAAAAAAAAAAAAAAGAAAGAAAAGCATGACTGGGATGACTGGGATGACAACTGAACAGACAAGCGTATATATATATATATATATATATATATATATATATATATATATATATATATATATATATATATATATATATATATATATCGCTTTGAATAAGGTCGGGGCAGGCTGCGGTTCGTAGTTCACCTGCTGCCCCAAAGGCATCTGAGGCATGAAGAGCACCAGTAGAGCGAGAGTAGTGTCGTGAAGCTGTAACACACACATACACACGACACGCAAACCAAGTCAGTGTTAGAACCCACCACTGAATCCCAAGATGACTGAACCTTCACCAAAACACCAACTTTGTGACGAACACATTCAGACTCAAAGGTTCAAGTCCAGTTCTGCTTGTATGACCAGCTTTTACAATGAAGCAATTTTTCCTCCATGATCTGCTCTACATGAAACTTTCAGTTTATCGAATTTTAATCAATCAAACATCTTCACTTACACTTCATTGAACTATTTTATAATGTTTAGATAATGGCACCAGCATATCCATTCATATATACACTTATACTCTGATATAACATCATATCTTAATTCCGTTACAGCCTTGACTGTCAGAGAAAAATACATACAGATAAAGATTTTCTGTATCCAAGATTTTTCCGCGGAATCCAAGAATATTAAGCACAAAAGAAGTTCTCTATTTTGATGTATGAACAAAATCTCTCAAAAGTTTTCACATATGCACTATTAAAAAAAAGACACATTTAAGATCCTTAAAGTAAAACATCCTATATGCATTCCAAACACAATTTATTAGTATTAAGCAAAATATATACATAGTGCTCAGACCGTTGCATTTTTTTCCCCTTTTTTGTCTAGTGAGACGTGCAAAAACACCAAAATGTCTCGTCATAATCGAACAGCATGAACAAAGGAAATGCTGAAAAGCAATAACATATTTTCACAACATATAGTAGATTTTAGATACAAGTAGATTTCTTTCACTGTAACAAAACCGATTTTAAATTTCAGGCACCAACTATCATTTAACCCTGTAGGCCTCATTTAAAAAAAAGCACATGAAGTCAAGCAAGCAAAGTTCAACTTCTGTAAGCTATGGAGTCATGGAGACTTGAAAAGTGTAGTGTACATGCAGAATAGATAATAAAACACAGTTTGCTTTTTTTGTTTACAAATAGACACTTGCCCTAACCCGCAGGAGCCACAGCGATATGTGGATGGTTCTGTTTACAGCAATGGCTGTGGCTACTCACCAAGCGGCGTGAAGGAGCGCACAGGGCTGGTGTCTCTGCTGCTCTCTCGACTGGCTTCACGACTGCAGCCCTGACTCACACTAGGCCGTGGTATACGACTACCCCGCGCTGACCCACCCCAAGAACAAGGACAGAAATAAGAAAAGACAAACAGGAATAGAAAAAAACAGACAAATAGAGCCATAAATATTATGAAGAGAGAGAGAGAGAGAGAAAGGGGATAAGGGAGGATACGATAGAAAGCTTAACAAAATAGTAAAGCAATGTAACAGAGAAACAGAGTATTTGTATAAAAAAAAAGACCTAATTTAAAACTTGAATGGTTTTTACGGAAAATATGAAATTATGTTTGTAAATCCAAAACTTGTGCTAGCCATGCAGGCACTAAACCAGAAATATTGGTAAACAAAGATTACACAAAATGAAGGATAAGAAGTTCAAGAGATATAGGTTACATATAACACAGTTATAGTTATAAAGTGTTATAAAGCTGAAGAGATAAAGAGGATGAGCTGCAATGGATCTGTAGGTGGTTCGTGTGAACTGTAGGATTCAGCTTTTTAACTAGCGTCTACATTTGGTTGTGATTCAGCCCTGTGAATTAGCTCAGCGGATTAATACGAGAGCAAGTACTGTCTCTCCAAGCAGGCCAAAGCAGCACAAAAACACCACTAAACACCACTGCTGAGACAGATGGAGCGCTTATTGTACTGGGATAAACACAAGGAAAGAAGCAGAGAAAGCATACCTCCTTTTGATCCATTGTAGATGTGGCTGACATTTGAGGGCGCTTTGGTCAAAAAAGCAGATTTTAAGATCCGTAAGAATATAATTTGGTGTAAGATGCAACCAAACAACCAACATTAATCCCCCAACCACACATAGCAGCAAAAACTGATTCCCTTTGCAGGCAGCAAATCGCAATCCCTTGTTGCTGTACGAGTACAAATCGAGACAAAATCATCAGCCTGGAATTTTCTTTTTATTGATAGTAATCAAAACTTCAAAGAGGTGAACTCCCAAGTGAGGTGGTTTGTGGTACCACATGTGTACCAGGACATATAGAGAGAAAAAGATACAGAGAGCCGGGTGCTTACCCACGGACAGGCGAGTGGGGCTCGAATCTCGACTGCAACCTTGACTACGCGGAATTCTACTGCGTCGCTGGGAACCTGGAGCAGCACTCACCCGCTGGGCGCCCGTACTGAGTGTGCTCAAAGCTGTGCTGGCCAACACACGGCCTGGAGAGCCGGAGCGAGAGCCCGCTGAAGAGAGAAAAGAAACGAGAGGAGTTGTGAAATTGATTAGAACAATTCTACATCGAAGGAAAGCTCCAGCTTTTCAATCTAATCTCTATACACTACACAGAGTTTACATTCACTGTACTCTTTATTAGGTCCATTTCTTCAGTCAAGAGGCAACAGCACAATAGATATAATCATGCAAGTCATGGGTTTTAGTTAATATTTACATCAGATTTCAGAATGGGGAAATGATGTCTGGGTACAGTTGTAGCTGCCTTTAAGGACTGGTTTGTGCATTTCAGTACCTACAGTTTTCCCAATATTGTGTGTGTGTGTGTTTAGAGGGGTTGTGGATGGTTGATGGTTTGACTGGAAAAAAAAAGCCAGGTCCTTTTCTAATTTTGCACTGTCCAGTTGCAACCATGCTGGATTATAATGCTGTTCTAGTCTGAAAGAACAAATTTCCCCCATTCGGATGCATGATATAAGAATTAAGTAATTAACCTGTATGTGTATAAATTCATGAACTGTGCTGCTGACACTTGATTGTTTGGCTATTAATTGCAGTATCTGATAAAAGTGGATGGTCAGTGTTCTTTTTATCATTTATATGAGTTTAGTAGGCAGAGATTATGTTGAAAAAACACTGGAATATTCCTTTATAGTGTCAAATAACACAGCATATATAGAACAACCACACAATACTTGGACTAATGAACAGCACAGAGAGAGAAACTAACAGTCACAACAGTATTTATTGAAAGCCAAAGTCTTCTATAATCAGTACTTTCATGACTACGATGGATCTTACACAACAAACATCCATGAATATAGTAGACAAAAAAAATAAAGTATAAAAAAAATAATAATAAAATGTGAGATGAGGCCAGTGCATAGCAGAAATGTTTACTAATACTAATGAATTCACAAACATGGCCCAGCTCCTCCAGACTTATCTCCTGTAAAGCTAAACACATTTTCGTCAGAGATTATTTCGATACACTGAGTTGTTACTAATTTTTTTAAAAATTTACCACATTATAATACAACAATAAAGCACCCAGAGCAAGCCTTGCAGAGAAGCTGTTCGCTGTATGTGCAGCACCTAGTGTGAGGATGGACAGTAAAGTCCACGTATCTCCAAAAGTCACAAAGGAAAAAGAGAGAGTGGATCCCAGTGGTACATGTAAAGAGGTGAATTTTGTGTAAGAGGTAAAATGTGTAAATTCTTACCACCAACAGGTGTAGCAGACTGTGATCCTGAGCCAATAATGGGCCAAAATCATAGAGAATAAAGGAGCCATGAGGCCCATTATGTAGGAGGAGGAGAAGCACATTAAAACAATGCAATGCATTATGGGCTAAAAGCATGCAAGTAGCTTTAGCAGTCCAACATACACAGCTTATGAGTGAATTTAAAGCCTATAAGTAAAAAGAACAATGTCAGGAGCGCACACAGAGTCTGAAAGCTGCCGTACAGAACTACAAGAAGCTGCCATAAAAATAAATAAATAAAACAACTCTAAGATGACGAAAGATGGTGAAATCCCTAACACACTCTCCCACATGATTCGCTACTCCACTGGTATATGCTTCCCTTTAAAACAAAATTCTTTAAAGCTTTCCTTTGAGTCAATGATGCCTCACAGTCACACACACACAGACATTAATGTGAGATTGCAGGAGTGTGTTTGGCTCTCAATTGTCCTGCAGGCAGAAATGGACTCACACCGACACACCCAAGTGAATACCACACAGCATGCAGATACACAATCACGCACACGCGCACACACACGCTCACTCACTCGCACACACTAACACACTCGCCAAAACGTCAGACGAGGGTACCTGGCGTGCAATCAGAATCGTCGGAACCTAGAGGCACAGAAACAGTTGGAAGGAGCCGTGTGTTACATCCTGAGAGCAGGATGATTCCACAGACACACACACACTGTGCTCTTGGACAGCACGTTGTTTAAACTTGTAAGAATAGCTTTACAATGTTTTAATTCAACATTTAATATTGAATGGCATCGTATTTGAATGAGTGCATCAGCTTGAGCATTGCTGATGGGGTCTTTTTAAAACGTGAACAAGCATCAAGTGAAATCAGGACAGAGTAGTCAACGCTATTTACATGACAAAATCACACGCTGGTTAAAGTGAATTTCTCCAACAAAGCCCACAGTGATGCATTATACCTAGAAGCTTTTCCAAAACTCTGACATCCTTCAGATGCTTTCACATATACAATGTTTAATCCATTTAAACAGAATTCATGGTGCAATCGATTTTCTGGTGTGGTTTGTGTTTGCAGGACACAACACAGCAGCCTTGATTGGGCGGGAATAGTCAGAGATCATATAAGTGAGGGTCTCTGTATGGTTTTGAACCCAAGTTTGATTAGAATTAAATACAGCAAGTGACTGATGGATTTTGCTTTTCTAGAGGAAAAATGTTTTAAAAAACCACAAGACGCAACCTGAGCTAAAAAAGTTTTCTAGAAATCTTTCAACCACAAAAAAAAGTTCAACCACAATACAAGATACATTTTAAATAATGTATCAACGGTTTACAATTTATAACATACTGACAGAACATGACCCCAAGTGACTTTAGCAGTTTTAACTATTGTGCTCCAAAATACATAAACTGTTTAGACTTAAATGGCCGCGAGATCATTAAGTAGCAGGAAAATGTACGGTTTCTTAGTGAGCTCAGATACCCCGTTGTTACCAGCAAAGTACCCACTACCATGTCAGCATAACTGCTGTGCTGAGAAAGATGAAGATTACCTGGTGAACATATGACAAACACTTTCCAGTGATAAAGTACAGCAAAGCTGAAAAACCGTAAACCATATTCAGCAGCTATCAGAAAAAGTGCACCTATATGGTTGACAAACAAGTATACTCAATCAACTGGCAGCTATATGTAGAAGAGAATTAAAATGTGTGCACATTCATGCTTTTTACTTTTATTTAAGAAATGAGTATGTGCAAACACTTACGCTGAGACTGAGATACCATCTTTGTTCGGCTCCGGGCCCTTGAGTCCACCTGACTGCTGCTCATTCCGGATGGAGTTGACAACGGCTGCTTGGTACGAAGTCGGCCTGAAAATCCACACACACATTTACATTTCAAGTCATGAGCCTCAGAGAGAACCTAACACGTACATAACACATTTATTTAAGCCTTTTTAGTTCACTCCGAAAATAGGGTTGGGCATCATTTTAAATTGATCGATTCCGCTTATCGATTCCAAACAGTGGACTAACCACAGGATGCTTGTTAGTCACGGTAACATACGATTATTACAATAATTACATTTAGCTTTGTCTTTGGTTTATATCACTCGGTCCATCTTGTAAACTGATGTTTAGATTACCACATAAGGTCCTGGCAGATCAACATGAGGAAAGTCCTGGCAGATTTCCAGGTAAAAAAAAAAATTTACCCAGGAATCAATAAAAGGAACCGAATGTTTAATTTTATAACAAGTATTTGATTCCAGAATCAGAATCTATTTTTGATTCCCAACTCTACTCCTAAATCACTCAATATGCATGTCTAAATATCACTTATTCTTCCTATAATAATTTGATGTGATTGTGGTTTACTGTAACAAGTAGTTTATGTACACATGACAACACAGAAAATGTCTCCAGCACTCTCATCACAATGCTTTCAACAATAAACTAACAATTCCACAGAATTTACTGGGGACCAAAACAGCTGTGAAACTCGTTCATTTTAAGGTCACATTTGACACACCAAATTACAATGTGAATATTCATGATTAGCTAGGCAAAATAATGAAATATGTAAGTCTCTTGTTGGCAGTCTTAAAATCTAGTGTTAACAGGATTAACAGACAATTAGCAACAAGAAGACAGACTGCAGAAAGCATTAGATTACATTTAAAAAAAAAAAACACAAAAAACTTAGATGAATGGAGCACTTTCAGATTAAGAAGCTGAATTTATTTCACAAAAACTGTCACAGTCTGAGGCTAATATCTGCAGTATCGCCCCTCTCCAGCAGGGTGCAGCAACATTGCAGAACAAACAAGAAACACAAGCACAGGAAGGTTGTTACAGGACATGAATTATCTGTCAGACTAATGGGACACAGGTCCAACTACAATTAATATCTTCTGTTAGAAATAGGTGGTGAACCAGTGTACACCTGCATGCGTGTCTTGTAATCAGACTGTCTATGGAGGTAGGAAAGATCTGCCCACCAAAACAACGGGTGAACATGGAAGCCAAGAGTGTGAAACAGGAGAACATCACAAAAAGAGACAGAAAAAGAAAGCTGAAGCAGATGGGTGGACAGGACATCTACGATATGATCTTACCATCCTTATCAGTGGCATCATCTTTAAGCCGGAGAAGAGAGAGGAGCACAGCAAACCAGTTAGAGACGAGAGACACACGCACACACACGCACGCACACATACACACACACAGAGAAGAACTCTGACATACTTCAGATCATTTAATACCCAAGGAAGGGGATAAACTGAAGAACAGAGGGAGAAGGGACAGAAGTATGAGTTTTTCGGGAAGGTGAAAGGGTGTTTGAGTTTTCAGGGTTCCAAGTATGTGGTCAGTGTGCTAATAAGAGCTGTGAATGGTTATGAGCAGGTACCTAGTGAGGCATAGGTGCCCGGGGGTAAAGCCGTAGTGAGGCGGCCGGCTCCTGCCTGTCCACCGTGTCTGGCCTTAGCAGTGGCTGCTGCATTTACATCTACATCACTCCGAGATCGCTGCAGAGAACTTGGTGAACCTGATGACTTAGAAATGGCTGGAACTGTAACACAGAAAAACATGCATTTGTAGAACAACTACTAATGATTTACTCACAACCAGATTAGTAAGTTGATTAGTTAGTTAGTTAGATAGATAGTTAGTCACATAGTCAGTCAGTCAGAGAGATAGATGGATAGATGGATGGATGGATTACAAACAATTAATAATCCTATACATAGCTCACCTCTGCCTGGAGCAGCTGACCATTTTGAAGTAAACGGCCGACTAAAAAAAAAAGGAAAAAAAATCCCAAAACATTAGACAATAAAATTTTTTTTGCCGATTGTGAACAAAGATAACACACAAGAATAAAGCGGAATGATAGAATTCCTACAGGCTTCCTGTAAAAATTCCATTTAACAAACGGAAACGAATATTTAAAGAGATAAACAAAAATCCCTTTTACAAAAATAATGGAATAGATCTTTTAAAATCCCATGACATTCCAGAAATTCTGTAAGCGTATCCTTCTACACTTACTTGAGGCTTTCCTGCGAGCTGGAGGAGGAGCGATCCGACTGAGGGAGTGATGCCACGCTGCCCGAGCTCTTTAGACATGACTGAAGTGTCTTCTGATAGGACGATTCTAACGAGTTATACAGAGACTCCGCCTCTGTGGGGAAATGAGACCTCAGTCCCCAGTAGGCCCTGAGAGACCAGATCGATATTCCTACATTAATCCAAACTCAGGAAATGTGTATCGTTTAAATTCATTTGAAGTTAACCATACTTTCTGGCCTCCACTCGAGCCTCTGAGTCAGCATCTCTGATTCCCTTCTTTATGCTGTCCACCAAAACCGCTGCATGCCTGTGACAGAACAAGCAGCATAAGGAAGTGCTACATACACTTGAAAACAATGGCGTTAGTTCTTCTTTTCTTTATACCTCTCCAGAGAATGCGTCTGCCACTCCTGCAGTAACAGATCCAGAAACTCATAACAGCGTCTGAAGGGGAAGAGAGTGTAAATAATGAAGTAATTGGGCATAATTATTGTTTATTTATAAATGATTGGTGTTGAGTGCTGCTGTTGCTGTCTTACCTCCTTACAGCCACAGATTTTGAAGTGCAGTTTCCTGTGATGAGAGGAATCAGCCTTGGCACGTGTGTGTGCTGCCAACAAAGCATGAAAGTATGTCAAAATGAATCCCTACAATTTCTAAATTCTTAAAGTTTCTTGGCCTTACAAAGAGATGCAAGCGAGGAAAGAGCTGCCGTCAAAACATTACATTTAACTATAAAACTTGTAAAATGTATGCTGTTCTACAATTTAACCCGAATTTCTTTTTTTGGTAACACAGGTTTAAGTATGCAGCTGAAATATATTTTATTTTTTGGGTGCTTTATATTGGACCATCACTTAAGAGCAGTGTTTTGTTCCTTACATATTAAACAAACTTTCACACAAACACATTTATGCTGTTACGATCGTTCCTCACCCGTATAATGATCCGAATTGCAGCTGTGCCAGAGGTCGCCATTATTTTTGCACAATTGGGAATAAGATTAAACAACACAGGAACGATGGCCTCTGCTCCATGGTCAAACTTATTCCCCAACACTGTGGACAGATGTCTATCGACAACAACAAAAAATTAAATAATTACAAATAACAAAAAGCTGTGCTGACACAAACATTACCGACAAATCAGAATGAAAAATACATTAGAGCAAATGCACAAATCTTTCTCAGAATGTTTATTCCAGTGCACTACATCTGAACAATTAAATTGCCATGAACTTTATCAGGTGAATAAATGAAACCGGATCCCAACAGGCTGAGCAAAGATCCTAAAAACTCACGCCACAGTGATGCAGGCCTCTCGCACCACCTGCGAACGCAGGTCTTTAGCAGAAAGCTTAAACGCTCCGTCCAGCAGGCGTAGGTGCTGGTAAAAACAGTCGTGGTTTTTCGCCCCTGCGACCAGCAGAGATCGAATCTTCTTTAACTGATACGAAGGAGAAAGTTCAGGTGTGAAAATGTATATTTACAATGTCTCCGACAGCAGACAACAGGGTTATTTCAGACAATACTACAGCCTTCTGGGAAATGTGAAACCCTGCTTAAAGTTCTCTCATGAAAACAATGCTGTAGGGATAAAGTCCTTGTGTCTCACATACCTTTGTTCCGAAGCTTGGAGAAAAACAAACCTACTACACACACGGCCGATTACATTACCATGAATGACGAGATACAGTAATAGCCAAGAGTGATTTAAATCTAACATTTAAAGCAATAAAAAATGCATTAAACAAGTCAGAACTTTCATAAAAATTAATAGGCATGCAGGCTCCAAAAGCAGAAAATCAGCATTGCAATGCTCATAACCTTCACCCACATCCAGCTTTAATGTCTGATCTGTAGGGAGTCTGGAGTGATGTGACCGTTTTATACATGTTTCTCAATGTGCATGGAAATGCGACAGAAAAAAACTAAACCAAAAAAACAACCTCCGCCACCGCACGTCTCTTGCATAGTAATACGCAAGAGTGTGTAATATTGGACTTTCGGTGTGGTCTTCTGGGAACGTATGGTGGAATTTGAAATGTACTATATTGGCGATTTTCCTCAAACTTATTGCTATACTATCGCTAATATTCAATATATCGCCCAGCCCCAATGAGAATGCTTAAATGTAACATAATGCTGCACCCATTATAGTTTTTTCCCCCCACTCATTCAGTGGTTGAGTGCATTTGTAGTCAATGACCTGCATACATTTGTAATGAGCACATTATCATAATCCAAACAGATTTACTTTTTGGATTTAAAATGATGTTAAAATTCCAGCCATCGAACATAAATATACTCTTCCCTATGGTAGAATTTTTTTTTTTTTAGCTGAGGTAAGAACATGACACTTTATTCTCCCCATACTGACGTTGGTTTAACCCTCTGCTAATTGATAACCTGAAGGAATATTCCCTCATGCCAGATATAAATGTCATATCAATCAACAGGGAATCCTAACTGCCTGATTGGATGCTGGTGTGTGCGTGTGTGTGTGTGTGTGTGTGTGTGTGTGTGTGTGTACACTTGTCAACACTCACTGCATTAGCTCTCTGATCCCAGTCATGTTTATCATCGGAGAGAGTCTCGCGGATTTTGTTTAGATTATCCTCCAGATCACGTGTGGAATAGATCTACAAGAGGACAGGTATGAAAGTATGACTGACATCATGCACCTAGTCTCATGACTTTACACACACGTGGAAGTTTGGTTTATAAGGATTTATGTTTCCTACCTGAACAGTTGGGACATCTGTGAATGATTTAATAAAGTCCTCCTCATCTACAGCTCCAGCTGCCTCTTTAGACACACCTGTAGAGAAGACAGCTGTTAGATTCTCATTTTATCCGTTTGTGTGTGTGTGTGTGTCTGTAATAGACAGGATTTCTGACTTCATTCTAGCTGTATTATATAACTGTATCTATTTCAACTGATTGTAAAGTATCATGGCGCTTCTGGATAAGGTCTACCGAATGACGAAAATGTAATAAAAAAAATTTCAACATGTATGATTACATCTAAACTTTCACCCAAATGCACAATTACAAGTGCTCGACTTAGAAACTCATTTTGAACCGTGGCTCCTCAGAGAGAGGTGGGTGATGGTTACTGCTGTTTCCATAGCAACTGAGCACATTGAATTGTTTCTATGGAAACCACCGCAAGGCCAAGAGAGGGGTTTCCTCTGTCTGGGCATCATGTTTAGAAATAGAGGTCATTCTCCTCATCTTACATTGTTCGGTAATAGTCCATATTTGGGTTAACAGCTCTAGATTTAATTTTAAAAGAACTTTTTTTTCCACCCTTCTAATGCAGCAAGAACACTTACAGCTTTTAGTTATAATGGACATCCTGTCTGTGCATTTTGGAGCTGTCAATCTCATGTCCCAATGGGGAACAGCAACCCTGAGTGTGCACGAGAGGGACAGCTCTGTCAGTGGGACGGACTAAAGAGTTTGAGATCAACAAACATCAGCTGAACAGGCTTGGTCATCAAACCTGAGCAATTTTTTTCTGGGTGAGGAGTTTACGTAGGCCTTTTCATCTTCAATGGAATGCAAAACAAGCAAGCGAGTTTCAGCTTAATCAACAGCACCAACAGCAGATACTGCAAAATAAAGACCTGGCACTCAAAAATTTGTTGTACAAATTTCTCAAGAGTCAAAACACATTTCTGACCTAAATAATGCTAGTAATGTTTGATAAGGTTAGATAATCACTCCCAGTAAATGAAAAACATACTCTCCATCAAGTCTGGGTATATTGTTTACCACGTGTTTTAACAACCGCAAATATGAAGGCAGATGGCCAAAGTTGTCACTGTGGCTCTTTTCTCCAGGCATTTCATATGCATATTGACATTTATGTACCAGTCAGGGAAAAGAAGCTGTGCTGGAATATCCTGAACTGACCTTTAGCATAATTTTACAGTGCATTGTTTTAGCTCAAGAATTATTCCTATAAAGATGGTATGGACAGAATATCTGAGTCAAATCTAGATTAAACATATATTGATAGCCTACATTATTGGTACACAGGACCACTTTTTTTTTCCAAGGAAAAAAATTCTCCTTGAATAAACACCATTTGTGTCATTCATTGGAAAAAAAAATACATCTACTTATTGATTTTCTACAATTGTGTAATATATTAATTACAAAGCAACAGACGTCAGCAATTCAGCTTTTCAATCAAAATCGCGTTGAGTCGTGAAGTTTCCTAGCAATGTAGGAAGAACGAATGATTCATCTAATAGTCTAGAGAGCATGTCACTTGACCTCCTGTGTCTGTAAGACTCGTTCAGAACTGCACTTAATTCATTTATATGCCTTCAGAAACTAACTTTCAATGCATCCTCTCAAACATTCAAACATCTTTTACTGAAACTTTGATAGTAAGCTCAAGAGTTTAACCTGTCACACCAGGGTGCTAAAGACTGACCTTAGCACTCAACTCCTATAACTATATATATATATATATATATATATATATATATATATATATATCCTTTCCTTAGATCCTTCCCTAGTACTCTCTATTACATCAGCACTGCTATCTTCAACATGATTAAAGCCCAGTGAGAGCAGCACCAGATCAGCACACTGCCAGGAAGACCTCTTGCAGGTTTGTAAATATGCAATTGGCTGAACCACAGGTACGGACAAAAATGCATCAAAGCAGACCTTTAGCTTTCATCCAGTTTTTTTGTAACTCAAAAGATTTAAAAGAATAAAAATATAAATCAAAGCACATGTATCCAAACAGGACGAGACTAATCTTTCGAACAAGCCAACTGAATAACCGTAAATGATAACTAAAGATAGGATACCTGTGAGGGATACCTAATTTGGGTTATATGAACAATAGTTCAAAGAAAAAGTGCTAATTATAGGGTGTATATTGAATCATGATTTCTATTATTACAATACAAGAAACTTTAAGACTCTATAGCACGCATCAACTCAAGCATGCAGTGACAATAAACTACATGTTACCCGAGAAGTACACCCCAACACTACAACTGGCCCTTCGAGGGCAAGCATAATGCTGATGTGGTAACAATGAGTTTGATACCCCTGTTCTATAGCATGCCATCTTATATGATGTTGATACTATTTATTAATTATGGGTATGTATAGAAAATGTGTTTTCTACCTTCAGCACAAAATTTCTTTGGCTACAGAACGGCATTTCTGGCAGACTTTCAAGAAATGTTAACAGGTGTAGAAACAATGCAACCTGGTCAAATGCATTTTCTCATCAACTGGAAATCAGGTTTAAAATCATACAGCGGAGTTTGGGATGTTTGAGATTAGGAACCTTTAAGCCCCTTTATGACAGTCATGTAATTCCCATAGTACACCAGCAGTAAACTATATTAACCTCTTAATGCCCTACAATTTATCTGTACAAGAGTGTGTACTTACTCATTTTGGTGGCTCCACTAGCACATGGTCTTCTAGAGTTGCTGGCTGAATCTGCAGGTTTCTTTGGCACTTTGGGGACTTTAAATGCTGCCTGGGCTGATGAGGGTCGACTACCATCCACCGAGTCATCGTCATCAAAGCTACGATCTATTAAAAAAAAAAAACTCATTTAAAATACTGTTCAAACAGTTTCAACATAAAGTAAATGATTATGTAAATCAAATTGTTCAAAAAGGGTAGTTTAGGCTTTTAATGTCACTATATTACCAGATGAACTATTGATTCATCCAAAATGTTCCAGGGAATGTATCTATACATTTTATATATGGAACATCATATGGAACATCAAACAAAAATACAGCTCAGTCTCCCGGCTCAGTATTCCGCTCAGTCAGAGCACATTCAGAAAATAACATCAATAATATATCATTTGCGAGACCTGAACAATACTCTGCGTAGCAAAAACAGACCATCAATTTATGGATTTTGTTTTTCCTTCCCAAATTAATAAATATGATTATTTATTCATGATTATTATTATATCATGATTATTTATCCATGATTCAAGTTTGTTAACCGGTTAGTCTGTATTAATGCACTCAAGTTGCTCACCACAAAGCATTATTAAATTAGCTATCAACTTTTAAGATTAGTCAGGAAGGTTTCTGGAAAACTAACATGGTCAATCACACTGGATCTTTAATTACTTGGTTGGTTAATATATTAGCAAGAGTGCACCAGTAAGGCTGCTTGATGCTGTTAAATTTACTGCACTGCAATGCATACTCTCATTATAACATAGTGGTAACTGAAGAAGCAGACTGACTTCTAATTCATAACTCTTCTATGAATAAACACCTGGATTACTGAGAAGAAAACAGATGAGGCAGGACAAACTTCAGTCTAGGAGTGGAAACAAACACACACAACCTGCAGAGTTCACATTTACCTCAGTTAACACACCCGACTGAACCAATATTGATTTCAAGGCCTTCTTGATATTAATTTGGTAAATTAAAAGCAGAAAACACACTAACGGCTGAATAGATGCAACCCACCCAGACCTGAGGCTTGGAGTCCTGAAGCAGTTCATATCCGTCATGGTCAGTTTCTAGCTCAGACCCTCCTTGACGGTCTCACACATCTGCACAATTCCAGCTTACAGTTTAAAGTCCACACTCAATCACAGGGAGCTAAACAAAGAGGACTGCTGCTACATCTCAAACATCCCCCACACGCCTACACGCTCCGGCTGTGAGAAGCAAACACACACACTTGCGGATAGCGGAATGCAGACATCCAAGAGCTTGAACAACCAGCGCTCTGTTCTCCATGGCAACAATTGCTGGACAACACCCTATTCCACGATCAATGCACAAGCAGGGTTTCACTACTCCCATATTCTCTCAGCACACACACACACCCTAATGGTGCATTAAATAACCACTTACAGTCACAGATGCTTTTACAGATGAGGCGTCTCATGCCTGACATCGGTCTTGCAACCTCACGCTCCTGCATTAACGTTAAATCCAATGCTCACATGGCAGCAGGTCAGTCTGTGACAAAAAGCGTGAAGGAAATGTAGCAGGATCCGGAGGAACCTCCACCCTACAGACTGCTAGCATCATCCCTTTCATTCGATAATGCTTGCTTTCTCTCTCTCTCTCTCTCTCTCTCTCTCTCTCTCTCACACTCTCTATTACTCACCTTTACTCCTTTCTCTCACTCAGCCTCCTCCCTTCCTCACACCCCACAATTCCTCCTTCACATGATGTTCAAAGAGCCAATCGGAAGAGTGATGACATCACCTTTTACCAGCCAGTAAGCTTTGAGATTGAACGATTCTGGGTGAATATAAATGAGCTCATTTTGTCTGGAGAAGCTAAGCTAATTAGCATTAATACAGCACTGCTGCATTAGGAAAACACCCCCCCCACACACACACACGCACAAACACGTTCAACAACAAGCGGAGAAGAGTGTGTCCTATACAAGGGGGATAATAATGGGATGGCTGAAAAGGACAGCCACACCCCGAGAGATGACACATGCTGTTTATAAATGTGTGTGTGTGTGTGTGTGTGTGTGTGTGTGTGTGTGTGTGGGGAGGACAGAGAAGAGAGATGTGACCCCAATTCTAGGTCAGGAGCTGTCAACATTACTAATGCTGATCCTTCTGCTTGGCCATGAAAGACCTCTGTGTTTCAAGCTGTGGCATTAGCATTATTAGCATACAAGCATAATCCACCTTTGTCCGCCAAGATGGGCGTGTCCAAACAAACCAAATAAAGAAACGCAAATCACAAAAAGGCTAAATAAGAGAGCGGAAGAGAAAGATTAAAGGAGGTGGAGAAAAAGTGGGTACTGGGTAAATGAGGAGGAAAACGAAAAGGGAGAAAAGAGCGGGGGGGGGGGGGGGGGGGGGGGGGGGGGGGTGGTTGGGTGAGCTGGCACGGCTCCAAAGCCTGTTTCTATGACAACAGCGGGAGTCCATATGCCTCACGGAATTGGGATTGAATTCAAAAGCAGCATGGATATCACAACTTGCCTGATTGTGCAAGAACTGAAAATCACTTGCAACATAAAAACAGTTACAGAATCCATTAAATTTATTAATCCAGAATAAGAGCTTTGTTGACTGCTGACTGCATAAAAAAAATGACTGCAAACAGGTCAGGGACTAAAAAACACAAAGCGGCAGCCCTGCTGGAGCGAAGTCTATAACGTACACTGCTCCGTGATGGTGGTGACGTACTGCCTGTTGGGGTGTTTAAAACTCGAGAGCTGCTCGCTGTGCGGTAACTAGCAATTTAATCCGTTGATCAGGAAGTGAGCTCATCCACAGGAAAAGCAGAAAATGCATAGCAAAGGTTCAGATACAACAACGATATGTAACTTACAAACATTTTCAAGCCACATATACAGGACCCATAATTAAAAAGAATGTTTAATAACAGAACTGTGTCAGAATTTGGCCTGAAAACTTTTACTTTTATCCGATTCGACGACAGTCAGTGACGCACAAGCAAAACGGGTCAATGACACACACATTAAAAGACTTCCCAAGCTACTTTTGCATCAATAACAATCAAAGATACTCTCTAGAAGATATATAATAGCTTCCTAATTTCACATTCTAAATCCTGTACAAGCACGCTCACCACAAACTCTCACCATAATTTTGTAAAGGAATCAAAAAACGAATAGCTATGCACTCACCATCATATCCATGCCATGTCTACACTGATTCTGAGAAGAGCTGGCTCTTTCATTCTCTCTCTCTCTCTCTCTCTCTCTCTCTCTCTGTCTGTCACACAGGGTCAGAGAAAGCAGTGACAGGCACGGCTCTCGCCAACCATCTCGCCCTCCCACAGCTCACTGGACAAGTTAACTGAATAACTATGCCTCTTCTATAAGTCTATTTAAATTAGACAAAATCAGCTACTTGATGTAATATGGAAGAAAACATGTATTGTCCTAGAAAAAAAAATTATAATCACCATACCATTCCCCTATTATATCATGATCACCAAAATGCTTTATTTGTCTTGCATCAGAACAATTGAAAAAAAAGAAAGGGAGGGGTAAAAAAAGCAAACAGCTACATTCAACCAATGCAAATATCCATAGTGCCTGCATAATAATTATCACTTTATTATAGCTGCCCATCATTAAATAGCCTCTTCTTTTCATTAGTAAGGAGAAGTTGTAACTTGTCATTTTAGCAAAAAATTCTACACACTGAAAAAAGCTTTACTGTAATAATAATAATAATAATAATAATAATAATACCACAACATTTTATTTATAGGCGCACATAAGGACACCGCACCATAAATAACACAATAAAGAATGGAAGTAACAGTGACTGTGTGACAGGTCAAGTAAGAATTAGGAAGCGTATACTATTTTGAACAGGTGAGACTTGAGTCTAGATTAAAGAGTCGATGTTTCTTACGTCTGGAGGTAAAGAGGAAGAAACGGATTCACTACTGTTACAATGGAGCCCGATGTTCCATAATTTAAAATCAAGAGCTCCATCTCATCAGTGAATAAAGGTTTTTATTCATCAAATTGCACATGTTATGTAGCCCAGCATATACTTGCTTTGCCACTAGAATATCAGACATGATCTCGTAAAGAAATCGCAGCAGTGTTTAGTTAATTGACACCTGTTAGACTCTACATGGGCACCCTTCACTTGGTGAAACCTGTGTGGGAAGAACAGATGTTGCTCAGGGGAAGATGGAGGCGACACGTTGGTCATGCTGGAATGAGCTGGAGTAGTTGTTGGGGTGTTTGTGTGAGCTCAAGTTCATATCACAGCAAAACAACAAGCAGCATGTAGGAACGACTTCCAAGATAGGACAAAATATTCCAAAGGAGCGATCAATGTACTGGTGAAGCCGAATAAATAGAATTAATGATTGTAAAGAATGTGCATTTATATGAATAATCCAAATTGTAACGCAAACATAAATAAATAAATGTTTTGTTTTGTTGTTTAAAGTACAGTTTTTAAATTAGCTAGTTGATTGAGCCCATTCCCCAGTGCAGTCTAAACACCTGCATATACAGTACACCCCGTTGTTTGGTTCAAGTCAAAAACTTCCTGTATTCATTGTTTATTCCAAAAACCAATGAAAGACAATGCTACAATGGATGCTTCAAACACAATTTGCATTGCATTTGAACAGTGTAATATAAGATCATAAGATCTGACCATCATCATTTCACTCCATCGTTGAACTTCCTTACCTTGACTCAGGCTGAGAGCCATCGTTCCAGAATTCAACACTTCATCAAATCGGCCTAAAATGGACTGCAATCTGTTTAAAGAAAAACAAAACAAAACATGAATAAAACAGAACAAAGTGACAATCCAATAACCACAAAGGCATAGTATAAATACCAGACATTATTTTTCAGAAAAAAAGCCTGCTGCTTTTAATATAGAAGTACAATCCAGTGTTGTCAAAAATTTTGATATTTCAATAAATATCGATACTGAAAAATATGAACAGTACCAATACTAATTTCCCAAAGTATCGATATTAATTTATTAATTATCGAGATTAAACAGCAGCGAAGCTAATAGAAAGATGACGAGTGCGGCGCAACTGCGACCGACTTTGGTTGATAAAGTACACAGCAGGAGCGGAAAAAGTTTGGATCTGAAGCATGAACAAGAACATGGAAAGGAGAAGGACGCAAGGTCTGTGGTTGGTCGACTTGTCATACGTATTCCGACGTATTTTTCTGTAGCGTCTTTTTAAACAGAATAACCTCGACGCAAAAGTATAAATCGGCCTTCAGCGATTTAAATCTGATGCGTGCAGCAACCATAAACCAGTGGACGTAGTGCAGCAGCGGGGTGGTGCGGGAGAACTTGGGCAGGTTGAACACAAGTCATGCAGCAGCGTTTTGGATCATTTACTAAGAAATGCATATCAATGTATATTTAAATGTAAAAATATAACTTTTTCTTTATATACTAAAAGACAATCCAGATACGATTAAATTTGCTACTGAAAGCGTATTTGGACCATCAATTCTTCATAGAAGGAGTCACTTCTAGGTTTAACACAGACACATTAAGCTTTGAATAATCCAGTTTCAATCCATTACATGCATACTTATAAACCCCATCCCAACACACCCATTAATAAAGATTGATTAAAAAATGGTTTTAAAAAGAAATATATTATTTGGTAAATATGGTGATGTTTCCATCACGTTTCAAAGGTTAAAACTTTTGCAAAGGCTATGAAATTCCTGTGCTGACAAATAACCTTACTTCTAATTATTACAGAGAAGACAGAAACAGAAGGGAGGTACGTTTATAATAAACAGAACACAAGAAACTTGTTTCCACCAAATGAAATATATGTGTAAACACACACACACACACACACACACATACATATACACACACACACACATACATATATATAGTGATATATATAGATATTAGATATAGCATATTACACACAATACATACATACACACACACACACACACACACACACTACATATACACACACACAAGAAAAAGTATGTGAACCTTTTGGAATTTCATGGTTTTCTGAATAAATTTGTCATAAAATGTTATCTGATCTTCATCTAATTCATTGGTATTGACAAACACATGTGTCTAAAAATAATAACACCAAAAAAATATAATCTTTCTTTTCTTTATTGAACACAATCATTCAACATTCAAAATGGCAGTGGAAAAAGTAAGTGAAACCTTGAGTTAATGACCTCAAAAAAGCTAATTGGTTTTAGCACACCTCGAGTCTTGTTAAGATAATAAGTTTGGAGGTGTGGACTACAGATACTTTGACTGATAAAAACCCCTCAAACCTTTGGAGTTTGCTCTGCACAAGAAGAACATGATTATGTGAGCCATGTCCTCGCCAAAAAGAGCTTTCAGAGGACCTACGATCAAGAATTGTTGATTTACATGAAGCTGGCGAGGGTTACAAAGTTATTTCAAAGACTTTAGAAATTCACCAGTCTACAGTTCGGCAAACAATCTACAAATGGAGACAATTTGGGACTGTTGCTACTCTACCTAGAAGTGGGCGCCCCGTCAAAATGACACCAAGAGCACAACGAACACTCATCAATGAGGTAAAGAAACAACCCCGAATGACAGCCAAAGATTTGAAGGCATCATTGGAATCTTGCTAACATATCTGTTCATGAGTCGTACAATACGTAAAACACTGAACAAGCAGGGTATCCACGGCAGGACACCGCCAAGGAAGCCGCTGCTTACTAAAAAGAACATTGCTGCACGCCTTAAGTTTGCAAAAGAGCACATTGACACTCCACAGCGGTATTGGCAAAATGTTTTGTGGACTGATGAAACTAAGATTGAACTATTTGGAAAAAACACACAGCACTACATCTGGCGTAGAAAGGGCACGGCATATCGTCATGAAAACATCATCCCAACTGTAAAGTATGGTGGAGGAAGCATCATGATTTGGGCCTGCTTTGCTGCATCAGGGCCTGGCCAGCTTGCAATCATTGAGGGGAAGATGAATTCCCAAGTATATCAGACAATTCTTCAGGATAATGTGAGAATGTCTGTACATCAGCTGAAACTGTGTAGAAAGTGGGTGATGCAACAGGACAACGACCCAAAACACCGGAGCAAGTCCACAACAGAATGGCTTCAGAAAAACAAAATCCGCCTTTTGGAGTGGCCAAGTCAGAGCCCAGACCTCAACCCAATAGAGATGCTATGGATTGACTTGAAGAGGGCCATACACATGAGACGTCCAAACAATATGACAGAGCTAAAGCAGTTCTGCCAGGAAGAATGGGCTAAAATTCCTCCTCAGCGATGTGCAGGTCTGATCCACAGCTACAGGAAGCGCCTGGTTGAGGTTATTGCTGCCAGGGGGGGGGGGGTCAACCAGTTATTCAATTCTAAGGTTTCACTTACTTTTTCCACTGCCATTTTGAATGTTGAATGATTGTGTTCAATAAAGACAAAGAAAGATCGGATTTTTTTGTGTTGTTATTATTTTTATACACATTGTGTTTGTCAATACCAATGAATTAGATGAAGATCAGATAACATTTTATGACAAATTTATTCAGAAAACAATGAAATTCCAAAAGGTTCACATACTTTCACATACTTTTTCTTTTTCTATCCATTTTGTAGAAACACCTGCTATTAACCTTGCTATTATTGACTTTTAATTAATCAATTGGTGTTAGAAATAGCTCGTATGAACAGCTAAAACCCTCCCAAATGATGTTTAATGCACTGAAATAAATTAGTTTCACTGAAAAAAGATTTATCATTTAATCAAAACAGAAAGGTCAAATTTTGGCAAGACAAAAGTTTTGTCGCCTATACAGAAATTGAACAAATTTACTGCAAATACAAAAATATGTCAGCAAATTAAGTAGTGGTGCTGTGAGATGCAAATTTAATATCTTGTATGACTTCCATGAGCTTGAAGGACTGCATCCATGCGGTTTGGCAAGGATTCATACAACTTATTGATGAAGTCATCAGGAATAGCAAAGAAAGCAGTCTTGCAAGCCTCCCAGAGTTCATCAATATTTTTTGGTTTAGTCTTCCATGCTTCCTCTTTCATCCTACCCCACATATGCTCAATGATGTTCAAGTCTGGTGACTGGGCTGGCCAATCCTGGAGCATCTTGATCTTCTTCGCCCTGAGGAACTTTGATGTGGAGATGGAATTATGCGATGGAGCACCATCCTGCTGCAGAATTTGGCCTCTTTTATGGTTGGGAATATAAGAGGTAGCTAAGATTTCTTGGTATTTTAGACTATTGATGTTGCCTTCCACCCTGCAGATCTCTCGTACACCCCCTTACTGGATGTAACCCCAGACCATGATTTTTCCGCCACCAAACTTCACTGTTTTCTGGGTGAATCTCGGATCCATGCGGGCTCCAGTAGGTCTCCTGCAATATTTGCGGCGACTGTGGTGTAATTCAACAGAAGATTCATCTGAAAAATCCACCTTCTGCCACTTTTCCAGCGTCCATCCTTTTAGCAGGCTGTGGGCCTTGGCAAATGCCACACGGTTTTTCAATCGTCTTTTGTTTAGTGCTGGCTTCTGGGCACTGATTCGACCATGGAGGCCATTTCGAGATAGAATCCGACAAACTGTTCTGGTTGACACGGGGACTTCAGGTGACCAGGTCTCGTGGAGCTCTGCTGCAGTGGAAAATGGGCTGGCCTTGGATTTTCGAGCCAACAAACGGTCCTCTCGAGCAGTTGTCTTGCGGGGTCTGCCTGACCTGGGCTTGTCAAAAACGTCTCCAGTCTCTTCAAATCTTTTTTTTATCCTCTGTACTTGACGCTGAGACACATTGAAGGTGTCTGCCACATCAGCAGTGGATCTGGTCTTCAGCCTCTTGATAATCAACACTTTAGTCTCAGGGTGAATCTTAGGCATGTTTGCAGAGGTCTAGTTGCAGTTGACGTGAAGGTCTAGTGTACTGGGGTTCTTTTTATACACACCTGAGACCTAATTGATCCATTATTAGTCACAGGTGAAGCTCATATGACAAGGCGACAACACTTATGTCTTTGCAAAAATGGACTCAATGGGCTTTACCAAGCTGTGAATATTAGAATACTTTTTGACAGTTTCGTTTTGCACTGAAACATTATTACAAAAGCTGTTGGGATTAAAATGAGCCATTTCTTGTAAAAAAATCTTGATTAGAAATATATTTCAGCGGCACTTCAGGTCAATTTGTACACAAGCGACAAGACTTTTGGTCAGGGACTGTGTGTGTATAGATATATATATAATATATATATATATATATAATAGTATATATATATATATATATATATATATATATATATATATATATATAATATAATATATACACATATATACATACATATGCATACATAAATATACACAGACACACACACAGACTCTTTTCCAGAATCACAATTTTCATGTTCATATCGTATCACAGAGGAAATGTTCTCTCAACTTCGACATACACGAGCTCCCAATCACACAACTGTCAATGTCAACATTGTTTCCTTGACTCCAAGCGACTGACTGCTTTGGCATTGTGAAGGATTTTAACTTATAATCTCTTGATGACAGAGGGTGTACTCAGGAGGCTCAAATGTAAGTTTTTCTTTAATTTCTTACATTATTGCGCCAATAAAAGGCCTCTGACTAGACATAGTTTTTCGTCGTATAAAATGACAGTATAAATATTTAGGCCAAACTGACAGACTAAAATCTAAAATTTTAGTCAATCTTAAATCAATCTTCTCATTTGCTCTATATATTTATACTAAATCTTCTAGATACCATTGATGCATCTATAATAAAAATGACACAGAAACAGAATTTTGATGATTTCCATCATAAGCTTTTTCTTGTCTATTAATCTCAACCTTGCTGTTTTGCAGCGTCTGTTATGTCTGTCAAGGTGATAGGAAGGTGAGTGTACAATTTATGGAAAACCTCAATATATCCCGTACCCGACGGCAGAAAACTCCAAATTAGGAACACGTTTATCTTTTAACATGACATTTTGCTATGACCGTGTAACAGCTGTTAAAAGGGCTCAAAGGAGGAAATTCACAGAGGGTGCAAAAAAATAGTCTGAATAGAAAATTAAGAACAGCTCTCTTTCTTTCAAGACACCTAAAACATTAAACCGTAAAACTACACTGTTTAAATCCAGTGCAACAAAAAACTTTGTACTCAAGTGGGCATGGAAAAACATAATGAGCAGATCTCTAGAGACGGTTATAATGTCAAGACACTGCAGTCACAGCACCATGCCCGAATGGATGTTGTGCAACTGCAGAACACCCAAACTGAAAGTGGTAGGCTGCACATTCTATTCAATTCTTGTTTGATGTTAATAAAATGTAACAATAACAAACCATAGCAATAAACAATAAACAAGGGACCCATGTAAGTGAGTTCTAGAAAAGTTTTATATATATATATATATATATATATATATAATATATATATTATATATATATATATATATATATATATATATATATATATATATATATATATATATATATATATATCATATACATATACATATACACACACACACACACACACACACACACACACACACACACACACACACACACACACACACACACACACACACACACACACACACACATACATATAAAAAGTCGCAATATTTGAATACATCCATTTGACCAAGGGCTAGGTATGGAAAGTAGCTACACTGGTACTGGTTGTGTGAAAGCTACTGTCTATTGAAATCAGCTAGTCTACTGAAGTATTGCTTAAATGGAGCTTAAACAACCTTCTATATATGGTTTCTCATCTACCAGGCTAAAATATATCCAGTGCCGTTATATACTTATGCCATTCTGTTTGTCTATAGCAACAACTGCTATTATTGGTTACTAAAGAGATAGAATACCAAATAAAATATATGGAAAATATATATATAAAATTGTCTTCATATGTGTTCCAGAAACATTCTGAAAATAGACATTATTATTTTGATAAATATCATCAAAATAAGAAGTACAGTGAAAGCTGCAGACAATAAATCATTCATGACGATACGCAAAACTACAAATGCCCACTTCTGGGAAAAATTAAAGACCAAAGAACAGACCATAATGCATGCAGTAACCAGCCTATATTAAGATATATTAAGACAGAAACCTCGAGCAGGACGAAAGAATCAAAGGTTATTGATATCTTGGAAGAGTTTCTGCACACTCCATGCTTATCTATGCAAGGGTGAACTGAGGGACTGAGCAGACGTCTGTTAAAATGATCACAGACGGATCAGATACAGATCAGCCATGTTACACTCTCATACGCAGAAATGCAAACCCCGCTAGCATGCGTTCACAGACCGTTTCCCGTTCCTACTCAGTCCAGACCCTGTGCGCTTTCCCCCCCCTTTGTCTCCAAAATGGTGTCTAGCCAGAGAGAAAGCGAACAGGAATCATTTAAAGGGGAAACTAAAGACGTTCACTACAGCAAAAACAGCATGGAGACACGAAGATAAGGATAATGGAAATGTTATTTTTACAGAGTCAGGGGCGAAAAAACAATCCCACCCACCTGCACATGCATGTTGATGTTGCTCTTTATGTGAAGAGGGTTTTAAAACAAACAAACAAAAAAAAACCAGTAAACTCCTACCAAGTGTCCTGCATGAGCGTGTGCTCAGGATAGAGAAACTGCATAGCAGTGTGTGTGTTTGTGTGTGTGTGTGTGTGTGTGTGTGTGTGTGTGTGTGACAGCCAGGGGATTCGGTTCCCCTTTACATAGCCTCCTCATTGGAACACACACCAGTGGGAGGTGACAACAGCTAGGAGGATAGGCGAATGAGCCTTT
Source organism: Kryptopterus vitreolus (assembly GCA_030449085.1). Lineage (NCBI taxonomy): Eukaryota > Metazoa > Chordata > Actinopteri > Siluriformes > Siluridae > Kryptopterus > Kryptopterus vitreolus. The sequence continues at coordinate 17,072,891 of JACRUU010000007.1, forward strand.
CCCTCCCCCAACACACACACACACACATACATACACACACACACACACACACACACACACACACGCGCACACGCGCGCACACACCCCCAGCCTTATAAATGTCCTTCTTCCCTCCTCCAGCTTCTGTCAGTCTTTCCACGTCATTTGACCTTACTATCGTTTTGATTGGCGCCGTTTCTCGAAGTCCAGCCTTTTAGACTGTAGCCATGTCAACAAGATGTTTCCTCTCCTCCTCAGTTATCCTTGCGTTTTCCCTGCAGCAGTGTTCTGTCTAACATTCATGCTAGATGAAACCCGGAGTATTACAGCAAACACGTGCACTTCCCTTCATTTCCTGAATAATCCAATACTACCATATCAGTGGGACATGATGCAGCAGAATTCCAATAGAAATGGTGCAGATTTATATTTTATATATTTAGATTATTTGGGGCAGAGCAAGTGTTGTGTCTATTTTTACTCTAAAAACATGAACATTGCCTGGCATTGTGAAAACGTCTGATAAAGTCACCTGAAATGCGGAAAATTCCACTCTTAAACATGTTGCGTGTCCAGTCTATTAATTTGAACCTCGTGAGTAAACAAGATTATCTGAAAAACACATCACCACTTTTCTAAATCCTAACATTCAGTATTCTTGGCCAAATGCACTGTTCAGGGCAAAATACACACACACACACACACACACACACACACACACACACACACACTATGGTAAAGGTATGGGTCTGCAGTCACACACACACAAAAAACAAAACAAATAAGATAAAGCATTATGCAGCTTTTATGTACTGTATACACAGTGGGGGAACCTCAGGGTGCCAAATACTGAAAAAAACATTCAATTACATCTTAACTTAAACGAAAATCCACAAATGTACACCATCCAAAAAAATCATCCTGCTGTAGAAATCCGACCAACTGCCTGCAGTATTTCTGTAAGTGAGCACTAAAGCATGCATGATCTTGCAAAATCTATACTTTTACTGAACAGGAAAGGCCAGGGTTTGCTGTAGTTTGACAGAGGATGGAGCTTGTAAGAGTGAGTCCATTTCTCAGAAGACATTTAAGGTAGAATAATAACCTCAAATGTGCCAGACGTCTACAGATGACCTGATATTAGCAAACCTTAGCATTCACAGCACAACTCGCTGACTACACCAACTCAGAGATGTAGGTCTACAGGATCGGAATATACAGTTTACGCTAATTGTCCTCTATTCTATACAGACTAGTTTTACTGTGCTGCTGGATGATATTTTAGTTTTAACTGAGCAGTGGCATTGAGGTACTCTAAATTTCCAGCAACACTGCTGATATGTCTACCGGTGACACACACTACCACTAACAATGGGCCTCGTTTATTGAACGGAATATGAACGGATTTAAGTGCAAGTAGGCGTGTATTCTGCACGTATCCTTCTGCTTCTGGGTGTAAATGTAGGTTCACGACATCATAATATCATTTGCACAGAGCGCTGTGCTTTTAATTATTGTGTACACAGTGGAGGTAAAAATGTCAGAGTACCTGAGGAGATGTTATGACAACCAGTAATAGGGACAATCAGAAAAACAATAATCATCTCCTGGCATTCATTAAAACATAAGAAACAGAGAAAGAAACTGAGCCAAGACAAACAAATAAGAAAAAAAATAACTACTCATGGTGCTGTATACACAGAAGAGAGGCCAATCTGTATGCACATAGCATTAAGCTGTAAACCAATGGCTCTAATGGAACTAATGGAAGATAAAAAAAATTTCCTTTTTATTACTGAAATACCTAAATTTCTTGGGTTTTTTGTCATTCTGCATGAGGGCATCTGCTAAATGTAGAAAATGTAAATCAGTGTAAACTGGATCTTTTATATTCCATAGGTCTCAAATCATTCATGCATTAACACGACTTGTTTTTCACACTACAACGCAGTCCTATAACTTTTCGATACTGCAGTCTTCCTAGCAGGAGCATGTCTTCATTTTGGGCCAACTGAGCTTTATTTAAACATCAGCTGCTTGTGCAAATGCCCTCGTTCTATATACTTCCTTCTGCTCACAAAATAAGACTCTCCTGACTTCTGGCTCTTACCTCTTGCCATTTGGATAAAGAGGAGATGTACACTAAAAGCAATAATATTAAAGCATCCAATTAGACCCTACATAAAAGCTTTATTTATAAAGCATGTATGTCAAATATTCTTTCCGGATTTGGTATAAGTGGCAGAGGCTAAGTTTAGACCATAATCTTAGTATCTGTCCTGACATAAAAAGCCAGTGGTAATAGGATTATCCTACTAGGTCTTGTATGGAACTATAACAGACTGACCTTGTACACATTTTATGGTAATGAAGAGTAATAATGTGTGCATTTGAGTCAAAGAGAGTAAAACAGACTCACCGAGCAGCTGGAAGTCCTCTCTTGCCCAGGTCTGCCCTCACGCGCTCGCCAACATGCCGATACACTTCAACCAGCGTTGTTATAGCAGTCTCCCGTACCTGCAAGAGGACGCACACTTGCAAATACTTGCAGAAGCAAAATAAAATGATCAAACACACCCAGACTTGCATACATTCCGGCTTTCTCACCTACTTTACCCATTGCTACTGAAGACTGCATCTAAAGATTAGATCTCCTCCTCAAGGCCTATTATTCACCTGATTATTCCCCTCCCTTTACATTTTAAACTTTCCCACAAGCAGGGAGGAATATTACTCCTTTTAATCTGACTCTCACTGGTGATCAAGTTCCTGGCAGCCACTCCCCCTGCACTACATGTTCATAAACATAACATTATACCAGTACAAACAGAAACATGGAGAGGAAAAAAAAGGGGGGGAAAGAAACACACATACTTGAGGGTTCTGGTCTCCTGTTAGTGTACATAGATGTGGTACAAATTTGCTCAGACTCAGTGGTTGAGCGCCGTACCTGAAACCGTAACACAAAAATTTAAACTACAGTTATTTTAATAGGTATTTAATTTAACTAGAAGGCATCCGTTACACATTCAGCTGAAAATGCATATGCATCAGTAGCTATTTAGACTAGGAAAATAGAAAGAGAAGCCCAAAACACGAAACGAAAGAAATGTGCTGCATAGTAGTATTAAAAATTGCAGTTTTTAAAAATCTAATCACATTGCATTACACTGAATTTAAAGTAATCATACAATGCATATTTTCTTCATATTTAAGTAATGAATAGTAATATTGACCTTCAGACCATCTTAGATATATTGAAATAAAATGGAGAGAAAATTAAGAAACACGGGTAACAGGAATTGATATACATTAATGCTTCGCATCAGATTCAGAGTATTGTATGTAGGTGTTACCTCAGATTTCGTTATCTTAATGCATGCATGAGCTCAAGTACTGCTTTACCCAATGTTTTTCTAAAGCATGTTTCAAAACGTTGGGTACTGGCAAAAATGCAGCCTCAAATGTAATTTCTCTTTTACACAGTATTTTGTTTTGAATGAGTAGACATACCTAAAGATCATTGTGCCATGTCATACCAGTGAAAAACCTCTACACTAAAAAAAACAACACAAACAACCCTAAACAACAATCTACACACTAATCCTTTGAAGTGCAGCTATATGTTAAGTAAATCACAAGTAAGAAGATTACTGCAGACTTGGAGTTAAACCAAGACAGAATGAGAGTGACTTGTGAGCAGGAATGAGAGTGCGGTACCAATACAATAGGGCTGCAACGATTCCTCAAGTAATTCAATTAGAAAAATTCATCGAGGAAAATGTATGTGCGATTCCTTTTTGTGATTCATTTAACGCCTTTAACACGATCTGTGATTTAGACCATTATTACCAATGCATCACAGTCTAATCTTTTATGTTTTATGGACTGACTTCAAATGAAAAAGTACTGGGAATATGTTGTATCACTTCAAACTAAAATAAAGACACTGCACACAGTAACAGTGCAGTTAACGTATATAAACTGATATGAAATTGATTTTTTTTTTCATGGATCACAATACAGGTTTTGAATCACGGATCAGATAATTTTTTCAGACAAAAAACAAAGAGGGTGGGGCACGGTGGCTTAGTGGTAAGCACGTTCGCCTCACACCGCCAGGTTCCGGGTTCGATTCCCGTCTCGGCCATGTGTGTGTGGAGTTTGCATGTTCTCCCCGTGCCTCAGGGGGTTTTTCTCCGGGTTCTCCGGTTTCCTCCCGGTCCAAAAACATGCACGGTAGGTTGATTGGCACCTTGGAAAATTGTCCCTAGTGTGTGAATGTGTGTGTGTGTGTGTGAGTATGTGTGCCCTGCGATGGGTTGGCATTCCATCCAGGGTGTATCCTGCCTTAATGCCCATAGACGCCTGAGATAGGCACAGGCTCCCCGTGACCAGAGGGAAGATCGGATATAGCGGTAGAAGATGAATGAATGAATGAATGAAAAACAAAGAGGGAGGAGACAAATAATTTGCTTTCCATTCATAAGAAAAGTTTTTTTGCAAGGCATTTTTAAAGTTCTTTTGCTCCTCCGTTAGCAGCTGTTGTTGACTGATTAACATGTTCACATGAACACGAGGCTGCTTTGTCTATTTATAAAACTTAAAAAGCAATATCATTATTTATTTACAGTGGATTGAAAAGGTCCCTTTTCAACTGGCGATAAATACACAGATTTAGTTCATGGACATTTTTAAGCAGCTTTTCAGGAGAAGGGAATACGACATTACTATACTGGCTAAGATTTAATAAATAAATAAATAGGTAGATACACAAGTGACAATAATAATGAGTTTAATTAAACAAGTAGATACCCATGACTTACTCTATGCAGACATTGCGGAGGAAAGCAATGTATTTGTATATTTATGTATTATAGCAATTAAATACACTAAATGGGTTTAGTTATCAACAATATTCTTGTATCTGATCTCAGCAATAAAATGCAGCTTTTTCTAAAAAGAAAAACAAATTATTTTTCCATTTGAAGAGACCCATCTTATTTTCTCTCTCTTATTAAGTATTTCTCTTTAATAAAGAAAACGTTTTTCTTATCCGATTAATCATTGTAATAATCATTATTAAAACGAAAGGGTGTGATTCGGATGTTATTCTGTTAGAATGGGTGCGAAACATAGCAGTCGGTCAGAACTGAATGAGATGAAACTTAAAGATGCCAGACAAGGTCTAGCTTCCTTCCTAGTTTACTGGAGATACTTGGGATAATATTATGAAAAATGTAGGGAAATGTGAAACTGAAACCTCTTCAGCACAATTAGAAAAATACCTCTAATTAATATAAAGAAATTCTAAACATCCCTCATGGACCAGTGGAGGAAATTTAAACGTGATGTCTTCAATGAAGCTATGGTATGAGGTGGAGAGCGCCCCCTGCTGCATCCTTTAGGATACCGACAACATTGTAGAGTGGGAAAAGACTCACGCATTGAGTGTTGCGACAAGACACAGGCACAGTCCTTCTCTACTCCGGAAGTTCTTGTGTTTGAAGCCAGGGAACAACCTCTCCCAAACATACTACATGGGGACACAGAGAATGAATCATTACTTGCACTGAAAACGGAACAAACACAAAACAGAATGGAGGAGGAGCTGTCAGAGGTCACAAAAAAGGAAGTAAAGGCACGTGCACAAGTGCCTATTACTGGGGATTCACACCCCCCAACATATGAAGTTTGGTGATGAAGAAACACACTGAAGTAAGAACGTAAAAAGGGTTACTAACCATCGGAGTGGCTGCCTCTTCCATCAGTTTGAGAATGAGCGCCTGTGCCTGATCTCGTACCTGATCTTTCCCATCACCCAGACGATCCACTAAGGCAGGGACCACTTGGGGGTGGGGTGGGTAGGAGAAGAAAAATAAGAGAAAAATATAGCGAGAGAGAGAGAGAAACAGAGAAAGACAGAAATTATGAATTTTGTGTATATAAACCCTTCAGTGTACAGCGCTACAATGTTCTGCTTTCCTGGTCTGATACATTTACAACCCAAGTTTAATTTACTTTTTTTGTTGAGGAAATAAAAAAGCAGCGGAGGTAAATGAGAATCAGGGTCAGAAGCCACTCAGTTGTGTCATCTGTATCCTTTTTATCACTTCCTCTCTAATGCAGTTTATGAGAGAAATTGGGCTCTATGTGCGTGGGGGTTGCTCTGTTCCTGACTAAACAAGCTGTTTCCTTGGTAAAAAAGAAGAGGGAGGGCAGCCAAGACAGCTGAGAGAGTGGCATTCATCTGAACATTATGTCATCTTATGGGTATTCAGTCATTGTGGTATTCCCCTTTCTTCTAAACAAAGCTAATAATGGAATCATTTTAACATTGTTTCAATAAAGGTTTCAGGTTATATTTGTGATATGGTGTAATCAGTAAAAGAAAACATTTTACCTGTGCCTACATAACCTCGAAATCGGTCGCTCATTCGATCGACAAATGCGCTGACAATATCGAGGCCCAGCAACGCAACCTGAAATCGAAATGAAAAAATGTAAATCCTGTGAAACAAACACAACGATGGATGAACCAAAGTAAAAACAGAGGTAAAATATTAACACTCTCTTCACTACTAATGGAATGCAAATTCAGCATGCTGTAAAAAGAAGGAAAACCGAATGGAATTCTGATGCCTTTCTGAATATATCGGCAGACAAATATCTCGTCTGGGGGGAAAAAAAATCCTGTGTGAGGTTGTGCATTTGAGGCTTGTGCTGGGATTGCTGCAGTGTGTTTCTTGGCAGTACAAGATGGAAGTTAACATTCCAGAGAAACAATCAAATATTCACTACATCCCTGCAGCTCCAGCTATGACCTATTTTAGTCAAACAAGCCAAAGATGAGTGAGCGAGTGTGAATGCCTCAGGTTTACTAAGAAATTAACTGACCTGTATAATGTTTGCATGTGCATTCCACATCAATATAAAATGATGAAAAAAAAAGTGTACACACCGCATTTGTACTTTTTGTTGTGTTTTACAGATGCCACCTCTGACACATGCAATTAAAAGATTTTAATCCTCCTTCTGATGATAAAATACACCTGCTTGCATTGATTAGAGAGACACTGCAAGCTCCCTTTACAAGGATAATGAGATTCATGCCAAGGAGGTTTTATAAGGCACCGCTGCATTCAATGAAAAACCTGCATCACAGAACAGCATGTGTCCAGACTTCATTAAGCCAGATAGAACGCAAAAAGCAAAAATCTACAAAACGGTCCGACATTTGGTTTCTATTTTACTGAAAAAAAAACTTTATTAAAGCAATATAACCGAACACTATTAGATATAAATGAAATACGTACATCCTGAACACACATATCTCTCCTAACAATGCATCATACACAACATTCACACAGACATGCATCGACTTTGTGTCTATACAAGTGTCACATTCTATATTGTGCTAAATTCTATATTTGCGGCATAGAATTCCTGACAGAGTTTAAAGCACCATTGCCGTAGTATTGTAAGAATTACGATCGATTCGGAAATCGGTCATTCAACACTGGTATACAAAACTTGTAACATTTATTAGGGAGCTTGTGATACACACCAGGATAAGTATAGCTTGTGACCAGAACATGTAGGCAAGATATATCCGTACTACCAACTTACCTAAAGCTAAACCCTTCAAAACACGATATATTAGTTGTTGGGTTTTTTTATACCTTTCTGTGTTTTAGAAACAGCTAATGATTGGTATCACTGTGGTCCACATCAGAATAATATTCTTTATGAGTATCCTGGACCATCTTTATACATAAAAACAGCTAAATTGGCAGTGTTTTTTTAACAGAACATACCTGAATATTTACCAACATGTCAAACTAGAGCGACCTAAAATTATTACTAATTAAAATTATCTATATAATGACTGAGATTAAATCTGCTATATAAATACAATATTTCTAGAAACCATTATTTCGTAATTATAAAATGAGTGAAATTATGTATTTAGATAGAACTATTACTATGCTTAATGACTTAAACTTAATGACTTGCCTGTGATCTTGAATAACAAAATCAATAACTCTCCAATATCAGAGCATCACCTAACACAATCACAGATTTGTACATGAACACCTTTTTTCCTCCAGCCCCAGAGAACAATACTGCCCTGGTCCCATCCCCCAGCCTCACACAACCTCACACAACCTTACACATCCCAGTCTGAAGATGCTCACCCCATGTCCATTTAGAGAGAAAAAAAAATCAATACTGGAAATAATGAATGAACCAGTATGGCCATATGATCTAATACTGCTCAGCTTGTACATTAGAAGCTGATGGCCTTGTGCACATAATCCAGTCAAACCCAGAGATGTCACAGAGACACAAAAAAGAAAACCTGAACACTGAGAAATATTTTCCTGTTGAGACATTTATATCATTGATAAATATTTTTTCTCCTGTTCAGGTGGTGTTTAAATGTTAAGATAACGCTGTGTCACAGTAAAACAAACGCCGCTGATCATCACTAAACAACCCCACACACATAGAACCAAGCCTGAGAGTGGGGCAGTATATCCAGACGGTCAGACAGAGGAGGAAACCACGGTGGTGTACCTTGTAGTTGCTGGAGTTGACCCAGCCCGTTAACTCGTCTATGGTTTTATCCAGGCGAGGTTTGTCCTGCTCCACGTCGCAGGATCTCTGCGGGTCGCTCAGGTAGTCGATAAGGTCGGGACCGACCTGCAGCCTCCGGCTCACGTCTTTCTGCAAGACTTGCTGGTAAAAATAATCCATGTTGTCATTGTCCTCCATGGCTGAGAAGCCAAGATGAAGCTCACTAGACTAAAAACCAAGTCCACAGCTGAGGTCAGGTCACAATGTCCCGGTCTACACAAAACCAAGAATGGGGGGGGGGGGGGGGGGACAAGATAGACCACAATATACCAAATACTGGCACAGTACACAAGAACTCTTTTTAAAATATATATATTATATTATATATAAAACCTGGTGAGGTCCGGAGTCGACGTGATTCCGAGTTTCTGGCTGAAATGCAGAACTTGAAGCCCACGCAAAGGGGAAAACCAACTCCAGTGAAGAAGTTTGAATGGCGTGAAATGGACCAAAGTTGCTTTAAAAATAACAACAACAATAATAATAAAGTCATACAAAACGGAATTCTTGAATAAACGAGTTGCTCCCGTCCCGAGACTCTGGAGATGCTCATCAATACGACGGACTGTGTGGTTTTTGTTAGCCTCAGGAGCGCATTCTCAATGTAGCCCGGATTAAAAAAAGAAAGAAGCTAGCTATGCTAGCTGTAAGGCTGAATACACGGCTACACTTATGGCTGGTTGTCCTCGGGCCTGCCTCCTGGCCTCTCCTCACTGCTCGGCTCCATTTTCAGAAAAGCCCGCTTTTCACCCTGCTGCTGTCTGCGCCTAGCCCGGGGAGGGGTGGGGGGGAGTGCCCTAACAGTGGAGCTGTCCTCTCCTCGTAGCTTCTGGTCACACTTAATCCCAAAATAATCACCACCAGGACATCTGCCTTTCCCTTGGTCTCCCTCTTCCACACATATACACACAGGCTCAGCCGCTCACACTCTGCCCTCCCCCGGTCCGCACACCGGCCCGCCCGCCTGCAACCACGGCACGAACCTCAACTAAACGGACAGCAGGACCGAGAGGCCGCGGGGTCCTTCAACGCCGCACAGCTGTCTGCCCCATTGCCTGAGCAAAAACACGTGCTTACAAGGCATCAATAAAGCAATACTGACGACGTATTCCCAACGAAAAAGTCGTATTTTGTTATAAGCACCACCATTGTGTTTAAATCTGCAAAATTGTAAACGCGAGACTAACATTGGTTTCATAGACAATTGGAGCCCTCTGCTGGCGGTGAAGTGTATTTACAACCGGATACACCACATAAGCTGTGTAACTACTCCAAAACAAAAGAGCAGAAGTTCACAACCCCGAGGCAACAAAGCCTGCAGTTAAAAAGGTTGAAAGCAAAAAAACCACAACATGCTGCGATTCAAATGGCCTTTACACACGACACTGAAGCTCAAAACGTGATTCGTTTGAACCTTTTTTTTTAGAGCAAGGTCATCATTTCTAGCCAAATTCACCATAAAACTAGAATCATACAATAGTTTAGCCTTTATAATCGTTATAACGATATAAACAAAACCTAAATGGCACCCGTGTGGATAATTTCAAACAAAAAAGTCTCATTGAATTCACAAGCTTTACAGGGTCCTTACAATGGTAATTCGTGTTTTTCCTTTCAGCTGCTCTCGTTAGGGGGCGCCACACCGATTGTGATCGGCATATTTATTTGGACACATGTTTTACCCTAGATCGGGGTGGCCAACTAGTAGGAGGCTAACAGCCACTTTTTTTCTGTCTTACTGCAAAGAGCCACATCATACACATGGGTACACATGAACATTCCCATTGACGCATGTTATGTGAAAGCTCCTAAAGAGCCGCATGAAACTAGTTAAAGAGCCGCATGAGGCTCGGGAGCCACGGGTTGGCCAGGCCAGCCCTAGATGCTCTTCCTAACGCAACCCTCCCCATTTATTCGGGCTTGTTCTACACTAAGAATGCACTGGCTTGTGCAAACCTAATGGCTGGGTTTGTATGTTTATTATAATAAAGTTAAGTGGACAGTTGACCACTATTTAAGCTTATCCGATCTGGTCTATCAAATACGATAATAATACAAAATGCCTTTGTATGATGTAGCGTTTACATTTCGCTTTATTGAAACTAAGTGGCTCAAACCTGTTCAAGCATGACAATGTCCTAATGTCAACCCCAATAAACAGCTTTAGGAAGAGCTGGAGATCTGGGCAATGACTAAACTCCAGATCTCCTCAAACAAAAAAAATAACATTTAAAGTATTGATTGTTATGACAGTAAAGAAACTGTCATTTTAACAGAATGTTTAACGTGAACATGTTCTCAAGGGTGTGTTTTTTTAGTTGTTGCACATTATATTCAGTTAATAAGTGCTAGGAAAAAGTCAGACAAATGCTACAACAGTATTTACACTGCAATGCTTTTGGATGGGTTCTACACACTTAAAATAGTCACGAGTAACCTAAATTTAAGCGCACCGATATTGCCTGCAAAAAATCTAATTTGGCCTGTCATAAACAAATGTTTGTAAATGTGTTCTCCTCAATCATTTCCTTTATAATCAAGAGGTCAATTACGTGGACAATGTGTAAATTCCGAAACTGTTCCAATATTGCTTCATTTTAGCCCATAATAAAGGATTCTGCCGAATCAGGGTGAACAATACTGACATAAATACACATTATACTACATTGAATAAATGTTCACAAGAATTTTATATGTACACAAAATAAGATTTCTTGCAATTTGTGTTTATATGAATACTTTAAAAACACAAAACTGTTATTTCTGTGGAAAAAGTCTAATTATTTACTTATTTGTTTATTACATTCTTGTGCATGTCTCCCTCTGGAGGTAAGTTTGTCCTGTGCTGAAATTCCTAAACTGGAATTTCGTAGAAGCTGTTCTTCCATGTGAAATCATTAATTCATTCATTCATCTTCTACCACTTTATCCGATCTTCCCTCGGGTCACGGGGAGCCTGTGCCTATCTCAGGCGTCTATGGGCATTAAGGCAGGATACACCCTGGATGGAATGCCAACCCATCGCAGGGCACACACACATACACACACTCACAACCATACACTAGGGACAATTTTCCAACGTGCCAATCAACCTACCGTGCATGATTTTGGACCGGGGGAAACCGGCGAAAACCCCCCTGAGGCACAGGGAGAACATGCAAACTCCACACACACATATAGCCGAGACGGGAATCGAACCCAGACCCTGGCGGTGTGAGGCGAACGTGCTAACCACTAAGCCACCGTGCCCCCCCCCCCCATGTGAAATCTGGTTACGAGAATACAAAGATTTAAAAAAAAATTTTTCTCACTCTCCATGTATCATAAATGAATGCTATTTATGTATTTAATACTATTGCTTACTGTGTCAGATGTTAAAAACATATAAAGTTCTTTCAAAATCTCTCTTCACAATAAAATAATTTCTTATTTGTTTCACTCTGGAAATTATTCTTTTAATATTCATTTCTAGCAGGGCACGGTCACTTGAGCACGTTCGCCTCACACCCACAGGGTTGGAGGTTCGATTCCCACCTCTGCCGTGTGTGGGTGACGTTTGCATGTTCTCCGGTTTTGCCCTGGTCCAAAAAACATGCATGGTAGGTTGATTGTCCCTAGTGTGTGTAAGTGAGTGTGCCCTGCGATGGGTAGGTATTCCATACAGGGTGTGTCCTACTTAATGCCCAAAAACGCCTGAGATAGGCACAGGTTGCCAGCGACCCCCTCGATTGTTCACCAACACAATGCAGAGTGAAGGAGCAGGTCAGTCACATAAATTGCATCAACACATTATTAAAGCGTTAACCTTGACAGCCCTATGAACGCTACAGTCAGTCCATAATAGCAAAAGTTCTGTTCCAATACTTTTGGAGATGCCTGATTGTTATCACTTTAACAGTAACCAGGTTCTAAATAAAATAAATAAATAAATGGAAAACAAGTCTACCAGATCATATAAAGAACAATAAATGTGACACACTGCTCATATCTTTTATTTAAAGAAATGTCACAGTTACACCAGAACACAAAGACAGTCAGGTAGCTTCCCTCCCCCCCAAAACAGTTATCAGAAACTTGAATGAGAGATGGGGGAGAGGGTTTTCCTTTACATTGCTGCACAATTACACTTCACACTTCATCCTTCAGTAGAAATTACAATGACCCACCAAACATGGATGCAGTGTTTGATTGCGGTGTGTGTGTGGTCCATCACCAGTATATGTTGTTCCTGTTTTCTTCAATGCTGACAATCAAAGAAGCAGGAAAGGAAAAGATCTGACGAATCACATTACAGCCCTGAGTCTTTTATCTCTGAGGCTGGATTTCCCCATGCCCATTCCAGCATTGCAAAAATCAAAGGCACTCGCACCCAAAAGCCATCATCATCGATTAGGCAATTATTTCAACAGTCCTCTGCATTAGTAGCATGAGGCCCAAGGTGCATTCAGTTTTTCAGTGCTCAGAACTACATAAGTGTGCATTATGCAGGCTATACACATGCATTTGGGAAATCAAATTGAAAGAAAATAAAAGGGTTCTTTAAATGAAAATTTTTACATTCTGGAGCCTGTTAAATAATACTGTAGCCAACTGGCAGCAAATAAGATCATTTTTAGGAATTGTAAAAAGAACACAATTTTACATGCTGAACAGAAAATCTAGACTTTTGAAATATTGCACTTAGAACTTAAAATTCTATCTTTGTCCATTAGACCTCTTCAGTAAATATGATTTTTTTCTTTTAAAAATATTAAGTGACTCCAAATATCCCTTCATTTCATTGCTAGAGCCTAAAAATCTGATTGAGCCCCAATTATCCACATATATATTCTTCACCTCTTCCTTACTTTTCCAACAAAGTCTTATTGGCTATAGCAGAATTCATCAATGTTTTTTAATCAATTTCTGTATGAATGCTGAGCACTGACAGTAACCACTTGACTCCATGTTGAACACAGGTTGCAGGTTGTAGTGTTATGTTTAGTGTATATATTTTTACAATCGCTGAAAGAGTTACTGTAACAGTCTCCAACAAGTCCCACCGCAAATACTGACTCGTCACGTTCAGCTCCTCGTTTCTCATTCCTGTTGATATAACGGTTCATGAGGAAATAATGCATTTAAATTGGTAACAGTGGATCAAGAAGTAAACATTGCCTGGTTCTCAGTTAGCCCTCAGAGACCCTCCCACACAGACATGATTCAGTAGTCAGTAGTTCGATGTCGTACTGCTTTACGTACTTCCACAAATGTGTTTTCAACAAATCCAAATGTGAAATATTTTACAAGGTGGCTTTTCCCCACTTTCTTTTCGTGGATTCCATTTGAAATGTCACATTTTACATATCAATTATTCTTGGTATTTTGAATCAGAATTTTTTTTTCCTTTCAATAACTTGTGTAGCTCCATCCTGCTGCCAGATAAACCCTCATTGATCCAACTGTACCTTTCCTAGCCACACTGTGTGTAGAGTTTAGCAGGAGCGGCCAGCAGGAGCAAAGGGGTGTTTAGAGTTTGACTGACAGACTGACTCTCCATGGCATGCTTCAGAGACCCCCATCCATTGTCAGAGTATAACGCAGCAGCGGCAGAGACGTTGGCCCCCTCCGTGCACGGAGGGAGGAGGTGTGACTGGTGCAAAGTAGGCATGGACCTTAATCTCAGGAAGGTGAGCCTAAGGGGGGAAAAGAAAAACACCCACACACTAGTGGTTGGCAGTATGCATGACAGCTGGCATTCACTATATTACTATATTGTTATAACAACATATATCATATATATATATATATATATATATATATATATATATATATATATATATATATCCCATATATATCATATATATCTATATATATATATATATATATATATATATATATATATATATACAGACGTGGACAAAATTGTTGGTACCCTTTGGTCAATGAAAGAAAAAGTCACAATGGTCACAGAAATAACTTTAATCTGACAAAAGTAATAATAAATAAAAATTCTATAAATGTTAACCAATGAAAGTCAGACATTGTTTTTCAACCATGCTTCAACAGAATTATGTAAAAAAATAAACTCATGAAACAGGCATGGACAAAAATGATGGTACCCCTAGAAAACACAGAAAATAATGTGACCAAAGGGACATGTTAATTGAAGGTGTGTCCACTAATTAGCATCACAGGTGTCTACAACCTTGTAATCAGCCATTGGGCCTATATATATGGCTCCAGGTAATCACTGTGTTGTTTGTTGATGGTGATATGGTGTGTACCACACTCGACATGGACCAGAGGAAGCAAAGGAAAGAGCTGTCTCAAGAGATCAGAAAGAAAATTATAGACAAGCATGTTAAAGGTAAAGGCTATAAGACCATCTCCAAGCAACTAGATGTTCCTGTGAGTACAGTTGCACATATTATTCAGAAGTTTAAGATCCATGGGACTGTAGCCAACCTCCCTGGACGTGGCCGCAGGAGGAAAATTGATGACAAATCTAAGAGACGGATAATCCGAATGGTAACAAAAGAGCCTAGAAAGACTTCTAAAGAGATTCAAGGTGAACTTCATGCTCAAGGAACATCAGTGTCAGATCGCACCATCCGTCGTTGTTTGAGCCAAAGTGGACTACATGGGAGACGACCAAGGAGGACACCATTGTTGAAAACGAATCATAAAAAAGCAAGACTGGAATATGCCAAACTACATGTTGACAAGCCACAAAGCTTCTGGGAGAATGTCCTGTGGACAGATGAGACAAAAATCGAAGTTTTTGCCAAGGCACATCAGCTGTATGTTCACAGACGAAAAAATGAAGCATATCAAGAAAAGAACACTGTCCCTACTGTGAAACATGGAGGAGGCTCTGTTATGTTCTGGGGCTGCTTTGCTGCGTCTGGCACAGGGTGTCTTGAATCTGTGCAGGGTACAATGAAATCTCAAGACTATCAAGGAATTCTAGAGAGAAATGTACTAGCCAGTGTCAGAAAGCTTGGTCTCAGTCGCAGGTCATGGGTCTTGCAACAGGACAATGACCCAAAACACACAGCTAAAAACACCCAAGAATGGCTAAGAGGAAAAAATTGGACTATTCTAAAGTGGCCGTCTATGAGCCCTGACCTCAATCCTATTGAGCATCTTTGGAAGGAGCTGAAACATGCAGTCTGGAAAAGGCACCCTTCAAACCGGACACAACTGGAGCAGTTTGCTCATGAGGAGTGGGCCAAAATACCTGCTGAGAGGTGCAGATGTCTCATTGACAGTTACAGGAAGCGTTTGATTGCAGTGATTGCCTCAAAAGGTTGCGCAACAAAATATTAAGTTAGGGGTACCATCATTTTTGTCCATGCCTGTTTCATGAGTTTATTTTTTTACATAATTCTGTTGAAGCATGGTTGAAAAACAATGTCTGACTTTCATTGGTTAACATTTATAGAATTTTTATTTATTATTACTTTTGTCAGATTAAAGTTATTTCTGTGACCATTGTGACTTTTTCTTTCATTGACCAAAGGGTACCAACAATTTTGTCCACGTCTGTATATATATAATATATATATATGCATACACACATTACACACACACACACCAAACACACACCCATATATACATAGAGTGTACACATCTACACCAAATAGCCTAATCTAATGGATGTCTGATTTTATAATAAATATGCGCTTGACTGACCATCTGGAGAGACAGAGGGAGATTGTATACAATGTTCCGAGTAGTAATAAGATTGGCGTTGGACACTCCCAATCATGTGCACTGAAATGTTAGTCGTCATTCCTGTTATTGCTTTCAGGAAGCAAAAGTTCCACCAGATATATACCAGCTCATTTCAGATTCATGTGCTGAAGAGTTATAGTGTGGGTGTTGCAGCAGTTGATGACTCACTCGAATACGTTTGATTCCTGCCCGAGTGACTTGCTGGCAGTCGTAGAGTTCAATGCGTTCAAGCCTTTGGCAACTCTTCAGGTGCTCCAAAGTGATGTCTGTGATCAGAGGGCAGTTATCCAGCTCGACCACTTGCAGCCGCTCCTGACCACATACACTGCTGCTGAGATGTCGAATCCCATCGTCTGTTATCAGCTCGCAATGCGAGAGGCTCTGCGACACGCAGGATCATTAACATACAAAGCAAAACGTTCATTATTAATCGTACAAACATTTTGCTTCTATCATGCATGAACACACAGTCAAAGCAGAAGGCACTCACCAGGGCCTGGAGCCGAGGGCAGTGGATTGAAAGCTGAACCAGTGTGTTGTCAGTGACCTGCAGTGTCAAAAAGAAACATATTAGATTTTCTCTATACATACCCATCTACAATTAAAAAAATAATTTACATGGCCCACCAGATTTGTACTACTTGAAGATACACTTAAAAAAATCTGCATATTTACATGAATCAACATTCATTGCACATGAGTCTATGGAGTTTTGGTGCAAAGGAAGGCTCTACACACTATAGACCCTAGAGATAGAAGTTCTCAGCCAATGTCAGAGGAAGAAGACATAAGCAGGAGTTAGAGACAATAAATTCTCTAACTGCTCCTTGTCATGTTCAATACACAATTCTAGAATTTGACATTACTTATTGACAAATTTCTCGCGCAGAAAACCATCTCGGAACGCACAACACGTCAAACCTTTGGTTGGACTTGCTACAACACCAGAAAACCATCTCAGGTTCGAAGAACAGAAAGCCGAGGCTGCAATGAGCACAGGCTCACCAAAACCAGCCTGATGAAGACTGGGAAAAACAAAGCCAAATCTAATGAATCTCGTTTTCTGCTGAGGCTCCAGATGGCAGGGTTAGAATTTGGCACCAATAGAATGAATCCGTGGTCCCAACCTGCCTTGTGTCAACAGTCCAGGCTGGTGGAGGTGGTGTAATGATGTCTTTAATATACTGATTGCCTCCCTACTTTAGAAATCAAATTATCATGTACGGCCAGAGGTGCCAGGTCCAACCTTCCAACACCTGAACTTAGTCATTAGCATATTAAACTTACAGTATCAATATTCACACAGAGACTCACATTGAGACACTTTAATTCCAAGGTGTTACTATCTAGAATGCAGATATCAATGGTAAACAGTGAAACATAATACAATTTTGGATTATAATAAAGTCTTTTCAATAAATTAATACACATTACACATTCATGTAGATTTATTCATTATATTGAATAAAAAGCACAGGTACACCAAAAGTTAATGCTACTGAACATCTGGCATGGTCACACATGAGGAACCAAACAAGAACACTATACAATTTCTTTATTCTGCTTATTATAACTCACCAAAATACATTCCTCCAAATCCATTTTCTCCATTTCGTGACAATTCTGTAAAAAGAAAATAAAAATATATCAAAAGAAATGATCAAGAATAGAGTATTCAGTAAAATCCACATTAAAATGTAATTCAGCCATTGTGTTTGTGCAGCAAACATCATTGAATTATTGTGTGTGTGCGTTTGTGTGCGTGTTCTTCAATACACTCACTCTCGCCAGAACAGTAAAACCAGCATCAGTTACATGAGAGCAGCGGGCAGCCTCCAGGATCCTAACCAATTACAACAAAACAAAAACAAAACACAAAAAAGGATGAAAAAAGAAAATATGAACGAGTGGTGGATGAGTATGCATGAGCGTGTGTAAAGCCTTACTTTAGCCGCTGGCAGTTGAGGCCGAGTGCAGTGAGGGAGGCGTCTGTGATGTTGCTGCAGCCAGACACACATACCATCTGCAGCTTGTGACACCCGCGGCACAAACTCACCAAACCTTCGTCTGTTATCTGCTGTGACATAAGGACAGCCAAATTTTAACAATCTACTCTGTATTAGCCAATGACTGTAATGATCATTAAAAGGATGCACCGCAGTACATGTTGCAGTCTTATATAGGAACACACAACTGATTTGAAATCAACATTCTAAGCACGGCTAACACTTTAGTCTGCTTCCCTGGTGTTGGCGAAATGATTATGGTTAAGGTACTCAGCAGTACTGATTTTTTAAATAAGTCATACAGTGCAGATTTGACAAAACCCAAAGCAGGACATTGTGAATGCGATGATGTTGTCTGAACATCTGACCGAGAAGTTTATTAAAATTGCAGTATATCCGAGAGTAAAATATGGCACTGTAAAAGGTTAAGAAAGAATAGCCGTTCTATGTCACATATACAGTACAGCATAGTGGAATTCTTTCTTCACATATCCCAGCTTGTTTGGAAGCTGAGGTCAACACGATCAGCCATGATACAACCTCCGTGAGCACAGACATTTAAGACAGTTAAGGACCGAATAGCGGCGGCTTGGAGATAGCTCCAATCACTATCCAGCATATCACATCCCAGCTTAACAGGAAGCTTCAGTCATAGTCAAAGCAATGACACAGCACCCCTGGAGCAGAACCAAGATCTTGGACCCCTGACCTTGTGATCAGTGGCCCGGAGTCTTAACCGCTGGACCATCATTGCTTTGGTGTGAAATGTACTGTCATGTACCAGTCATATTGTTAATATAAATAAAATAAAAAACTATAAAAACACACCATAGAGAACATGTTTATGCAATATTTATAAAAAAAAATGTAATAAAAATGAAAGCAGAATGGCCCTGCTGTACACTGTGCCCAATAAAGAGTTAACGTCAGCCTTACTGTGCAGGATTGCATGTTGATTGTCACAAGCTCAGAACAGTGCTTCTGGAGGTGCTTCAGTGCAGAATCATCCAACTGAAACACACACACACACATCTGCTCACACAACAAACAAGTATTTTAACCATTCTCTGTTACAAGATACTACCGGCCATACAGGTGCCTGGCGTAAAGGCGGTGCAATATAGTATTAGCTTGCACAACCATTTTATTTTTTGGCCAGGGATTGTATTATATATATAACAATTTTGACTCAATGGCATATTTTTAAAGGGAGCTAAAGGCTTCTATCTGTTTTGTTCCCTACAGGGATCTGGAGTCACAAACATCTGTTTATTATAGCAATTTTGATCTTTATATTTTAGTAATTTGTAGCAGAATGATTTTCACATACAGAATATAACTAGGATTTCATGAACCTTGTATGAATACCAGCGATTTAGAGTCAAAAACATTTGGCACCAACCTGCCAGAAACATGGTTAGATCATCGTAGGTTTATATACACAAGCTGTTATAAAGATGCTGGTGACTGATTTTTAGATTACAATAAATGCGAACACAATGAGAATTACAGAATATGCGGTTTATGTGTGTGTTTATGTGTACCTGTGTGCAACCTCTGAGGAACAGTGCTTTGATGCTGGTACAGCCACGGCTGAGTGCCTCGATGCCATCACGTGTGATCTGATCACACCAGGATAGGTTTAGATTCTCTATCATACGACAGCCCTCACTGAAATGCACAAATCAGTCATTCAGAATCAAGAACCAAACATATTTTTTTAATAATCTTTTCAGAGTATCTGGGTGGTATAGCACTATATAAATACCACACTAATGCTTAGCTACACCACTCCCCCCCGCAACAATATACACGCATTTCAGATTCGCATGAATCTTATTGGAACATCAACTCAAGGAATACGATAGAGCGAGAAATAAAGCAATAAACAATTACTCGTGCAATTCACTGAAGTAAAGTTATTTTGACGTCAGTGAACAACCACACTTTTCACTATTTGTATGAAATAGTCTCACTTTTCAGTCACCAATACAGAAAATCAGAAAAACTGACTTCTGCATGTTCGTGGAATTTACTAAAAGAATAAATGCATAGCAAACACATTTCAAACAATTAGAGTTCCGTTCATAATTACTCCTTTGGGGATTTCTTGCCATGGCTAATCTTAATCTTTAGTGAAAGACAAAACAGGACTTTGATTAGACATCATTTTTGAGCTGTTATTTTATAGCAGAGCTTAAGTGGTTCAACTGCTGAAAGGGAAAAGGAAAAAAATAGCAAAGAACACTCAATTATCTCTGTGCTGTAAAGAAAAAAGATAAACCTGTAATCTTGGGCAATTTTAGAAAATGTGACCAAGAAAAAAAAACATCTGAATCAAATGATGGTTATAAATATAGTTGGTAAACATTACAGTTTCAATCAATGCAGTGGCTGATTTATATCCCAAAAAGCCCATATCAAGCAAAATATCATGCAGTTTAAACAGTACAGTGTGCTTTATATATTGCGGAGTCCATTTAATTTTCTTAAATAGCACATATTTGCTTACAGTCTCTTTGTTAATGGAGTCTTTAGCCTCGTGCTTCAGTAGTAGATGTGATAAGGTAAGTCTGAACTGCAGTATGTGTAGGTTTTACAGTATTAGTAATGGATATGGTTTAAAATTAAACCTTAGTGATTTCTTGGTTTCACATAGGCAAAAATGCACATTTGTGGTATTCATGGGCACTGAGGATTATGATAAACTAGGATTTTATGATGCTGTTACTCCCTCACACAAGCTACCAGTATTGCAGACAATGAAGTAGCTCTCCACTTTATCTCCAAAGCTGCAGATTACATGCGAGTTACATTCTGGCTCAGCCATTTATTTATGTTGTCAGAACCAGACCTGTCAGGGCCCCTGCTCGCACTCTGATCACAACATAAACTATTTTAAACCACTGTCGAGTAAGATCATACTCAATAGTCTGTTCTCTGTACGTGTACTGCTGCCTGACATAACACACCTCTACTGATGTTGCTCGTTTCAACCTCTAGACCTGCCTGATTCATCCTGATGTTCTACTTCTCCTTGAGGTTTCTCCATTTGTGATTCACTTTCTGCTTTTGTGCATGATCCCACAAGGATAACATCTTTTTTGAACTTCCAAAAAAAGTTTATACCTTATTCTCATTTTATGGTGTCACCCAAAAGAAGATGGAGTATGGCACCTCACAAAATGTCTTCCTTATGTCATATCATTTCGAGCTTTATCCGATCTTCCCTCGGGTCACGGGGAGCCTTTGCCTATCTCAGGCGTCTATGGGCATTAAGGCAGGATACACCCTGGATGGAATGACAACCCATCGCAGGACACACACACACACACACACACACACACACACATTCATACACTAGGGACAATTTTCCAAGGTGCCAATCAACCTACCGTGCAGGTTTTTGGACCGGGAGGAAACCAGAGAACCCGGAGAAAAACCCCGAGGCACGGGGAGAACATGCAAACTCCACACACACATGGCCGAGACAGGAATCGAACCTGGATCCTGTCGGTGTGAGGCGAACGTGCTAACCACTAAGCCACCGTGCCCCTTTAGATTGGTTTTATTTTCATTTTATTTTTATACTGCTTCTAAGACACGGTGAATGGTCATTAATATACAGCAGCATTTAAGTGGAAGTGACTTTTAACACGTTGGTGCTGAAATGTAGCTAACACACACCAATATACTTCAGCCATCCTTAGCTTTCTGCTAGGCTCTCTGTATTTTCAAAATAAACACTGAGAAAGATACAGCAGCTCATATATCTCAGAATGTAGGTTGCGTTACTTTGCTGTATCAGCATCTTCCTACAAAATTAGGAAAATCTCACTATTTACCCATAGAACAGTCCCTGGTCTTACAATACCAAACACATTATATACCTTTATCATCTAACACATTATTAGCATAAGTAACGTTTCTTAAATGCTCTGGAAAAACTGAGCCCACATGACTAGAATTTGTGAGCAAAATCTGGCCAGAAGGCAATTTTTGTGAAGGTACAAGATAAAAAATAATAATAATAATAATAATAAAATGCAGGAACAGCAACCAGTATTTGAATACGGACACCTTGAACGGTTACCCACGTATTGGAATATCAGCAAAAATCCCTAATACTGAAAACTTGTAGAAATGTGGACCTTGGATTTAATGCACCAGTATGCATCAGTCCTTTACAATTAGTGCATATTTGTGTGCCACTATTTCAATTTATTTTCCGCTTTAGACATTACAGTGTGTTGGCCAACTTGTTCCTGTAGGTTTGATTTTGTACTCACCTATTATTATTATTATTATTATTATTATTATTATTATTATTATTATTATTATTATTATTACTTCTTTTGGTCTTCTGTAAAACATTCAAAAACATATTCTTATAAGCACACAGCTGTCACTGACGCCCACACCAACTCCTAGTTAACTTAAATCCTTTAACTCTTTCGTTCCAATGTCTGACCCATTAGATCATTCTGTGATTATAATTATGATCATGTTTCTGTGAGTAGCTTACTGAGTAAACATTCACTCAGGAACAGGTGAGAGGTTTTACATCTCAAATTTTCCACACCACCAACTACTGTATGTTTGTAGTCAGGCCTTTAATGTTTTAAGTAGAATTATGCTGCCTTTTAGCTTTTGAAGTATTGGAAAGACACGATTTATAATAATTTCCTTAATACGTATAAGTGGTGTAAGGAATCCATGTCTACAATAAAGATGGCTTTGATATGATATGAATCTAAATGCCCTGCCTTCCCACATTGTAAGGCAGAAAATCTATTACAGTCTATGCCTGAATCATCTTAGTCATGAAAAGAGGTAGTCTGGCCTCAAATTCACACTTACATCAAGAATGTATGAAAATCAGAATAAAGAATCGGGGGCTGGAGGAAAAACGAACCAATATGATACCAAACGGGAGATAAATCCCACAAAGATCATAAGGTATTTTTTATAATAATCATAAAGAAACGTATATTTATTATAATTAAACAAGCACATAAATGAAAAATCTACTATTGATAGGCCATCATATGTGAATTATATTTAATGATATACTTTATATCAAAAGGTCCAAGTTACATTACATTACATTTACAGCATTTGCGACAACCTTATCCTTAGCGACTTACAACTGAGCAGCTAACTGACCTTGCTCAAGGGGTCACTAGTTCAGTTTGGCTGTTCTAGGATTTGAACCCGCAACATCCAGTTCCCGAACCCAATTCCTTCATCCCTGAGCTACGGTAGATGGTTGGTGGAGCTCCCAGCTACAAACTTGCTACTAAATTGCAACGAGAACTTTTCAATGTGTAACCATTAACAAATATTTTTGGATGTAAATAAGACATGATGTGATCCCCCGTGAGCATCAGTTCACAGGGAATTGATCATGTTTTGTTTTACAGCACCGCATACACGCGCACATGAACACTGAAAAAGAAGTGTGCATGTGTCTCTATTAAAGATTCCACTTATGTAAAATATATTGTCTCAGTGGCCCTGATCAGATACATTATAAAAAGAATAAACATGGAAAATGGTGCACAAGCAAGAAGTGCATTCCCATGTTAATAATAATCCTCATGACCTTTCAATTTCATCCCTGGTTCTTATCAGTCACCCTATATATCTGCTCCATGCACATCTCTGCTCTAAACAATGGAGACATGTCTGTTCTGAACTTAAGAGGAAATTAATGTAAACTTCTATTTTCTGTTCATTTAAACATTCCCTTTTCATCATCAAAATATCTATCGTGTCACCATTACTAATCATGGCAAACTTCCTTTTCTGTAGCTAGTCTGATGTCTTATATAAATAAACAGAGGAACAGAATCATATGCTTATTATTGCTTCATATTCTGAAAACTGGAGTTTCTGAACCACAGACAGTTTAATACATTTATTGTCTCCGTTACAGTATTTCTCCCCTAAAGTTCACCAGTGATGATGATTTATGGTTATTGTCTACAATTGGGTTTATACTTTCATTTCATTGCTGATTTTTAGATGAGCGGCATGAGTAAAAACTATATCAATAAGAAACGCAAGTGTTGACCTTCCCTAAACCCTCCAGTATTATTGATCAAGTCACTATTAATGAGTAAAAGATTATAAAAAGACATTTTCAGCAAAACTGGGTAATTATATTGTGTACTTTGTTAACTTCATTTTACTGGCTTTTTCATTTCATGTGAACAGGGAAATACAATTTGAATAGTACATATGACGATAAAACACTGGAGTACTAAATGGTCTACTTCAGAAGTAACAAAGTCATTACTGTCATATAATAACTTAAAATTCATGATCTCAAAATGTTTACACAGTAACTCATACATGATCTGAAACATATTCTCAGGTTTAAGAAGCACAGCTGTATTTCTATTCTTTGCTTTTCTAATCAAGTTCCAGTTCTATAACAAAGAAAAGAACACAGGGTTTTTTAGGAACAAACGGCAAATGTATAGAATAAGTATATCGATTGAAATTCCTCTACAAGATGATATCTAGGAAATGATTCAGTTGTATAATACTGTGTTCTATGTTGTAGACAACACAGACTAGGACTTCTTACACACACATCTAAAAAACTGACCCACATATAAACTAAGTCAGGCATGCAAGAGTTAATAATTGTGCTCGTAGCAATCAGTTTTGTTTAAAAATTCACCCGAGTCTCACCTAAGGCTAAACCCTGTTTGTAAGCTTCCTGTAATAATTCTGCAGTTAGGAAAAGATCTGGACTCTTTCATTTAAGACATTAAAGACATTAACTGAATCATTCTTAAAAGACATTTAAATATCTAGATCCTCTTAATTCCTCTATCTGACTTCAAAGGCTCAGTCTTAATGAAGGAGTCATGGAGTTAAGAGTTAATTAAATAAAGTGGCAGTGCAGCGTACCATGAGATTAGAGCCTTGGCTCAGATTATACATAATGTACCGTGGTAGTTCTTTGATAGAAGCAGTTTGTAGTGAACGGTTTTAGTGATTCATTTAACAAATGTTGGTTTTGCATTTTTCCCCTCACAGCTCTCAAAGGCAAACAAACACAGCAAATTACAGCGCAAAACAAAACAATCAGAATATATATTCGGGCAGGGAGACAGAACCACAGCATCAGATATTAGGGCTGACTCAATCATTCACCAATTTGTGACGTGTTTTATGTTACGGAAATGTCGCTCCTTTGTAGAAATGAGCAAATAAGAGATAAAATTTATCATCTTCAGTTTATTATTATCTCGTAATTAGGAATGACTGCTAAATAGATTTTCACTTTAAAAGGTTTTACGATTAGCCTAAGTTGCAAAGTTATGACTAAAATATTCTAAAATGTGAAATGTTTAGTTCCAATTCATCTTTTGTGTCGGGTGCTAACGTGAGTGCTTTCACCATTCATAAATGATCACGGAACACAACGTGGGAAGGAGGAAGACATGATTTGACTTCTGGGTTTTATTGGCTTTAAACCTGGTTAGGCCTGAAGAATTTTCAGAGCCAGCTTTTGAAATGTGTTGGGAATGTGAATGGGAAATATTCGAAAACCAATTTTATCAGATAAAATTAATTCCCCATGAAACTGTAATAGATTACCATTGGACACAAGGATGATCTCTCAGCTCTTACAGTAGGCTTCTGCAATAATTCTGCTGCATATTAAGAAATACTAAGATCACATTTTCATTTTATATTATAAAGAGATACAATGGGTTTTATCTCAGGTGACATACATCATTTTGCTCTAAACCACACACACATACACACAGTCATGCACAAATATACTAAGCTCTCGTCAAATAATGAAACATACAGACATTAACTAAGTAAAAAGCACAAGCCAATCAAGTAATAATTCAGCATTAAACTGCATCCATACAACAGGTTTTTAATTAAAATGTCCTCTCTCTTTCAGCCCATTAATCTGTTCCTCTGATAGACATTTAAAAACCTGTCACTGA
Organism: Kryptopterus vitreolus; assembly: GCA_030449085.1. Taxonomy (NCBI): domain Eukaryota; kingdom Metazoa; phylum Chordata; class Actinopteri; order Siluriformes; family Siluridae; genus Kryptopterus; species Kryptopterus vitreolus. Next base: position 17,099,217 of record JACRUU010000007.1, read on the forward strand.
CCTTAATGCTTTGAGTGCATGGTTGGTGATCGACACACAGGATGTGAGGTCGAGGTGGCGGAGTTTGGAGCAGAACTTGCTGAGGCTGCTGCAGGTCGAATCCGTGATCTTGGTGCAGCCATTCAGATTCAGATGTTCTATGTTACGACAATTCTGTGCAAAAGTCCTGCCCCCCAAAAAAACAAAACAAAAACAAACCACAAGAAGTTTGGAAAACAAAAACTTTAATTCTATTGCTCGCTAAAATCTTTAGCTATAATGAAAGAACATTGTAACTTAGGAAACTGGTAAATAGAATTTTCTAAACGACCAAGACGTCACATTGTTGCATGTTTTTTTTCCATAAAAGAACTCAAAAAGAATTAACAAAGGGGGCAGAGCTGCAAAACTGATATGAATTTATTTCAATATATTCTATACAGGCAGCAATTACAACAAACAAATGTGGACATGATGATCGATGTCACAATTTACACCAGAATATTTTGGGTACAATGCAGCCGTGATTGTGAGTGGAACTTACTTCATAGAGGCATCGCCTACACTGAGACAACCTCTCAAACTCAGTTGTCTCAGAAAGCCACCACATCTTTTTGAAATATTCTCCACCACACGACCCTATAAAAAAAATAAGAGAGAGGCAGAAACAAAGACAAGAAAAAAGCCAGAAGAAATGAGTGAGAGATCAAGGATGACAGGATGATCTATGGATTCAGCAACAAAGCTTCCTGACCCAGTACAAATCCTATATCCACACAGCATCGCAATAAATCAATGCCCCCAACACACACACACACACACAACCATTTATTGCATGCATACACACAAATATTCACACCATGTCTTGCAAACACATTCACTCAAGCTACATTTCATATAATAATTTATGGCTTTCACCTCTATATCAGTTTGGAAGTTGAAGAGATCTATCTTCTGCCAGTTGCTTCCATCCAGTGCTAGAACATTCCATGCCTTTACATTTTCAGAAGAAACACAGAACAGTTTCTCTTAACATCTCAAAGACATGCCATTTTAAACTAAGGAGACACTCCTTCATGTTTGACGTACCTTGGATACCTGGGCACATCTGCACAGTGTAACCACATCTAGGTAGGAGAAAATCCTGTGGTAAAAAGTAACAATGATAATGTGAATTAACAATCGATAGAAAATGCAAAGTCTGGTAGGGGTCAGGGTTGTTGGTTACCTGAGCAGAAGCTCTTTGGGAAGCTTTTTGTTGATCGGGGCTTCATCGCTGTTTGAGAACACCTGTAAGAAGTTATGAAAAGGAGATATAGCAGAAAAACAATATTTAGTCAACAGATATGTGCAGTCGCACTAAAACAAGGCATTAACATCGAGCTCTATAAAATAACACCTCTAATCTGACATACTGTACAAACTGTATGCATTTGCATAAGGACTACAGTGAAGTACAAAACTGTGAATATTGCTAGTGAAAAATTAAGACATGATAAAGAAATTTTTGATGAACACAGTAACTACAAAGCAAGTGGTTTAAAGTTCTCACAGTTTATTCATTGTCTCAAACAAATGGAGTACTGCATGCTACATCAACAATAACAAAGATATATTATAAGAAAAATATAAGTATTTTCAACCAACTTGAAACTGGAATTGGACAGCCACCAATTGCCTTTGTAACCGTGTCCAACAGTTTGTGCAAATTTAGCGCATTTTTCTCAACTGGCTTCTGTTATAATGTCATTCATGACAACTCTGCCATATGGCATGCTCTGCCTTCTTCCTATTAGCTCTAGAGACTTACATGATGAGGGGAAAAAATATTTTTGTCCCGTTATTTTAGCAGTCATCCATATCCTGTTTTTTAATATCTTATAATTAGATTTTGTAGACCGTCTTAAAACCTAGTTACGCTGCTTTTTAGCCAAAAAGCTCCAGGGATGCAGGGATTTTTGTAGTTCCCTTTACATAAGACAGACAGCATCAAGGTAAAACTCTGACTTCTTTCTTTTGATTTATTTCAGACAATTTTCCCTGGGGAGACACAAATCTGGTGCTGGGTATTGATATCTTAGATTGCTTGAAACAGTATTGGGTCAGATTTTACATTTGAACTAATGTAACATAAATTGGCACAACATAAACCTGGCAGCAACGGAGAACGTCTTAAATAATGACAAATTACACATTCTTAAGTTAAACAATGAATTACAGCATGGGTCACCTATCTACTGTCAACAGAGAGCTAATATTATAACAATACAGTACTGATATGTGGAAGCATTGCATTTCTATGACTTTTCTGTTGTTTTATTTATTTCCGCCTAAAGTATTGGTTTGTAGCCTTGCAGGATATACAACAACAAAGCATTTACACTGTGGATTTCATATTTAGCTTTCTTTGACTAAGTGTGGTAGTATATACAAGGATTCCCTTGTAGTCACTGCATATTACAGTATTATACATGAAGACATGAAATATTACATATGATTTTAAAGGAATAAACTATTATGGATTTAAGACTGCACACACTGCAATGAAAATACATTTCAAATACCAAATCAAAAGGAATTATGCAGAGATAAATCAGGTTGCACGGAAATGTTACTGCATCTTGAACACAAACCAAAGTGCTGTGCGACACAGTCATAATGTATGAGACCACATAAATCACAGACCAAGACCTTTACAAACAACTGTATGCGACACTAGTTATGTACCAAACAGTAGACTTATGACCCACACATGAAGCCATTCCTGATCAAGCTCTAACCCACCCAAATATTGCTCCATACCTCCTCAATGACATGCTACACATCTCTGAGATGTTTCTTAGACTGTTTCGACCCAGTCTTTTACACACCATGGCTCTGTAGTCGCTTTTGTGCACGCGCAGACTCGATCGCGAGAAAGCCCCAGCCAAACGAAGTCAGGCCCGAGAGCTCAGATCGGTGCCGTGGAGCGATCGGATTACCGACCGGAAACAACCGCGTGGTCATCATGACACCAACATGAGCTCCGGTCGGGTCTAAACCACGCAGGCTCCCACGCCCGCACGTACACACACACACACACATGCCCACAAACACACGCCCTCTCACAAGCACGCACAGGGTTGATCAGGCGCACACACGCACACAAACACACGGTGCCGCCCATTCTCTGTTTCCTCACGCGCAATAAAACACCCCAAAAGTGGCCTGACAATCGCCGTGAATCTGCGTTTACCTCGAATCTGCCCTTGGTGATGCTGTTCATTTCCGCCGCGATGTCAGCAATAATACGGAATCTGGGGCTAAGTGCCGACTTTCCGTTTAATTCGTTTTATTTTTATATAGATATATTTATGTTCTCGTTTTGCCCGAAGTGTGTCTTACAGGACGGAGAGCCGGGTGGGCATTTGTCGGAAACCGGACCAGTCCGGGACTGAGCGCCGTCCGCGCCGTCCACCGCCAACCATCCCAGTCAAAATAACAATAATAACATGGACGGAGAAGCAGACCGCTGCTGCTGCTGCTGCCGCCGCTGCGCTATAACCTCACTTCCGCCTCACAAGCGACTGCCTCTGACTACATTTCCGCTCGCGCTCGAGCTCGTGCTCAAATACCAAGGTCTGCACGCACCATTGATGTTCTTAAACGTTCCTGAAATCCGAATAAACGCGAACCGCTGTGCGACTTCAGGGGTCTTCAGTCCCATAAACTCCAGCCCATCCGTTTATCAGACTCCGGTTCTAATATGGCATTGGCGAATGCCAGTGTGACGTCATTTATGCGGGAAAACCGGACATGTCTGATTGTTTTGATCATGCTCCCTGCCTGTGTACACTCACACATCTGTCTAAGAGTCACACAATTATATAATAAAGTGTATATGCTTATAAGTTACGCTTACATTGTAGGATAAACACCTCCGTAGTTATTGAACGAACAATTTTTTTTTGTTAAATAGAAAATAAAGAGGATTTTAAAGAAAAAAAGCAGGGCTTCAGTAGTTATTTTGATGTTCAGATCATATCGTGTGTGTCATTCATTTTATTCATGTTAGCTGAGATGTTATTCTCTCATTAACGGACTACAAATACCTTTTTTACTTTTATGTATTACATATTAACACAAATATATATTCTTTCTACTCCTTACATTTTAAAGAAGTTTATTAATTCATGCGATTAATTCAAACCGAATTTCTGTTTGACAATATATATATATATATATATATATATATATATATATATATATATTATATATATATATATATATATATATATATATATATATATATATATATATATTCAAATTACAAATTATAAACACCATCAATCCATCAATTAAAAAATTATCATGTTTTATCATGTTCATCATTATCCTGCCACATGTTTGTTTTGAGTTTGGTTTCACTAATATAAACATATTTTCATAAAGCACACGTAGCTATTCCTCCATTCCCATGTTGATTAGAGTAATAAAAACTAAGGTACATTTAGAACAGATCAAATGTGTCATTAAATTGCTTCTTTTTACACAAGTTAGTACATTTAAAATACATACTTTATTTTAACTTGAGTATGAAAAAATCATAATCATTACTTCAGAGTATTTTAAGACTTTAGTACTTCTACTTAAGTAAAGGATGATAAGTAATCGTCCTTGCCTGTTAAATGATAAAACTAAATGATAACAGATGTGTTGCATTTAATTTTGGGGGGAGGCCCTCTAAAATGTTCAGGTGTTGCTATGTGCATAGTGCTTGTAACAGCATGATTAGGATATACATAGTTTCATACATAACACGAGTGACATAATCAGCTCAATTACGTTTAAAAACTGTCACATACAGTGAGTAGGCTACACTTGGCTTACAGGGTTTACTGACTTGTAGAGAAGCATACATCGTGCAATCCTACCCAGAGAAAACAGCAGGGGGCAGAAGAAAAAAGACATTCTAGAACTGTCAAAGGTAATTGCATCTTTTGTAATACTGTTCCAGTAGCTTTGATTACTTGCATTTAGATTTGCCACTAATTCCTAATTATCAGCGTATAAGAGATGTGTAAACAAATAATTATATTTGATGTTGCTGTGTGTGATAATTAATTATAGAGTTAAGATAAATATGAGATAAATATGCTGTATGTAGGTTGTCAGTATGCAGGTTGTGTATATTACACGTGGCATGACCTGCATGTAACGGCGTGTGTGTTAGCTTTGATAATATGACAAATGTCTACTTCATTCCAGTAGGAATGAAGTAGACACACACAGTACGCATGACAGTAAACACCACACACAGCACAAACACCACACACAACACCATAGCATACACACACACACACACACACACACACACACACACACACACACACACACACACACACACACACACACACACACACACACACACACACACACACACACACACACACACACACACACACAGCACTTTAAGCAAATATTATCTGAAGCTATTCAGACAGACCCTACTTGTATTGGCCTCTCTCCTGCCACTTTCTCACTAAAACACATTCTTTGTCTTGCTTGCTCTCTTTTTCTAGTCTGGACACATACACACAAACTAGTAATTCTCTTTTAGTCCAGTATTTTATTTGACTTCTATAACTGTATGATGACTGTAACTAAATAAGATTATACCTACACCTAACACTGAATGTAACCTCAGTAGGTCCAATTCAAAACAAACGTACCTTTTGTTGCAAGGAAAATACTCCAAATATCATCACAATGTCAAAATTGGTTACCTTTCTAAAATTATGGGGGTAGTAGATCCTCGCCCCAACATACAGGCACGCATGGATGCAGATTTATTTTTATTTTAAATAAATGCATGCAATCATAATGCTTGCTTTCTGTTTTTTTTTTCATTTCAGGTGATTACTGGTTTTGTCTTAGTTGTAGGCAGAAGCGTAGGTTAATGCTAGTTAGGTGGAGACACTACGATATTTAGCTACAGAAAAAGACATTCAAATGATTGTTAGGAGTCTGTGTGGTGTGATGATGGGAGTGAAAATGCAGTGGGAATACAGAAACTGCTCGTTCCAAAAAGCTACACAGTGGTTATGCCCAATATTTTCTCCTGACACTTTTAGCTCTGTAACAGAAATGAGCAGTTTAGTTTAGAGTTTAGAGAGGCGCGCCCTGGGGACAAGGCAAAGCTCTTAAATATGCTACAGCAAAATCACAGGCTGACTAAACATGGCCAGTAGGGTGACGGGTTCCCTGTGAAGCGCACGGGCCACGGTGTGAGCGCGTCCCCTCCCATCGTCCGCTTACTGCGAAGCGCCTCTGTTCTTCTGCGCTCTCACTCCTGACGTATTTACTGACAGCACTGTGAGAGTTTTCACACAAGTACTCCAGCAGCTCGGTAATGCCCCTCCGGTCAGATAAACCGCCTTTTCGCCTCAGAGACTGCGCCTTACTTCTCCTCGCCTCCTCAGCTAACCAGAAGCCCCGGGCCTTTTGGAGTGCGCAACCAACGCGCCTTTCCAAAGACTTCCGTTTGCCCAGCTCTAAGGACTAGTGAGTCTGCACTATGGGACCAGTGTATGTCCGGGACCTGGTGCTCTTCTCTCTTCTTGCATGCATGGCTTGGTTGAGCGTTGGTCTCGCTGGTGCAGACGGTGAGTTTGAATGCTTTTTATGCGCCACAACAAGCGCGCACTTCTCACTTTGTACGTGTGTGCACTGTATATCTGTGTTTGAAATAGAGCGAGAGTCAGTGCATTTCAGATAGATAGCTACATAGATAGATGAACACACACACATACACACACACACACATCTAATATATATATATATATATATATATATATATATATATATATATATATATATATATATATATATATATATATATATATATATATATATATATATATATATACAAGCTTCACTCAAGTGACTGGTGTTTATCTGACTGTTCTATTCATTTTTAACACCAGCTCTGGCAGGTTGGTCCAATTTGAGTATGGTAAGAAACACAAAACGGGCCAAAATGGTGAATGTAAAAATTCTAAAATATAAAAAAACAAAACAAAAAAACTCACTTGTGTTTATAGTGCTGTTAGTAAGTTAGAGAATAAAACCCAGGATAGTCAGGTAGGCTATCTTGATGCACTACACTGTTGACGTTGATCATGTCCTCCAGGGAAAATGTGTTTGAGATAATGAAAAAGCTTTAAGTGGGAGATTAGGGAATTTATTGAACTTAAAAATTAACCTGTGAGCAACTGAGGTGCAGTGGTTGATGACCTATAAAAATGTAAATGGTCAAGGGTTGTGTAAATGTAAAGGGTATGATTTTGTAATTTGACATTTACTCAACATTGAGAAAGTATGTAAGACTTTAACTACACACTTATTAATACAATTCTTTGTGTAAAGCTGACCAGCAGATATATTCTGAAAGGAAGGATGGACTTGTATGAGAGTTGTATGCACCTATTTTAGAAGTTTCGAATATATCAAAACCTGGTGGATTGATTTTTTCATAGGGATAAATGTGTTTATTTTTTCAGAAAGATCTGTGGCAAAAATCTATGAAGGTGGAATGATTTAAGATAAAGCTCTACATGTGTAATCCCTGAGTTAAATATATAAAGCTGAATATTGAGAAATATTTGGTTCACCTGACTTATGCTGAATTCAAGGTTATATTCACGGTCTCCATCCAGCACAAGTCTGGATTGATTGGAAACGATCCCCCACACTGTAATTATATGCTGTAAGAGTCAAAATGTCTCAAAGAACCTTTAAGTCGACATTGTTAAAACGGATGCTGTCACTTCTACTCACTTTCATGGTTTTCGAGGATTCTTGAACAGTGGACTGTACCATGATCAAATCTAAAAATCTATCCTCTCTTTTCTAAGAGAGTCGCCATTTACAAAAAGGAATAAAAGATGGGTTGTCACTGTGGTAAACACTTGCATGAGTTTGGCTGTATTTAATCATGCATGCTTTAGGCCAGTGCTGCATTATCACATGACTTTTGTCTCTCCATACCCATAAAGAGCTTTGTTGGAACGGGCTGTTTTAGCCTTTACACTTGCAGCTTTAAAATCTATGAAACAGTTTTACATTAAATGGCCCTGTAGGGATGTTAAATAATTTTTCTATGCCGGCTACCAAACTTACCGGTTCTGCCCCTGAAAACATCATAAATGAAAGCTTTAGAGATAGGGCATTGGAGAGGACACACAGCACACACAGAAGTATTGGAAAATAATGTTCTTCATCTGTCTCTCTCCTTTATCCACAAGATAATAGACACTGAATTGATTTCGCCTGGTAAAATAGATCCACACAGCTGGAACAGGGTAGGTGAGAAGTGTTTGTCCACATTTTGAACAGCATGAGTGGGTAGCAATGTGCCACATCTAAAGCTGAGGAAATTAAACGCTGATAGGTAGAGCTTCTCTTTTATTCTATTTGAGTCTGTTCTATTTTAACATCTGGTTTAACTGGACCGAGTGATCCAGCTGCTATAAAATTATTAAGGAGTAATATTAAAAGCGACTCCAAGGCTGGAAGTGAGAAGCATTGTGTTAGTGGTGTTATGTTGGCATCAAGGCAATCGGCATGTAGCTCACAATGCATTTTACGACAGAAAAAAATTGTGACCGTGTCAACCTATCCAGAAAACATTTACTCACTCCTAACATCTAATATGGTCACATCAGTGTAACAGACATTAAATCATTGTGGCATTTAACAGCAATAAAAAAACCTAATGAATACAGTCATTGATGGTGTGTCAGCTGAGGATTGCTCAGCGCTCTGATAGTTGGAATTAACCACACGTTTGGAACATCGTCATCATTCTCTTGTTTTTGTGATCCTTTTTATGTACATTGTATTAAACATTTATATTCAATTCTGAATTTGTTGAATTTTGGATATGGATAAAAGGTGAAAAAAATATATCTATATTCCATTTTATCCTCTAAATTTCTTAATAGAAACCCAAATTTAGTTACTTTTTTGGGGTAAATTGGTATCATGACCAATTTACCCCAAAAAAGTAACTCATTTGAGTGAGTGAGTGCACAGAGACTTCACTACAGTGACTACACACTCATGTTATTTTTATCCTATGTGTGAAACTGGGACTACATGTAAGAGTGATATTAATGTTGGAGCAGGTTAGTGAGCAGTTTTTGTTTTAAACCTGGACTGCTTAACAGTTTGTCTATGTATGTGTGTCTATGTGTTTATTGGGGTGGGGTTATGGAATGGTGCTGACTGTGGTGTTTGTGTGTATATGTGAATTCATATTTTCACCCTGGAGTCATGCATCCTGTTTGGGACTGAGCTTCAGTCCTCATTTTATACTTACCTTTTGTTCAGAAACTTTTTAAGTTGGTGTCCATGTGGCACACCCGATCACTAAAAATAAAACATAATCCCTCCCTGCACACACACACACACACACACACACACACACACACACATGATTTTTTTTATACTTGATATCATATGGAAGTTCCATCTTTTTTTTATCATAGTTACGCCATTTGAATTTTTAAAAAAGCTTTTGTACATTTGGGTTGCATATCCTGTGGCATATAGTGCACAGTGCATTTCAAAGGTTTTGGAAACACCTAGTGTTTTATTGTTTTGATCCCATATATATTGTATTTTTGGCCCACAAATGATCAACGTTATACAGTGTATATGTAATTATAACAAACAAGAATTGGAGAGTGAATGACTGTAGACGGATGAGTACAAATTTGACATTTTTGGCTTAAAGAGACTTCAGACATATCAAACATGCAGCTTAATGGTTTAGGGTTGTTTTTGATCACGGAAACTGGAGACTTTTTCTGGGTGAAAGGAATACTGAACCCACATTTGGACTCTGGCTGATTAGAAGGATAAAACAGGGAGCCAAAGGATATATTATTTAGGGAGTAAACAGTCATCCTGAGTGGCCTGCCCAGTCACCACACCTGAATCCTATTGAACTGCTTTTGTATTTACCGGATCCTTGGAGAGAAATATCCATCTTTGGCAGGTTTTTACAAGAGGTATGGAAAGATATTTTTATTGAATGTTTGGAGAAACACACTCTCAGGAAGGAAGGGAGGGGAGAGAGACTAATATCTGTATAACTGTTTTATCAAAGTAATTCTTCATATTGTAAAATTACATTACTTGTGGCATATAAACAAAATGGACATGCATGTGATTTGTATGTGCTTTTTGAAAAAAATAAAACACACAGTTGCTGTTTTAATACCCTCTCTAATTTTTCTTTTCTGGGAATATGTTCTACACTTTGCTGTATTTTGGAGTGTGGTCATGGAAATGTAGTGCTTATTCATGCTAATTCAAGGGCATTATTAATTCATTAATTCATAATGTGTGTGTACTGAACCTATGCTCCTTTAAAATAAAATGTAAATACACATGTTTTTTTATATTAATTCTCTTGTTCTCTCTTTTCCTGTCTGTCTCTCAGGCCGGGTCTTCCTGCAAGATTTAAGAAATGGTTCAGATGGGTTTGACGCAGCTTCAAGTTCGTGTGGACATCAAGGTGCTCGGATGGCATCAGCAATGGAGCTTCGCCATGCTGTTGTTGAGTGCTCATTTTCTGCCTGTGCACGTGGTTGGCTTACTGGTCCCAGTATTGGGTAAGAGGTCTATGTTCGCAGTTATTTAAAACTATTTGCCATTATGACTGTTTACATTTGAGAATAACAATCCACATTGAGCGGAAGCTTGCTTTTGTGCACCTTTTGAAAGAACACAATATGTTTTGCAGAAACCTTCCATTTGCACCTGTAGACATCCAGACCCCTGAGACAGCTAAAACTGAGGCAATGTCACAAAATACATTAGCACTTTCACAGTGTTCAGTGGCTATGCAATTCCACAGTTAATATATGTTGCTTAAAATGAAATCTCAAATCCCAGTGTAATTATCACATTGTGGATTTTATGTAAGTCTATTTCTTCTTTATACATGTTGCCTAAAAAGGTCAAAATCATCACATAAAAGCACAGAAACAAGAAACAAGGTTATGAATATTAAATATTATTGAATATTTTTGACTTGCTACTCTTCAAATGTATGTGGAACCTCTTTCCTTAAATTATACTTAGAAAGGATGGAATAAGCTCTGTATGAATACATGTACAAATTATAAAAGCTGTATCATTTTCCTTCTTTTACTTCCAGTCACGTTTCTGGAGGTCATTGGAAAAAAAGAGTCATGAGCCCACTATAGTGGAATGTATCACATTCTATGTAAATATCAGCCGGCCTCAAAATAGATGTGTATGACTGGACAAAAATCTATTCCAAAATTGCAAATTGATGTTTAGGTTATGAGTAAATTTCCCTAAAAGTACAACAAAAGGAAAATGATCTTAGCTTTGAGTGTTTAATGTGATGTTTGCTTTACCATACAGTTTGCCAGGGTGCTTTCTGGAAACCAGCAAAGAATTTAAAGTTCTGTTTGTGTTTTATTTACTTGGCATTGTCCATTTCGAACAACCTTTCATTCTGGCTTATCAAATATGTCTGAGAAATATAATGCACATTGCACATTCATATAACTTGATGCACCCTTGGCTTATATAGACTTATATAGAAAATAGTGTTGTAATATTACTATCATGTCTATTCAATGATGTTCAACTAAATCTGTCCAAATCTGAGCCACATAAGGGAAATTACATACCTGAAACCAGTTTGGCATTGTCTTAATGAGGTGTATACATTTTTTTTTCATAATGAATGGTAAATCTACATCTGTACACTCAATGGTTGTGTCAGTCAAATGTGAAAACATGTCCCTATTATTCTGCTATTGGATGGAATGAGTGATTAATAACACATGGTTCTATAAAAATGAATTGCGAGGTAGACATACACCAGAGAGGTCAATTTAGTTTTGTCATACCTCAGAATCTTGTTTCTAATGTCCTGAGACCCCCCTCTAGGTGGGTTTGAGCAGACACCAAGTAAGCATGAATAGTGGAGTGTTGCAGAGATAGTTGTGCTGTTGGCAGGTTCTCACATTTTCACACAGGATCTCTGGAGTCCTTCAAAGTGACCTCCAGATTCTTGGTCATTTTCCTTACCAAAAATTTTCCACCCCATTTGCTGAGATGACCAGAGTAGCCAAACTTAAATTAGTTTTTCTTCTATTTAATAAACTTCTTGATGTGGGAGTTGTAAGCAGACAGAAAAGTGCCTTTCCTTATGAGGTCCAATATACTGCATTATTACTGCTGATTTTTACTTAAGTTTTCTCCAGCTCTATAAAGAATATTAAAGCTAAGGGTTTGTGTTCATATATAAAAGGATTATTGCGTGTTTTTTACACGGGTCTATTACACACCGGGTTGTCTGAAGAGTTAAGATTAATTGGTACAATTTAATTTTGTTAATGGCTGTAATAACACATGTTATTCTTCATTTGGTTATACCTATAATAAGTAAATTCTGTAATGGGACATTTCCAAGGTAACTTTACACTCTCCTAATGTTTTCCCGAAGGAAAACCTTAACACCCCCATCAACACCACCCAAGCACACACACACACACACACGCAAAGTAACTCATGCTCCAGTTCTGACTCACATTCTACAAGTGAATGTTACAATGTGGGACAAGGAACCAGTTTCTTCTCAACTTGAAGCACTGAGGAAAACTGAAGCAGTGAAGAAGTAAAAGTTGCCTTTTGCCTAGGATTGGAAATTATAATTTTTCAAAAGATCGTTTCACTTTAAACTATTTAGAAGTTAGGTAGTCAAACAGGTAAACGTATAACATAAACCTACACACAGCCTCTAACTACATGTTTGGTGATTATGAAGCCAGTTCTGTGTATAGAAATTTTAAGCTGCATTTTTCATAGGTTATATCTACAAAGCTCGTTAAGTGAACAAATGTATTGAAACCAATCAAATATGGATGGAGGAACTGAAAATGGGTGCACATACCATCGCATAAGAATGTTGGTTATAGGGTATACGTTTGCGCAAAAATTTTGTTTCTAGGGTATTTTTGATCAATTACACTCTTAAGAAGTAAAATACCAAACTGATAGTTGTAAAAACATTTTGAATTGATCTGCCTGCAGGACAACAGTGTGCAGAAGCATCTCTGGAAGCTTACGAGCAGTGGACATGCAGGTGGAGAATGTGACTGAGACGTATGAAAGACTGGCTGTGTTCTGTGTGAAAGACTCTGGTCAGTTGCTTGTGAAATGTTGAGGGGAATCTTTAATGTATATTCAATTTTAATCATCTACAATTTTCGATAAAGTTTGTAGTGTAGTTTTGAACTTATTTCTTTTACCTACATGCATCAGGGGCTCCATGTGGAGGTCCACCATCATTTCCCAATACACATCTACAAGGACAGACAGGCCTAGAGCTTGGTGATGAACTTCTATATGCATGCAACCCAGGATACATTCTACCTAATGGAGAAACAGCTTTCAGCCTGTTGTGTGACAGCTGTGGAGAGTGGTATGGCCTGGTGCAGCTCTGTGTTAAAGGTGAGAGGTTGAACAATACTGAATTTCAAGTGATATTTAAACTCATCTTTCTTCTGGAATGAGTACATACCAATTCATTCATGCTTTGATGTATAAGCTGTTTGGAACAACAGTTTTAAACTATATAAAATAGCATTCAACTTAAAAAAAACATTTACATTTTTTACTTTATTTTGTTAAGGCCTTATGAAACCCAAATCCAAATTGTATAAAAACACATTCAAGGTTGCACTGTGATTAAATCCTTAGGCTTCCATATATTTCTAGAAAGGGTTGTTGTGCCTTCACTTGTTTACCCAGTCTATAAAGAAAACTTTCTGCTATACCCACTAAATAATATTGAAGACCTGGGGAATCCCTACAAAATACTCATTATTGGACGTATCTTATGATTTATATAATTTTTATTATAATTTATATAATTTTTCTTTATAATTCCTACGATTAGTAATGCTTTGCTATGACTAACCTTAGTTCAGCCAAATAAGAATGGCTTTGAATTCAACAAGTTGTAAAGCGAATTGTTTGTATTAATGTACTTGCTGTATTACAGATAAAGCTGAGGCCTTTATTGACTATGAAGACAAGCTCTCAGATGACCATCATCTCTATGATGGCCTGGAAGAGGTGCATCATGTGATCCCTAAGCCTACTGAACATGGAGAGGAGGAAGCGTCTACTCCTGAACCCGACCATTTAGAGCCTGTAATGGTTGGGGAAGGAGTGGACAGGATCGAGAAGACCTCTGCAATGTCGGTAACAGAGCCTCCAGTGTCTCAACTCAGCCAGAAACACATGTTTTGGTTTCCTTCAGAGGCTTTCCAGGAAGAGGATCATCCTCTCATCACTACAGGCACAACTATTAAGGATCCGACTCAAGAGGAGAATTACATCTCACCCAAAACCGGTGAAGACCAGCCAGAGTTTGAGATAGTGACAGAGGATCGTGATGGTGAGCTCATGACCCACTCTCCAACTGGAAAACCTACCAGTCACAGGATAGGCAGCACAGTGGAGTCATGGCTTGATGGATATCCTATTCCCCAGGAGGAAGAGAGAGCAGGTGGAGGGTCTACGGAGGCAGTACCGGGGCAAGGAGTAGATATAGAGAGTGTGACAGACAGTTCAAAGGTGGAGGATTTTAAAAGAGTAACTGATATCCCAAAAGAGGCCGGTCTAGGAGGTGGCATCCATAGCCACCAGAACGAACCAACAGAAGGCGTGTCTAAGATTTCTGAATCTGGTAAAGTGACTGATCGACACAAGGTCGTGATTAAGAATGCAACTGAAAGCTTTGGGGGAGTGTTTTACCACGAAGAGGAAGAGTATCAAGGTTTTACTGACAAGCCTCAAGGAGAAGGTTCCGATGTAGTGCCTATTCTTTCAGAAGACAGATATTTAGTTACAGACGCCCCAGAATTAAAGGATGTCGAAAGAGAAGCCAAGAGGCCACTGGATGTGGAACATGAAAAGGTAGGTGATTTACCTCCTAGAACAACTGACATTGTAAATGACGTTGAATCGAGACCCACACCGTCAATCAGCCACGCTGAGAGAACCGCAGGTCTAGATGAGACAGTGATTAAAAACACACCTAGCAATGCTCCGGAGAACGTCAGCACCAGCCAAATGGGAATGAAGTTTGAACGCACTACAACACCTTTAGATGTGGCACCAATAGAAACCACACCTGCTTCCCTAGACCATGTCATTAGCAATGTTGACACACCCTCAGTGAGTGTCTCTTGGGAAGTGAAAGATTTTGACCATTTTGTCGCTCAGACTCCCACTGTCCACGATGATGCGGAAACCCACGAAAACCAGAGTGTGCTGGATGGAGATGTAAACCGTAGGCTGGACCAAACAGAAGATGATGGATCTTGCACTGTACACCCCTGTCACTTAGCTGGCCATGGGCCAACTATTGCTGCAATCATTGTTGGCATTATAGCAGCAATTGTGGGTGTGGCCTTGGGTGTATGGTGTTACAAAAGAAGGCAACAGAAGACCTCTCACTATCAGCTGAATGGAACTAACAGACAAACACAATGCATTGAACTCCAGCAGACTGTGTAACCCAGCATCCATTGCATACACAAACACCAAGTATGTTTGAACATTAAGAAGTACATGCACCTTCATACACTACGATACACACAAGATATTTGTCAAGAGATTTCTTTTCACAGCAGTGGAAGTATTGCTTTAATGCTTTGTTAAAATGTTTTATTCTTTCATGTTTGCAGTGGGGTGTGTGTTTGTGTGTGTGTGTTTGTGTGTGTGTTATTACTTGTTATACTTGCTTATCTATGATGCCTAATTATTTCATTGTGGATTTCCTTTCATTGTGTGGACTGCATCTGAAAGGCAATTGATGTTTGCGTTTGAGACGCTAGATGCTTATTGATATTTGAATTTTACAGGATTGTAATGTTTTTCATAGACATTTGTCTAGCAATATAATGTGACAAGTATGGTGTTTTTACACTGACTATAAAAGCAGACAATCAAAAACAGTAAAACTGTCAAATCAGTATTCAAGTTCATTTGTATGAAATTGGTAGCACATACTGCATATTCAACCTTGCTTTTATTTTCCATTACACAGTACTTCATATAGGTCTATTGCACATGTGTCAATCATACATATGAGCAATAAACACAAGGTAATAAAATAGTAAATCTGGAGGAAATATATTTTTCCATTTGAAATGTAATTATTGTGTGCCACAGGCTTTCATACGAATCAGCTATGTAATCAATACTAGAGAACAGGAAAAGATAGCCACAAAGACTCACAATAAATACCCTGGATCTCAAATAACCAAGGAAATGTACTGTGTAATGTACTGTAAGAACCTTTCAAGTACATGCATTACAAGGAAATGGTGAAGGAAATATTAAAAATGTGGAGCCAGACTAGAGGCAGAGCAGGAGAGGACTAATCAGCTGTAGTTCAATCAGTGTTGTCACTTATAGAGTTGAGACTCTGTGACATTTGCATTTTTAGCTTTGATGGGTAAAGCTAAAGGTGAAGTTTTTTATGGATGCGAAGAAGTAATTTAAATATTTTGGGTGTAACAAAGGAGTTATTGTTTTATTGTTTTTGTCAAGCACTTTTCGGCTACCAGCAGATGCCACTGACTGATTTCCTCCTCGGTTCTTTGTTGTTAATTCAGAGTAAGATATATTGTAAAGATTTTGACATTTAGTGATTAACCAGTGTTAAATTGTGCACATTAGTTAGCTAGGAATCTTAGATCTGTATTGTCAAGTGGCCTAATAGCCATCTTTAAATTCATTGCGTTTTTGTGTTTACTAAGAAAATGTAACAAGCAAAACATTTCCAGTACACTTCCGAGGGTATTGAATGTATTTCTGAATGAAACTGAGAATGTTCATCAAATATAAATCAGTTCATTTGTTTAAGATGTTTGATCATTTTCGTTTACCAAACTACTAGTTGCATGTCAATTTTAATGTTATAAATGTCTTGCATATAGTATTGATAATGAATGTCTTAACCAATTGGAACAATTAATGAGATTACAGAGATTTCAACTATAAATTGACTATTTAATCATTTTTCCTAAGAAAAGAGTGCCAGGGTGATGGTATCTATATTTATAGTTTAGGCTCCCTGTAATTCAGAAACACAAATCTGCCAAATGCCAATGACACAAAGCCTCTATTCGCCATCATAGTTGGTGCTGTTATTTAGCAAATATGATTTGCCAGAGCTGAGATCATCTTGCGTGTGAATACTTTTCCGTGTTATGTACCAGTTTGTATCTTGAGCAGGTCTGCCTTCTAATACACAACAGCTCCATTTGTACACCAAGTACCTGTAGACTAAGTTCCTGACACTTCCCTGTGACTCGCAAACTCCCAGCCTGTTACTAGTAAAATGTTTGATAGTGAAATTTCTTGAATTGAGTACATGGGTACACTGTATGTAAACTAAAAAAATGTATAGTCTGCAGGTAGAATATTCTTTTCTACAATGTTTTTTTTTTACCCGCTATTGCCTATGACATGATTTGCATGTTTTGATCAATGCCTTTTTTTTTTAGGATGGATTTTGCGAAGTATCAGGATATTTATCATATTACATATTTGATCAGTGTTTAATACATCTTCAGAGAGAGGCTGTACGCTTTATTTTAGCATCTGACTGCTGCACTTGTGTGACAAACTAACTGTACAATTACAAATAAACTCCACTTCAACAAATTACAGTTATTCTTTTCAATTGTTCCTAGGAATTGTATGCAAACTGACGAATAATTAAAGAGTATACAAAAATACTGAGAAAATCCATGGTTAAAGTCAAACAGAAGCACGCATAGTAACAGGAGAAACAGAGGCTCATTTTGAAGTGTTTGAACATGGAGCATCTGTGCAGTTTATCACACCAATGTAAGAAACATTCACAAAGAGAGAGAGGGAGAGTGTGTGTGTGTGTGTGTGTGTGTGTGTGTGAGAGAGAGAGAGAGTGTGTGTATCATGGGCCAGTGTTTCATGTAGAAATTAGGGTTTATGTGTGGGTACGTGTCTAAGTACACATTCACATGTCAAGTTTAAACATTTGAACATAAGCTTCAGTGTTTAGACTTTTGCTGGTAAATTTAGGCAGGCTATTTCAGGATCTCCACTCTTCATTTTCTGCCCGAGTCTAGGAATTTTGTGCCTTAGTGTCTACTTCCAATTTTCTAATTGCGATTTTCCAACAAATAAATTATTTGAGAAAATATGTGTTAAGCAGAATGTCTTGACACTCAAACTATTTCAGTTATGCTGCAACTCTACAGAACTATGTGTATTCAACAAGCAAAACACACAGCCTCAAAGAGAAATTTGACATTTATTCCAAAACAACCAATTACATTTTTTAGAATTTTTTTTTGAGATACAGTAATTTTACTGCAAGACACCATGGAACAAATAATTATCAAATTGTTTATATGGACCATGTTTTTGGTACATATACAATACAAAAGCACTCCACTGCCCAAAATAAATACAAACATATCCTGGAAAAAAAATTCAAAAAACTGTCTTGTCCGTATACTGACTCTGTTGTCTTCAGTGCATAAGATATTAATACATTACTCATCTTCATCATCAAGATACTCGTCTAGAAACTCCACAACATCTCCCTGAAAAAGAGAAAGAGCACTTTAATCTAATTCGCAGTTCATGGTGGTGGTGTCCTGATGAGTCACTGAAGGACAGTGAAAGTGAGTCTCTCGCACAAAATATTACACAAGCGTACACTGCACCCTAATGGATGTGCCATGGAGCTCAGCAGTATCTCACACTGAACAAAGGGGCAGGGAATTGAGGCTTCATAGATGCTTTAGCTCTACATAGCAAAGGATCCAGTACTATACTTCAGTGGAAATGTAATTTGTATTGTAGAATAATGATGATTACTGTTAACATCTATATAAGATTTGTATTTGCAATATTAACTTGATTATTTTCCGAAAATAGGAAATTCCAACCTCTATTTAATAATTTTCCAACTACAAACATTATACATTTTAAATTTTAATGTTCTACACCCATGAAATAAATGACTTAATTTTACCTTTTAGTCACAAATCAGAAAAAATGACTACTTGACTACTGACTTATGAAATGAAGGGACACAGACATAAATCTACAATAAAAGTGTCTTTACAGTTAACACAGTGAATGATAACACAAACTTTTATTGGTGGATTGGCAAGAAGGAACTCTACAACTCAAGCTTCATTTACTGTACACCTTTCACACAATCACTACTGTCAGAGCTGCTATATAGTAAATTCATTCATTTATTCATTCATTCACCTTCTACCACTTTATCCGACTTCTCTCTCGAGTCGGGGGGAACCTGTGCCTATCTCCGACATCAAGGCAGGATACACCCTATATGGAATGCCAAACAATCGCAGTGCACACACACACTCACATTCACACACTAGGGACAATTTTCCAAGGTGCCAATCAACCTGCCGTGCAGGTTTCCAGGAAACAAGAGAACCCAGAGAAAAAGGAACAGGGAGGAGTTTCACACACACCTGGTGGAGGAATCGAACCCCCAACCCTGGAGAGGTATGAGGCAAAAGCGCTAACCAATAAGGTATGGTTAATAACTAAATTAAGTACATGACTGTTGACTCTTCTCTGCTCACCTCATCATCCTGCTGCAGGTTTTCTTTAGCAAATTTCAGCATCTGCAGCTGCAGTGTGGTCTGATTGTGGTATCGTATTGCCTCCTGTAAATAGGACAAAATAATTGAGGCTGTATTCTTCCTTCATATGTTAATGAAAAACTTATTTATATGTATTTATATGTTTTAATGTGCTTGTATGAGTGCAGAAAATACTGACAGATCTGGGTAGGAAGTCCTCATCACTAAGGCCCAGCTTCTTCTTGTGAAACTGATAATAATCCACATTGTTCTTCATCACATCATCACTAGGGTCAAAGAGCAAGTAGCTTGCAACACACGGCACAGCATTCTTCAAGTCATTCACTGTGGACGAGATCACAAGCACACACACACACACAAACCTTTTAATTATTAGACAGAAATGAGATGAACTCCTTTAGTATAACACATTTTGCTACTGAATGGATGGGTGCGCAGGCTAAAATGCACTTAGGCTTACATTTGTAATAAGCAAACTGAAGGTAGTGATACATGGTTGCCACAAATTTCTCCACAACGTATCCGCCAACCACTGGTGTGAGATCGCTTTCACATTGGACCTTTCGTTCAAGAACCTCGGAATAGTGATCTAAAGAAAGCACAATGGGAACATTACAAAACATTGCTGACATTTAGAAAGGTGGACAACATACCATAGAATAAGATGGAGACAATGTCAATAATGAAAGCAAAAACAATTTAGGGGAATGTTGTAATGGCATGGTTCAGTCCAGTTTTTCCCTCAGAGCATCCCTCCGAACGTCACTGTAAAGCATCACTAAGAGTGATCTCATTTATTCTATAACTACAAATGTTTTCCTTCCGATACGCCTCAATGGCACAGGGAACATGGGTTCACTAAATGACCTAATAAGCATGAAAATGATCTAAAGCCTATGATGGATGCATGGTAAAATCACAGTCATCTATGGGAAATTTTGTAATGTGTTATGTAACACTCTCCGCCACCATCAAAACAGATTAAAGGAATCTTTGAAAGAATGAATGATGAACGCAACACTGTTCTAAAAATCCAGGACAAGAAATTCTGACTCTGACCCTGTTGTGGTGGGTCAGGACCGTACACTAGTTCTGTTTTTTTCTCATTTAATTTGACTGTAGATAGAAAATCACTTTGACTAAATCTAGAATAAGTAAAGTGTTAACTAACCTGCAATTGAGGGGTAAAAATCTTTAAAGTCTTTAATTTCCCGAGCACCCTCTGAGGCAGCAATACATTCGTCGTAAGCCTTGAAGAAGTCTTGGAGTGCCAGCTCCATATCAGACACAGAGGTTCGGTAATTATCACCGTTATATGCACGCACTGCTCGAATAAACAGCATCTGCTCCAGTAAAAGAAAACACAACATGCACAAACAAACCATCCGTCATGTAATAAATCAATAAAAACTGACATCAGAATTTCATTAAGGAACTTGCATTTTTACACCGATTGTCAAACATTGCTCTTAACAACATTGTCTTATTTTCACACACTAAATTTAAGTGACATGTCAAGAGCTTTGTTTAGGGGACAGTATCTCGGTGGTTAAGGCGCTGCGTTACTGATTGGCAGGTTTGTAGATCAAACCCCATTATTGCAACTCTTGGACCACTAAGACCCTTAATCCCATGTGCTCTGACCCCAGCTTCCTAACATCACTGTGTATGCAAAGGTAAAATTTCACTCTGATGTCAAGCGTATCTAGCAAAACATTTATGCTTTAGCAGCAATTTGAGTAATGCCATGACCTCTTTAAACGGGCCGAGCAAGATGTGTATTTGTACGTGTATGCTTGTATATTTGTATCTTGCCTCATATGACTTGGTCTCCACGTCTTTAAGGTGCTCTTCAGCTCCAGGTAAACTCTTGTAGTAGTTCATATTCCTCTGCATCATCTCATCATCGGGATGCTTCGTTAGGAACGTGTGTGCAGCAGACACCGCTTTTGCCAAGTTATTGCTCTGAAACAATTCCAACAGATTATTTGTGGAGGATGTAATGTTTGAAGGGCAGAATAAACAAGTATATATAAAATACAAAATACAGTCCCATCTGAAAGTTTTGGACAGGCTGGGTGAGTATATCCTGGCTCTTTACTGTATCTTTGTATTTTGAATGTTGTAAGACACTTCTGGCTCCGTTTCCATTAGGACGTTTTTTCTCTTTTTATTCATATTCTGCACTCGCATCCAACAGCAATGTCGGTGGAAACAATGTTTTACTGTTCTTACCTTAAAGTAGGCAAACTGAAGGAATCTGTAAGGTTCTCGGCTCTCAAACTGGTCTAGGGTTTCTCTGCTGGGGAGAGTCTGGCGAAAGGCAGGGAGGCCCTGCTTGCAGCGCTTCAGACACTGAGCGCGTTTCATCACGTTCCCAAAAGCGCGCAGCTCGGGGAAGTCGGAAAAGCGCTCTTCCGAGTCCAAACGCGCCGAGCTGCAGTTCAGATTGCAGAAAGCCTCGCTGTCGCGGAGAAGCCGGTGCAGGCGGAGGCTCACCTCCAGGTACTCCACTGTCTCCGGCCATTTCTCCGTGCTGTACTGGTCCAGTGCGTGCCTGTATGCCGAGTCCAGCGGCATGAGCTCGTGACGCGGAAAGCTGCGGAAGCTATACTTCTCATACTGCGCCTGAACTGCCGAGAAGAAGCCGAGAACTAGAACATAAGTTACACACTGGGACAAAGAGGCCATTTTGGGTCTGATGTGGGCGAAACGGATACGGAGCGGGTCTGAGTTGCAACAAGTTGAGGAGAGCCGATGAACTGGGCTTGGGGTTGCCAGGTTGGATAATATCGTCGAAAATGTTTCTGCTTAGACTTAATATTATCTAAAAAAAACAAAGGACTTACATCGTAAAACAGTGTAATTTCGTAGGTTGAAATTTAAACGCTCAAATATCACATTCTTTTGGCCCCCTAAATAAGTATCGAAAACAAAACCCCTACGGAAAGTGGGGTCCCTCCCACCGAAAAGAATTCCTGTAGATACATAGAATTATTTATTTAATGGGAAATATACTCGTATTATTATTATTATGGTAGCACTGTATAGCAATATTTTCTGTAAGAATCTGTTTGCGTGTGTATTTAATATATATTATTATATATATATATATATATATATATATATATATATATATATATATATATATATATATATATATATATTTTACAGAAAAAGATGTACTACTGTCAACTTTCAAACTGATTTATATGGACACCTTTTTGTAATCTGGCAACCCGAACAAGCCCCTCTCTCTCCACGTCTGCACGGTCTGCCCTGCTCCCTTCCCCCTTCACTGCAGGAATTCAGGTTGCAATGCTGTGCGTTAACTATAAAGCGAAACCAAGTATCTTTAAACTTTTAGCAATGGCCTATAATCCTAAATAATAGCCGAAAGTAAATATTTGCTTTGGAGATTGGCATACTTGTAGCGGATCTGAATTTAGCTTTACTGAGTGTAACAGAATCACAGGGGCTGTGATCATCATTAAAATGTGATAGACAGCACGCTTCTAGTGAAACGTGGGGTCTGCAAAATCCAGGACTTTTCTCGTTGCTCTTATATTTAACCCTCATCCGACCCCCATTAGAGAATTGCATTTTCACCCCCTCATTATGTGCCACGTTGGAAGCGTTGCACTGTTCAAACCCGTTTCCGTTTAAGACTCAACCCCCCTGAACAGTGAGACCAGGGACAGCGGGGAGCTGAGGAATGGAGACGCTTTAGGGAATGGAGGCGCTTCCTCGCTTTATGATGGGCGTATTTCTCAAATGAGTCGCTTCATTTTAAACAACTCTTTTAAACGAGTTAGAAGAATCGATTCACAGGCGATCAAACAATAACCGGGAATTAAACTGACCAATATGACCAATACCACACCTGGAATAGACTGTAAACTATATTTAGAAAGGTGACAATAATTGCAATTACTAAATAGGGGAAGCAGAACGTTTTAAAAAAATCAATGACAGCGTTCCAGGGAGAAAACACACTAACACCAGAAGACTCGAAGGATCAAACCAAATAAAGTATAGAAGAAGAAAAAAACACAGAAAGTTGTGATTAATTGATGCTGAGTATTAGTGACATGCGGAAACTAGTTGTTTAATCCCACCCGTGAATCAAATGGTTTACTTGAAAAGAATCGGTTCGCTAAATCACAGCACTGTAGTCTCTCCGGTTTGAGGGCAGGTCTCTGCTTTACCACGTCTACAGACCTGCTCCACGTCCCTCCTTCCCTTTCTCGACTCATCCAGGCGCACAGAGAGGGGACAGCAGGGCCTGTTTGGTTTTGCAAACCAGAACAGAAAGATTGTTGATGATGATCCGGTTCACGATGAGGATGATTTTCCTCGCTTTTCTGATTACTTTTGTGGCCTGTAATGCTCCACCGGTCCCGTTAGACGACATCATCATAGAGAAGACTTTCGTCCCCGAGCGCTGCGACCGAGAGGTGAAGTCCGGAGACTTCGTCCGGTATCATTACATCGGCATGTTTCCGGACGGCAAGAAGTTCGATTCCAGGTCAGTAAACATGCTGATGTTCTTTATTATATGATCGGTGGAAGGATACGGTTTGTTCCGTCCTTCCATCTTCATCTTAAAGAGTTTGTTAAGTGGATATCAGCCACGCAGGCAGATGAGTATGAACAGATGTACTACATCAGGATGAGGTAGGTTGTGAGAATCTGTGCACATAAGAAAAGTGAAAGAACGCTTTGAAAAATGAATGAACTGAGCAACAGGTTAATGCATTACAGGAGTGAATGTCTTTGATGATTTTTTTTACATCTCACAGTACTGATAGATGGAGGTGATCAAACTTCACCAGCCCCTCCTCCTACTCAGAATTCAAAATGAGTGATTATTATTATTATTATCATTAGTAGTTTTTATAAACGCAGACTAGATAATCTTGTGTGCTTTGCTGTAAATACACCATCACACAAATTGCCTTAAAATATAACAGTAAATAACTTATTTCTAACAATGACAATTCCGCACATAAGTAATCTACTAAGAGAATCTGTTTGACCGCATGTGTGTGTTTGCAGTTATGACCGTAGCAGCACTTACAACGTGTATGTTGGCCGGAAACAGCTGATTGCCGGGATGGACAAAGCTTTACCGGGCATGTGCATAAACGAGAGACGTCTTGTTAAAATCCCTCCACAGCTTGCCTATGGGAAGGACGGATATGGTAATTTTGTATTCTTCCTCATGTCACAAGTCTCACTGATGAGCTACAGTTTTCTTTTGCTCCATATTAATGGGAGCATGTACCGTTTTCCTCTAATCTTATACAAGAATCCAGTGTCTTAGCCATTGCTCATGGGACTTGTACTATGTGTGTGTGTGCATGGTGGTAAGGGGATGTTCAAAGATGAAAGGTGTTTATGTAAACCTGGGATAAGTACAAACGTTGGGGGTGGGGAGGAGATAACAGCTGGGGTGTGGACTGCTGAAGGCAGCGGTTTTGTAAAGATATTTGTGAAGACATGTCCACATGTAAGCACAAGTTTGGAAAAAGACTTCCTGACATCCTGATTTAAGTATTGAGGTTATTATGACATTGACTTAATTAATTATGGCAGGAAGATAGCATGATTTTGATAAGTAAGATCAAACTCCAGAGCAAGCAAAGGCTTACATTCAAAACAACCTGTAATTGGCACTGGTTGTAGTCAAGGTTCTTAAAGTTATGATGATCCCAAGTCGGACTGTTTGGATTTATTACTTTAACAATTTACGTGCAAAGCACGCACATTCATGCACACACACACACACCAGAAACATGGTTGAGAGAATGCATCTCAATGCCTTAGTATGTATGGCAATGCCAAAGTTAACAGTTATAGGATTTACGTAGAAACAACCATGGAAACATTTTTTAAAGCGTATGTTCATTCACAAAACTCCATTGTATGGCAAGTTTCTTGTTGCAAACCGAAATAAGTTTCGCTTAGTAAAGACCATGTGTAAGGCCTCAGAAATATTGCTTGTCTGTGATAGTGTAAATTTTGAGACGTTTTTCTTCCCCAGGTGACATCATCCCTCCTGATTCAATCCTGCACTTCGATGTGCTTTTGCTTGATATCTGGAACACAGAAGATAAGGTCCAGGTTCAAACTTACCACATGCCAGAGAAGTGCGGCCGAACCGTACAGGTCTCTGACTACGTACGCTACCACTACAATGGCACTCTGCTTGATGGCACACTCTTCGACTCTAGGTAAGCAATAAAGCGAGATCTTTCTTTTGTGCAGCTGTACATGTGTATGTGTGTGGTAAATGTGCTCTTTATTCTCCTTATAGTCACACACGCATGAGGACCTATGACACCTATGTGGGGATTGGCTGGCTGATTGCTGGAATGGACCAAGGTCTTTTGGGAATGTGCGTGGGAGAAAAGCGCATAATCACTATGCCACCTTTCCTTGGCTATGGAGAACACGGAGATGGTGAATATGTTACTGTGAAGTGCTGGACTTGAACATCAAAGTAACTTAAAATTAGACAGTCTGATAGATGTTGTAATGAGCAGTGCAAATTCTGTTTTAGAATTTCTATGCACGGTAGACCTAAAACCTACTTTTGTTCAAGCAGATCTAAGTGGACTGGGCGTATTTCACAAAGGGCAGGAGATGTAGTTGAATGTATGTGTCTTAGCTCAACGTCTTCAACAAGAATAGATTGCGACTGTAATTTAATACACATCTTGTACCCTAAATTATTTGCAATTGAATTTTCTGGCGAAATTGTTTTCTACATGAAGAAAATCTCTTTTACTCTCAAACACTCAGGAAGTGACATCCCTGGCCAGGCTTCTCTAGTATTTGATGTGGTTCTGTTGGATCTTCATAACCCTAAAGATGAGATTACCGTGGAGGTTCAAAGTATACCAGATTCCTGCCAACGCAAGAGTAAGGAGGGAGATTTCATGCGCTACCACTATAACGGGACACTGCTGGATGGCACCCATTTTGACTCCAGGTAATTATAAGACGAGGGAAGATATACAGGATATATACAGTGTAGGATATTCACCAGGCTACTCAAAATACATACCTGCCAATGTGCACCGTACTTGTATGTATTCTTGCAATAAAACATCGTCACAACAACAATAATAACATAATAACAATAACAAGGACAACAAGAAATATTTCATAATTGCACAGAATAAGGTTAATAAAAAAATATAACAGAATAAAACAGAACAAATAGTGAAAGAAAAATACAATAAAAAAATGTATTTGTTTATTTTAAACTTAAAATGCCAAAAGTGTGTCTCAAAATTATCTTAATATTTGTGTTGCAGCTACTCAAGGAATCACACATATGATACATACATTGGGAAAGGCTATGTGATCGCTGGGATGGATATGGGCCTTTTGGGTGTGTGTGTCGGAGAGCGCAGAAAGATTATTATCCCACCACATCTGGCGTACGGTGAAGAAGGAACAGGTTTGTTACCTTATTGTGAATCAGGAAGACTCTTAATATGCGTACTCCATGGCAGAAGTAGAGGCAGACATAGAGACTCACACTACTGTATGCCTGACGCGTTCTACAGACCATTCTCTCTGTGCGGACATTGTTTTATTTGGTGATTTATTATTGCATTCTTTCTGGCTCTCTGTTAGGCACTAAGATTCCTGGGTCTGCCGTGCTGGTGTTTGATGTTCACATCATTGACTTCCACAACCCCTCTGACACAGTGCAGATCACCAGCGAGAAGCCAGAGAATTGCAATTACACCACGAAACGTGGCGACTTTGTTAAATACCACTACAATGCTACACTTATGGATGGCACTTTTATTGATGCATCGTAAGGAAACATACAACACATGGATTCGCTGTACATGGAACCTTTTCCAACAATCTGTGTTTTATTGTGTATGCAGTTACAGTTATGGGAAGACATATGATGTCGTTCTGGGAACAGGACAGGTTATTCTGGGTATGGAGCAGGCCCTGCTGGAAATGTGTGTGAGGGAGAAACGCAAAGTAGTTGTACCACCTCACTTGGGCTATGGAGAAAGGGGAGTGGGTAAGTCTCTCGGCTTCACTTACTAACGTCCAGTAATGAGTAGAGTGACCATTCTGTGCCATTGAGCTTGGCTTTAGTTTAGTTTTTATGTTTTCTTCGGATAAACACATCTGCCAAATTAACTAATGCAATATGTTTCTCATGTATACACACACGCACACATGCATGCATGCAAACAAAGACCAGTACCCCATGTGACTCACACAAATAGTGATGCTTCTACAACAAATAAGTGATGTTTACTGTGTTTCTGTTTATTCTAATCAGCTTTTTTTTTTTTTTTTACAAGCAGTTAGTATTTTGGATCTCAAATTTTCCACAAGTGAAACACTGTGGACAAATGAAACATGTCACGTACACATGTGTATGTATGTGTGTGTGTGTGTGTGTGTGTGTGTGTGTGTGTGTGTGTGTGTGTGTGTGTGTGTGTGTGTGTGTGTATAATATATATATTGAACGTGCAAACTTGCAGTGTAGCGCCTTAACCACCGAACCACCACCTCCATTTATGTGGGGAGGCTAATTATTCTTTTCCATTGAAACAAGACAGTGGTGAATTTATGAAAAGTGCACATGGAAGGTTAAAATGAGTTTATTTCACTGGTGGAATTTCCTTGTCAAGTCCGTACAATAGTGTACCGTATAATTTGCTATGTACACATTTTTACCCTCGAGTCCTGTGGTCCTGATTCTGACTACAGTTCCTGAGAGAACCAGCAGAGGGCGATAAAACGGCATCTGTCATGCTGTAGGGAGTTATGGGTGGTCACTGATTGCTCTCTGTGTGAGAAGTTCTACAACGCACTGACGAAGCTGAATAGCAATGCAATGAGTAATTACATTCACTTCTAACACAAAGGCAGGATTCAATTATTCAAAATGGAGCACCCAACACTTCATTGAGGAACGATTAAGCATAGTGTTTAAGAAATCCACACTTAAAGATTATACAATAATATTGTCATTTATTTTATGTAGATGGAGAAGTGCCTGGGAGCGCAGTTCTGGTTTTTGATATCGAGCTGGTCAGTGTTGAGGAAGGTCTTCCTGAGGGCTACATGTTTATATGGAATGATGAAGTGTCACCAAATCTCTTCAGTGACATAGACAAAAACAAGGATCTACATCTGGATCTCACCGAGGTATTTTTTTAAATAAAAAAATTGTGAGCAGGTACTATATTTACTTGCACATGTATATTGTGTCTGAATGATCTTTTTTTTTTATCAAGTTCTCGGACTACATCCTGCTTCTAGTGGAAGAAGGCAAAGGTCGTCTGGCTCCGGGCTTTGACCCTCAGCGTATCATTGAGAACATGTATAGCAACCAGGACCGTAATAAGGATGGACAGATCACTGTGGACGAGTTGAAACTAAAGGCAGAAGAAGCAGCTGCTCATGATGAGTTATGATAACACATTCAGGGATGAAAGGAATAAGATTCTATGTGTGTGTATAGGAAAGTAGGGGAGTAGGTAGGGGACGGGTAAAGAATATGATACATTCGGCATTGTGAACAGAGGGTGCTGTTTGGAAAGAATGTTGTGTATGTGTGAGATGATTGGATGTTTGAATGAACGTGTGTATGTGTGATTATTTTAAAAACATTTTCAGTGTGCCAAAAACACCGTGTGACCTTTTTTTTAATAAACACTTTCCAAACCCCAATGTGCCCTCTTGTGGCTTTCTCAATGCATTTAGACTCTCAATGTTTAAAACATTTCATCCACAAACGTGCAATACTCATAAAAATAATTTACATAAAAATATTAAGGTTAATGAAGTAGGGAGGTGCTAGCTTAGGGCTTTAGTCATTCAAATTTAGATCTGAAGGTGGTGAGTTCAAATCTCAGTCACACATTCCATGCCTGGGCCCCTAAGGATCATTTGTATTAATGAGAAGAATGTAAGTCATCCTGGATAAGAGTATTTGCTAAGTGCTGTAAATGTGAGTAGATAATCGGTCATTTATCTTCCACCCTTGATTGGTGCGCATACAGAGCTTATTGTAGAAACACTAGATAGAAGGCAATAAGGCATACACTCATTCAATCCTAAAAGTAATTTAGCTAAACAATACACATACTAGTTATGAAGTGTGAGAGGAAACTGGATAATCTGTTTAATCTGGGGTAAACAAAGAAAAAAAAAACATTCACGTATCAAAATACAAAATCAAACCTAGATCAATGACCTACTTTTGTTCTCAGGTCGTGACTCACTACTTGTGATAGACTTGTGATTTAGATGGAACTTTACTACATAAGGCTGGACACTATTAGTAAAATGGTCATGCTAGCTGTTTAAAAAAGAAATCTAGAAAAATAAAGCCTTTGTCTTTAACATTCCCTCCAAAAGCATCTTACCATCTAATTCTGATTGGTTGAATGGTGGAAGTCTACACCACTTGGTATTTTCTCTTATCCTTAGAGAAAAACAAAGATTTAAATAGAATTTGATGGAGCATTGTTTACTGCATCAAACAATTACACTGCCATGTTGGCATTTGATACATACATTATACAAGTAAAAACAATGTGCAAATACATATTGTCATACAAATGACTAAAATCAGGAAAGTTCTAAGAAATAAAAACAGCAGAAATAGAAACTAAAGTAATTCAAGGAAACAGCACGTCAAGTAATTTGTTCTCCCTGCATGCATACCTGCAAACCACCCAGTAAAAGTTACAAGTTTAAGTGTGTATCTTCTCTAATAAATCCTATTGCATAAATGAGCAATTAAGAAAATAAATACGCAAAATATATATTTAATATTTATATTATTTATATAATTAATAAGCAGGAAGAAGAGAATGACACTGAATAAACAAATATATACATCACAAATTGAAATATTCTGATATATTCTTATTATAAGAATATGTTATTGTTGTTGTATTCACTGCCGGCACGCATTGAATAGTTGTATAATAATTGCATGCTGCATGTACTCCTTTCTGTGTGTTAAATGGGTGTGCTTGAGCAAGAGTTGTGTGTTTTACAGGTGTGGACTAACGGTTATTGGGACATAACTCTGTGACGCTACGGCTTGACCAAACAAAAACACAATACCATACACATTTACAAATACCTAGCTTGTGGTTGTAGGAGAAATAAGAAGTATTGAGCTGATTTGCTCTATCAGCTTGGATGCATTGACTTGTGTTCTTGTACAAACTCTCTGCTCATGTCAGACTTATGGTCTGTGAGGAGAGTGAGAGTGTAGGAGAGGGAACTAAGACGAGCAGGAGCTATGATGAGTAGTAGGTTCCCTTTTTTGTGTGTGCGTGCGCGCTTGCTTGTGTGTGTGTGTGTGTGTGTGTGTGTGTGTGGTGAATCCGGTTCACGTTTTACACTGCGCCTGGAGGGCGGGATCGCAAGCCTTCAGGGTGTTAAAACTACTAACACAGAACCCATAGTCCCACGGAGAATTGGGGTAAATCCTACCTAGAAGAAATGTTATGTTAACATTTCCAACGCTGGTTGCGCTCTAGAGATCCTGAACCAAGACACCTGGAGAAGAGAGAGAGAAAAAAAAGAGAGAGAGGAAAAGACAGGTGCGTTAGTGCACGACTCATTACCTCCACCTGCTTTATCACAGCTGTCACGTCGGTTAAACAGTAGACTAGTCTTGTTCTGAGTTATAGTAGAACTAGTCCTGTTGCAGTTAGTAGGGCACTGGTTCGGGCATACATTTGGGCGCACACAATGGAGTGGTATGCAGTGAGTGAGGATTTGTCCCACAGAGTGCATGTCATAGGAACTCTAACGGCATGACATAATGGTGTTAATTCCCGACGACCTGGACGACTCCCAGCAGTGTGAATAACTTCTTGAACTAGAGTTTGTAAGTAGGAGGAAAAGGGTTCTTCTATTGTTAAAGACTGTTTACTTAGATTTGTCTCAAAAACCTTTTGGCAGTTATATTGGGCATGCGCACTGATATTTTGCTATATATATTTTTTCCCAGAATCTCATTCTAGCCCCAAACAATAGTTTCTCACTACCTGAATATATCTTTAATTAATGTGTAGGGATGCACTTCTCCTAACATTTAATAGACTGAAGTTTCTTTTTAAACTTGAATGTTGACACTTCAGTGGATAGGACACTAAAGCATATTTGCCTCTTATGATAAGCGGAACATGGTTAACCTGCAAAAGGAATAAATATTAATGATGTATAAATATGCATAACTTTTTTTTGTATTTTACCATGCTTTTTTACGATGCTATTATTAGGAAATGTATGTATAATGTATAATATGTACAATATGAAATGTATCCCAGATTATAGGCATCATACACCTTTTTCTGGATCATAAAGAGTTCAAAGTCTCCTGTTAAAATGTATAAAACGTTTCTCTCAGCTTATCCTGCTAATATGCATTCATTTTTATTTATTTTATAAGCCTAGTTACACTTTCAGCATTTGCATGACTTGCATACCTGCTGGACACTGGACAATAGCACGCTACTGTTACCTATGCAACTATTAGCAACAATGCCTGCATAAAATAATACATATTTATTTGTAAAATTATAATTTATTGGCCAACCATATATATATATATATATATATATATATATATATATATATATATAATAAATTTTTAATTTGCCTGAATGAGGACTGTGAAACTAACAATTTCTTGTTAATCATTAATCCATTATTCATTAGCCATTTATCCTTATGCTTCTCATTTGCCAGTATTGTAATCAGTACTTTTGTTTGTTTAACAATTCTGCTGTTTTATTTTTTTTATTGCATTTATGAAGAATTTAAAATTGGCACGTTTTGAAATTATAATATACAAAAATGTCTTAGTATCTTGCATTAATTCATACTTGGTTGTAGATTCCCATGAATACAACTGCTTTGGTGGGGCACGGTGGTTTACTGGTTAGCACGTTCACACCGCCACGGTCCGGGTTCAATTCCCATCTTGGCCATGTGTGTGGAGTTTGCATGTTCTGCCCGTGCCTCAGGGAGTTTTTCTCCGGGTTCTCCGGTTTCCCCCCGGTCCAAAAACATGCCCGGTAGGTTGATTGGCACTTTGGAAAATTGTCCCTAGTGTATGAATGTGTGTGTGTGTCCTGTGATGGGTTGGCATTCAATCCAGGGTGTGTCCTGCCTTAATGCCCATAGACGCATTAGATAGGCACAGACTCCCCGTGACCCGAGGGAAGATTGGATAAATCGGTAGAAGATGAATGAGATGAACAGAAGATGAACAACCGCTTTGTGATAAATGTGTATTATTAGACTGTGGCATATGGAGTTAAAATGTTTGGAGGATCATGATGTTCTTGATGTTGTATTTACTACAAAGTGAATCTGTTATGGAGGAGGAAATTCTCTTGGATTTGGATCATCTGAGTGAAGTGGAGCAAAACACCATATTAAATGTTCTGTTGAGGGATAACCAATTACGCAACCACGATGAGAGCCGGATCAGGTGTGTTTGTGTTTGTGGGGTAATATCATAACACGTTATGCTTTAAATTGTTGAAATTAAAGCGGAAGTTATGTTATTTAATGTGGGTATGTTATCATGCCTTCATGTAATCTGTGTGTGCATTTGTGTGTGTGTTCAGCAAACTCAAACAAGTGGAGTCAGACCCTGTACGACTTCACTTCCTCACAGGCGCGTGGTTCGCTGAACAACAATCCAGGCGCTATCAGAATCGAGGAACTGATTTTGTCCAAACCTCCATTCGCCGGAAAAAGAGGGACAACGGTCATTTGATCTCTTATTGCCTCTGTAGTTTGAAGAATGTGTTACACTGTTTTCACTCTATTCAGTGTTTTGGTTGCCCATGTCAAATTTTCAGACTTTTGTTCATTTAATTAGTTTTTTCATTATGTAGATTTGCCTGTGATGTCAATGTTTGAAGAACAGAAGGAACAAAATCCATCCCAGGAGGAGGAAGAGATTATAGAAGTGCGCCTGGTAGACCAGGAAGAGATTCTTGAAAAGGAAGTAGTAATAGAAGAAGAAACAAATATAAAGGAGGAGAAAAAAGAAAGGTAATTTAAGCTTATTTCAAATCCAATATCAAATGATTTAATGTAATGCCAACATTAATAAGGAACTGAGCTACCATAAATGAATATTCCCCAGTCCCACCCTTAGTGTGGCCCCCGAACCACGACCAAGGACCAAGACAAGCACAAAGGTTAGCTATTTGAAAATGAGATACTTGAACACCCTATATTATCTTTAAGAAATCTATATATATATATATATATATATATATATATATATATATATATATATATATATATATATATATATCTATATATATCCTTATATCCTATAGTAATAGTTGACTAAAATCAATATGTATAATGAAGAATAAAAATCGGTATGCCATTGTTGGACCAGGCTTGTCACATGACTCTTGTACCTGACTTTTATCATACTGCTATGGCTTTATACCTCTGTAGTGTACCAGTAAATCTATGTAATCCCTGGATGTAAAATTGTTGTTGTTTCATGCATGTTTGTTTGTTTAAATTTGATTTGATATATTTATTTATGAAAATGTAATAATAAGCGTATGCTATTGTTCTCACTAGACAATTACTGAAAAGGTAGACAATAGTTCCGAAGTAAATTCAAAGGAAATTACCGAAGGTACGTTCATTTCATTTCAAAACTCCAAACAAGAACTACCAGTTCTGTCTATTTCGTTTATCTGTCTCTTATTTCTGTCCGTCATACTTTTTTAGGAAGTGTAGCAGACTCGGAGGCTTTAGAAGACGGGTCACTGCAAAACACAACCTCATCATTACAGGTACATATGCAACATTTATTAGATTAATGTGTAGTATATTCCATTAATTTGGTTTGTATATTTACAGGCTGATTCTGATGGTGATATTGATTCTGGCAGCACTGAGCTGGACTATACTGGATTTGGCTCAGTAAACAACTTGTACTCTAATAATACGGTATAAAGCAAACCCTCCTGCACACAGCTATACAGTGTATTACAGACATTTACATGCATGTCACATGGCTCAGTGCTGTAGCAGACATGTACTCGTCTCCATTTTAAAATTAACTTTAATCTAATGTTTACACCATGAAGATCTCATTACTATTTCTTTTTTCTTTTTTTTTTGCACCTTCACCTTGACTTAATCAGAAGATGTTCACAGAGTACAGACAGCTGGCACCAACTGCCTCGTATAGTCAGGAAACTATCTAGCATAAATATATAAAGGCATTAATAAGAAAATCAAAGTGTTCAAATCACATTTATTATATATACTTCTATGACCTATTCTATGGTAATAAACATTTTGGTTATATATATAATATTAGCCTTAACATAGATCTTAGAAACTAACTTCACAATTTCTCACAGTATATAGTAAGGAAATAGAACCGACAAATGCCTGGGTAACACGGTGTCACACAGTTCCAGGGTGTTATCTTAATCTCGGGTTACTGATTGCATGCATTTCTGTAGCGTTTCATAACGATTTTCACTGGGTTTTTCCATCTTAGAAAAATAGCTACAGTAACAAAGTATGATTTTACTGATGTTAATTCATTTATTATTACATTATTATAAAGGAAAGGAAAATAGTTTAATAATGCCCACAATCCTAAGAATAAACAGAGATTGCCCTGGATTTCAGACAATACAAGCTTGGCATTAAACAAGCCAAGGCAAAATAGAAAATTGGATTAGAAGAACACATGATAGAGTATTAGATTAGATCAGGGGTCACCAACGTGGTGCCCGTGGGCACCAGGTAGCCCCCAAGGAGCACATGAGTAGCTCTCAGGCTTGCTATAAAAAGTGCACAACTCATCAGTGAGATGCGTCTATAATGTAAAATGTAGTTAATTCGTTGTTGATAGTCACTGTCAAAAATCACAAGTGTCAAAAATTCACATAGATAAATGAGATCATTAACATTAATAATAATAATATATAAATTTTTAAAGGTTTCAAATTTGTTATTTCAGTAATTTCAAACTGGTAGCCCTTTATATGACTCGGTGTCCATGTAGTAGCTCTCAGTTACAAAAAGGTTGGTGATCCCTGGATTAGATTATGATGATGATGACAATGAGCTGGCTAAAGCTGGAAAACCAGTAATCATAGTTCTAGTAACAATCAGTCTGACACTGTGTAAGAGTTATTATTTTGGTGTATGCCCTCTAGTGGCTTGTCTGGACTTGCTGCGTGTTTGAGATGGCATATATACAAATCTGTTGAGTCCAGAAGTTCTGGAATTGGCCTTACTATACAGCATAACCCTTTGAACGGACAATTAAAAGTTTTTAAATGTAAAAAGAAATCTTGGATACGGACTAAGCAGTGAAACGTTCATGCTCTTTATCAGGATGTCGTATCAGCTCAGATTAGCTACTTCTGCGTGTATGTGTTTGTCTCCCCTAGATAAGTGGCAGCATGATGAGCCTATACAGTGTTGGCGACTTTGGAAGTGTTACAGTGACTGGCCAGATCCAGTTCTCTCTGCTGTATGACTCGAGGAAAGAAGAGCTTCATGTGCGAGTTTGCCGATGTCAGGACCTGGCTCCAGCACACAACAAACGTTCTGATCCGTAAGTGTTGGAATAGTTAAATTCTATCTCACCATTATATTTACATGTGTATTTAAATAGTAAAATGTTGTTGCAGGTATGTAAAGTTGTACCTACTTCCAGACAACACATCCCATAGCAAAAGGAAAACGTCAGTAAAGAAGAAAACTCTTAATCCTGTATATGATGAAACACTTAAGGTAAAATAAAAATTGTACTTCAGTTATAGAAATAGTGAAGTATATCAGCAACTGTGTCTTATATTGGTGTTGTTCTTGTTGATAATTCTATTTATATTATAGCTACATTTACCACACAGGTAGTTTACAGGTGTAAACTACAGTTGTATTCATTTACATTTAAAGAAATATTTAAATACATTTTAACTGGTCAAAATTCAATAAACAATATGAGGGGTAAGTGGATTTCGGGGAAAAAATATAGACACAAAAAGTTGCTGCCCATATATCTAAATCATGCACAATACAAATTACTCATCTTTTTCCCCAGTATAAAGTACGGAAATCAGACCTTATAGCTCGCGTCCTCAGCGTGTCAGTGTGGCATCTGGAGCGCATGCGGAGGAATCTGTTCTTGGGGGAGGTGGAGGTGCAGCTCAGTAGGTATGACTGGAGGCAGACTAAACCTACCTGGTATCACCTACAGCCCAGGGTAAGGAAAATGCATCCTGCAACCAAAAACAGATAAATCCAGAGCCTGCCATTTTCTTGCCATCATTTTTTAAATGTAAAACTGTAATGTTTTTTGTCCCAGGTAAAAATAAATCCTGAAGCTGTTCTCAGCAGGGGAACCATCATACTAACAATTAAATTCATACCACCTGGATATGAAGGTCACTTAACGCACACACACATGCAGAGTAGAAACAGTGTTATTTATTAATACTATATGATAAGAAATCATATCTTATCTATGTATTTACACTTGGTGTGTGATATTTTGCACATTTATGCATACAGAAGAGGGGTTTCCTCTCACTGGTGAGCTACATATTTGGCTAAAGGAGATTGTAGGATTCCTCCCTCCAAAACGTGGTACTCCAAGTATCTTTGTGAAAAGGTAATTTGCACATGTGCAGAAATATCAGTAACTTGGTTCGGAATAGTAGAAATATGATCAATTGTACTTGCCATTATAGAAGAAGTATACCGTATTGTGTTTGCAGTGTGATTTTGCCGGATGAAAGCGGTGTTAGCGGTCAGAAGACACGGGTTGTCCGTGGCTCAGTCAGTCCTGTATTTAACCACACTATGGTGTATGATGGGCTGCAGTCCAGTGACCTCCTTCAGGCATGTCTTGAAATTACTGTGTGGAACTCTTCCAGCTGTCTTGGGGGTGTCCGTCTCAGCACAGGCTCAGGTACAGTGTGCATAATGACACATACATGAATCAGATACACATATTAAATATTATCATATTTTCACGTTATAGCCTTAAAACTGTATTCTACTTGATAGAAAAGTTTATTAGAATACATTTAACATTTTGGTTGTTGCATTATTCTGTTTACAGTTAACATTTCTAATATGACAGGCTTCCTAGGTTTTATTCTTCGTCCAACATGTGTAAAACATGTGCCATGACTAATATCTGCTGTGGCGACCCCTAACATAAGAAGTCGAATGAAAGAAAACAAATTGTCTGAAAGCATTTTTTGATGGTAGAAAGTTATTATACTGTTTGATTGGACTAAATAAGAATGCTTGAATTTGTGTAAATGAAACATATTTGAGTAAGTGTTTGTGTGTTCTTTAGGTGAAAGTTATGGTCAAATGGTTCGCTGGATGAACTCCACTGAAGAAGAAACCAGTGTGTGGAATACAGTAATCCAAGACCCCAACAACTGGGTGGATGTCGCTCTGCCAATCAGAACCAACCTACAGTAGTAACACACCTAACTTAACAAAAGAAGTCTTGCATTGTCCTCCTTATTTCTGTTTCTCTATGACATTCTGGAAGTACCTCAAATTAG
Source organism: Kryptopterus vitreolus (assembly GCA_030449085.1). NCBI lineage: Eukaryota > Metazoa > Chordata > Actinopteri > Siluriformes > Siluridae > Kryptopterus > Kryptopterus vitreolus. Next base: position 17,137,564 of record JACRUU010000007.1, read on the forward strand.
ATATCTATTTTTACTATTTACATACAGCAATATGTAAATTTTAAGGCTTTCAGGACTTCATTGCTGACCCCTCATGGTTTAAATTTGGTGATAGTTACACATTTAAACTTCTGTTCACAACATAAAAACCCGTAGCAGCTGCACAACACACTGGACCTTAATTTTCTTTTGTAAATAGTATTTGAAGTGTTATTTTATATATTAAAATACCCACTTTTTGTTGGGATCACCTGGAATTAAAGGAGTATATTCCTGGTTTTCAAGGTTGCCATGCCTTAAGATTCCTGAATATACATACAGCAATGTAGACACCACTTAGAGCTACATCATTATTTTTTGCAGGAGTCATGCTTTGAACAGTACTTCCAAACTTGGTATATATAATAATGAGATATATATATATATATACACATATACATACACACACACACACACACACACATATATATATATATATATTATATATATTATATATCACACACACACACACATATATATATATATATATATATATATAATATATATATATATATATATTGTGTGTGTGTGTGTGTGTGTATGTATATGTGTATATAATATATATATGTGTGTGTGTGTGTATATATGTTATATATGATATATGTATGTGTGTGTGTATATATATTATGTATATGTTTTTAAAAGAATGAATGGTTTTGTATCTGTTAATTAAATAAAGAAAAAGTAATGTTTTAATGTGTGTCCCTGCATATGCGTGTGAATAGACTTTATTCATGCTTGAAGGAAATTCACATATACCATTTGTATAATTCTTTCAAGTTACACTTCTCATATTAGTTTTCCCCAATCTTGAGTTACACAACGTGTCTCCTTGTGCTTATCACATGTACACCAGCCTTGTATAACGTTTCGTGCAGGTTATCACTCCTGTGTTGTATTTGATATTCCGCGCACCTTGTAGGGTGCACGTTCTAGTGCCAATACCTCGTAAGAAGTGCACGTGTATGTGGTGTAGGTAAGTATTTAGAAGTGCACCCTGCCTGGGCGGATCTAATGTGCCTCAGCTGACTGAGATCATGTGAGGCGAGACACTTAAGGTCACGTGATTCTGTGGAGCCGCGGCAGCGTGTGTAGGTCTCAACAAGCAGAGAGTTGTTTTTTTGCGAGTACGTGTTCACTGATTCTTGGTGCCGCATGTGTTTTATTAACCTGCCGCTTCATTATGTGGGCATTTCTCGCTGTAGCCGTAATTGTCGGCTGTGTATCAGGTAGGTCTGCTTTTTTTGTCCTTTTTCTGAAACCGTATATTATAGACTCTATGTTAGAAACGAGTTAAAATCATAAGCGTGGCTTACAAGATTTACGCGAAGAATCGCTGTGTTGTCGAGTTGTGGAGTTCCTACCCAGAATTAAATTTTTTACTTAATGAAACTGTTGTGACATGTTAAAGATTTCTGGTGTAATTAGGTGTAATGTTGCAGACCCTCTACAGAACAAGTCTGTTTAAAGCTATAATTTATTAGAACATTTCCTCGGCCCCTCTATCTCTCCTCTCTCTTATACCCAACGCAAAAGTGACAGACTGTAACGTTATTGAGAGATTTCATGGCCCTCTGTCCAATAGTTTCAGGTGTAGAAAAGTTGCATCCTTATATCTAACTGTAATTCTGAAACTGGAGACTCCTTCCAAACTAGCATAAACAAGCATACCACAGAATTTTAATCCGTGTATATTGACCACTCTACAGACAAGGAATTGCTGTAGAAATGATGAGATTAGTTAATTATTACTTTGTAGCTGGAACTACCATTGGCCCTGTGTTTAATTCCTCAGCACCTTGAGACCTGTCAGAGAATTTGGCATTGTTCCAGTGCCTGCTCTGTTTGTGTGTTCTGAGTTTAAAAGCAAAAGGTCCACTTGGCTGTTGTAATGTGCATAAATAAACTTGTTTTTCAATTTCATCTACAGTGTTGCATGCTTCACCCCTTTCAGGGCAGAAGCTTCCTGATTTTGGACAAACGTACCATGTTAAAGGTATCCAAACTTTTTTTGTCCTTTATCCTTTCAGTAGTTGTTAAGAATGGTAATAGCTCTGTTGTATCACTCTGTTTGAAGGTGTAATTTCATTACCCTATGCTGAAATCAAAGAACCGTTTGAGGGCTGGTATGATCTACCAGGGAAGAGAAGCAGAATTGACTATTACCATGGTGAGTTTGGTTTGGTTAAATGTGACATGATATGTTAAGGGTAGTATCATTGTATACAAGGATTCAAAATATCTTTGATTTGATCAGATACTGGCACTCTTGGCCTCTCTTGCCCCTTTTCAATATTGGTTACGGTTGTGTTTGGAATACATGTTGCCTGAATGTTTTTTAGAATGTTGTTATTAAGAGATTTAAAGTTTATGCATGTATGATCACTTACAACAAAATGACACTTTTAAAAAGGAATTACAAAACAGGAACTTGTAGAGGAACTTCTAGTTTTAATGTGAATTGAAATAAAATGACAATTTTGCACTTTGCATTTGTTGTAATCTCTTGAGTAAATACCCTTACTGCTGCATTTACTAGAGCTCTGTTTACATAGGCATCATTTTTGTATACCTTCTGCTTTTGGGTAACTATCTGGCAGGACAAGTCTCTACTTTTCAGCTGAGCACAGCAGGAGATCAAGGTGTCAGCTACAAAATCACACCTGTGACAACCGAGACTGAATTTAATACTATGAAATGCTTCCAAGTCAATGGCACTAAGGAGGATCCAGTTCTACCTCAAGCTGCTCTGCCTGACCCACACGGCTTTCAGGTGTCAACTTTGTTTAAAAAAAAAAAAAAGCTGTAAATATGTCTGTAACAATGTTTACTCTTTCTGCCCTGACATACATCATGAGCTGTGGTTTACTAAAACCTATGTTCGATAAGGGACTATTAATGTTTTCAACTGACATGTCTGTATTTGTCTACAGTTTGAACAAATTGAATACTTTGCGGGCCACTTGTGTGAGGTGTGGAAGAACGTCACTATTGTTGGACACAAAAAGAACACTTACCGTCTGTGGTTGGCTCGACCAAAGGGTGGAGTGTCAACCGCTATCCCTTACCATTATGAAATGATGGGTTACAACACACTTCTTGGTTCCCACTATGACAAATACCTCATTGACTACAGTGACTTTAGCCCTAAAACTGATCCTAAAGACTTTGATCTTCCTTCTGGTAAAATGTTATTTTCTCACACTTATTCACACATGTATGTAAAAATCTTCACGGCTCTTAATATATGTTTCAAAATGATATTTTCTCATTAGGTATGAACTGTGGACCTTTTCCTGGTCCAGGAGTGGCACACAGAATATTAGCCAATCCCATTCAAGATCTAATTCATACTTCTCCTGTGGGGCATGTCAATCGCTTATTTGGACATTTTAAGGAAAAATATGAACGTAATTATGTAGATGATGTGGAACATGAAACGCGAGAACACAGCTTTGTACATAATGTTCGGTGAGAATTTAACTTTATATTTAATATTTCTTTGTCATATTTCAGAGATAATCTACTAATTTATTTTATTTATCTTGCTCCCCGTCTAGCTTTTTCAAGTTTTGCATTACTGTGGTATTCCTCTGCTCATTATTAAATATTCAGTAGAATGTTTATTGCATATTGCATTATTGTTTTAATCTGCTGATGAAGTGATTTTATATTTTCTGTGATCTAAGCACAGTTGAATGTCTGAAAAGATACAACTTTTTTTACTTGAAATATAATATTGTATTAAAGTTATAATAGTTATATGAAATGAAGTATAGTGTGAGGTGAATATTTAGAATTTTTATTTACATTTAAAAAAAATGTTTTTACAACTGACAACTAAATATATTCAATTTTAGAGACGTAAACAGTAAAATCAAAAGTGATGTGATGACCATAGTGCTTCTCTCTTTGCAGTTACATTCACTCCATGAACAGAGCAGGCCTCTCGTATTCCCTGTCTGTGAATCACCTAGCTGATCGCACAGAGAAAGAACTGGCAATGATGAGAGGCGTAAAACTGAGAAAAACCCCTAACAAAGCTCAACCTTTCCCCACTGAACTTCACTCTCTCACTCTGCCTGACTCCTTGGACTGGAGGCTGTATGGTATGTTCTGTTTGTTAGATATGGTCTCCTGTGTTTGAAACAGTTTGTTTATCTGCGTTATGTTTTTAGGTGCTGTAACTCCCGTGAAAGACCAAGCTGTGTGTGGGTCCTGCTGGAGCTTTGCTGCAACAGGAGCGCTAGAGGGTGCATTATTTCTGAAGGTAAATGTATGCAGTATGCATACCTTACCTTCTCTTGGTCAGTTTAGTTCATTCATAAGTGAAATATATAGAAATTTTCATAATCTCAAATTCTCACCACATCTTTTGTTTTTTTTGTAACAGACAGGGGAGCGTGTGGTCTTGTCTCAGCAGATGCTAGTAGACTGTACATGGGGCTTTGGGAACAATGGTTGTGATGGAGGAGAGGAATGGAGAGCATATGAATGGATCATGAAACATGGTGGCATTTCTACTGCAGAGAGCTATGGTGGATACACTGGCATGGTGTGTATTCATTACCACTAACAAGTGACTTGTGCATTGTGTTGGGAGTTCACAACTTCACAACTAAATTCTAATTTGATGTGTATGAATGTGTTTGTTTAAAAAAAAAAAAAGAATTATTTTGTGTAAAGCATAGTCTCTCTGGATTTGTTTCAGAATGGCCTGTGCCATTATAATTCGTCTTCGCTTACTGCGCATGTGAAAAGTTACACTAATGTCACCAGTGGAGATCTAGAAGCTCTGAAGGCTGCGCTGTACAAATTTGGTCCTACAGCAGTTAGCATTGATGCTGCTCACCGCTCCTTTAGCTTCTACAGTAATGGCGTGTATTATGAACCAGACTGCAGTAAGTTATTTGTGTGTGTAAGATACAGTAATGAACTGTTAGACACTATATATCAGCAGCCAACTACACACATTAATTATTTTTATTTTATTTTATTTTATTTTATTTATTTATTTATTTTCCCCTTCCTGTGATGTAGAGAATGGCACTGATGACTTGGACCATGCTGTTCTTGCAGTTGGTTATGGAGTACTGGATGGACAGCCTTACTGGCTGGTGAAGAACTCGTGGTCCACTTACTGGGGTAATGATGGTTATGTGCTTATGTCCATGAAGGACAACAATTGCGGAGTTGCAACTGGGGCCACGTATGTTACTCTGTCCTAATATACTTTTTAAAGAAGACTGCTTGGGTATAGTGGTTAAAATGGGTCTAGGGTTAGTAAACAGTGGTTTTCAAAGGAGGGAATATTACAAAGGCAACAAATAAGGTATTGTAGTTTTGACCACATGGTGTCACTCTCAACATGTTTAATTAGACGATTTTTGACACTTTTCCCCCCTGAAGTAAAGAGCAGTTTTTTAAATCATTTGCACTGAAATATTTGGTCATGCTTTTCACCTTGCACAATTGTGTTTGTTATGCAGATTTATTGCACATTAACTGAGGTGATTGTGCTAATGGATTTCTACAGGAAATGCTGGGTATTAAATGAAACTTTTTTTAAATTCGTCTTTAATCTAGACTCTAAATGGTGGCTTATTATTATTATTATTATTATTATTATTATTATTATTAACAAATGATTTATGGGTTGATATCCAGGTGTCTTAGGTATCAACATTTGTCTTCATTAGTCGCCCCATGCTTTGGAAAGTTTGCTCTTTATAATTAAAGTTCTGTTTACTATATTGGTCTGTCTGACTTATTTTTAAGTACTCAAATTATCAAAGAACAAAGAACATTAGAACTATGAACAATCAGCAGACACCCTGGAAGGGTGCATTTTTAAATCCTGAAGTAAGTACGTGTCACGTTTTGTTTTTGCACTGGATGGCGCTGTCTCCAAGAAAGCCAATAAGGTCACAAATCACTGGTGTTACTGGTGGAGTGTCCTGGCAGTTTGACTTCAATAAGGTCACTGCAGTACTTCAATGTTGGTGTGTTGTAAATGGTTTTGCTATACAGGTGTTCAATGAAATAAGTATAAGTATTAGAAATTATGTGTTTGTGTTGCTTGACAACCTGATTCTTGCTTCTAAAAAGGAGGAGTGTGTATGTGTGTGTGTGGGGGGGTGAGACTGATTAAAAAATAACCCCAAAAATAAATGTCTTAGTAAGGTGCATGAAAAAAAAGCTGCTAGAACTGCTTCAGTGTGCCTCGATTATTAATATTGTTGTTATTTTAAACCTGTATGTATGGAATATCGGATGAATAATATGAAATAAATGTCTCACAAACAAATACAAGAGCATAGTAGAGGTTTTTTTTTTTTTGATTGTCATGGAAAAAATACATAAAAGTATATTAGTATAATATACTTGCATGCATAGTGTAAACATGGAAGGCACTCTGTTTTTGTTGCATAGACATCAGATAAGGCTGTGTTGTTTCTACAGAGAACTGCTGTTCCCTGATCTGTTGTGACACTTGGGCTAAAAGCACTGATGACACAGCTGCGTTCTCAGCATGACGCTAAAGAAAATAAAAATGTAGCAGATCTTGACCAAAGATGAAACAAATATTTAAAAGATACTAATATTTGTCACAGTTACACATGTGCATATACATTTCTGAAACCCCAAACGTGTTTATCTTCATGCACCAGGAACATGTAAGTCTACAGAGACTTGTTTGTGAGGCATTGCAGTTCCTGCACCTCAGTGGTGTTTGGAGACTGGACGGTGTCTGCAGGGAAATTTCTGCTCTTATTCTCTGGTGTGAACCTGCGCAGAGAGAGGGGATCAAATGTACCATCCATATACCACATGTACCACAAGTTAGTAAGGTAAAGGTTTATTATTTATACTACATATTTCATGATAGTGTGCTCTTCAGTTCTGTGTTGTGTATATGTGACAACCTCTCAGCTTCTTGGATATCTTCAAGCGTATCAGGTAGTGGTTTATTGGCTGTCTCTGGCAGGCCCAATGCAAGAACTGCACCCACCAGAGGTGCAAAGCCAAATATTAACGTGGGCACAACAGAGTTACTCGCTCCAAGCAGGTTTATCATTGGCGCTAAAACGCCACCAATCCGTGCCAACATGGAGGACACTCCAATTCCTGTCTGTCTGTCAGGGGGGAAAGATTTACATCAATGTACATAACCGCATAGTATCTAGTATCTATCTAATTCATGTGTGGCCATTTGAGCTATGAAACATAGTGAGCATACAGTTGTTATATAGATGTTTAAGAACATACCTAAGCACAGTCGGGAAAAGCTCAGCTGTATAAATATAGATGACTGTAAAAGAGGCTGTGATCCCAAATTTTCCAGTCATGGCCACAGCGGCCCGTATATTGGGGTTATCTGAGAGAATAACAGAACGAGTACAAGGTCAAAGAAACAAAAGCAAACAGGCTGCAGATGGTGACAATGCTATGAAGAGCGATAGAATGAAATGCTAAAGGAGTGCTGAGGATTCTCATTCTGAATGATGGGTTGAATTTGAAGAATAAAGGTCATGGTCACCTTCTGGTACAATGAGCATGAGGAGGCAGGCGGCGCCCCCCATGGCAAGGAATGCACTCTGTGAGAGCCGACGGCTATAGGGGAGGAAGATCAATACCAGTGCCTTCGCAGGGATTTCGACCAGTCCAAACAGGAACTGAGTGAGGTAAAGATTTGTGCCCAGGTCTGAGACACCCAGAGAGAGACCATAATACACTAAGACTATAACAAACCTACAGATGGAAAAAAAATAAATGTAAGATAATCTATGTAATGGAGAACCAATCATTAGGAACTTTCAGAAATTCAATAGTTTTAGGTTGCTACAATTTTCTGATAGTAACTACAGACAGGAGTTGAATTTTTAAAGCATGTGTCTCTGAAAGATTTTAACCAGTGAATACACTTAAGTGCATAAGATCCCAGTGCTGACTTATAGAAGAACTATTACTACTTACCAAATGTAGAACAGAATGAATGATCTTTTCCTCATCTGGGGATTACGAAATAGATCTGCAGCAGAGTGTTGATTCTTCTCTGGAATCCCCTTATCTAACTGCAGGAACACCAGCATTGAAGATAAATTATTCCTCTTCCAAATACACAATGCACATAAAAAACATTTTTGCAAAACTGTGACATACATTGTCTGTGAATGTCTGCAAACATCTTTTATCATTTTTGGATACACAAAGTCATAAACATAGAAGAAATAAAAAGTCCAAATGTGACATTTTTGATGCTAATAGAAGAGCTATTGTTGCGCTACAAACCATAAAAAGGTGGTGTTATCAGACTGGCTCACACCTTTTTACAGTCAAACATGGAAGTAGAAGGTTGATTTGGAGCAGCGTAGTTTGGAGATACTGGGTAAAAGTAATACTAAACCAACTTGACTATCATTCCATACTTCAACACTTGGACTACAGCTATTTGGAACTTCACCATACAGAAAAACAATGAACTAAAGTATACATCTAAGCTCTGTAAACATTATTTAGGGAGCAAACAGTTGATTGGAGTGTTATAACTGAAAGCATCTTAAAAATATATTCTTATGTGTTTTATGATACTTTTGGCAGACGTTAAAAATGTGTCAAGATAATCATTTATAAGCAAACATTTTAAGTGTCACAATGGGATAAACGAATAAGAACGAAATTCTAAATAACTAAATGAATATAAGCCAGAAAATGGGCTCGGGGGTTGCTGATTTGCATCACTATATAAATGAATAAACTATGCTTCATAGACCCCATTTTGAGAACCACTATAAACAATAAATATTCCACAAGTAATGAGATAGCAAACAGCCATTGCAAATCCGACCTATTCTCTGGTCGCATAGCTTGTTTTTACATATCACATTACGCCTAAATGTGGACCTTTGGGAGACAACTTGCTCCTAGTGCTCAAGGTGATGCCAGAGTTGCCTTGGCAATCTTTTAGCCTCAGTCTGTCTATTACAGGGTACAAAGGCAGCCTGATTGGCTAGCTGCCTTGAGGATTTAAGACTTGTAGTCATAGAGATGTTTAGGAGGCTATTGAACTATTGGAGCTTTTTTGTTTAAGTTTTTTTCTAAGACTGCCATATATTTGTAACTGAAAACAGACAGCAAAATAAAGAATCAGAGAATGAAAGTCTATCGTACCTGCACAGTTGTAGGCAAGACACGACCATTCACTGATGCTGCTTTGCGTAAAAGAACTAGTGCTTCCTCTTTTCTATTATTTACCAATAGCCAACGAGCTGAATTAGGAAGAACCCTGAAGGATAAGGAAGACAGAGTGAGAAAAAGTGGTGAAAGAGACCTAAGAAAGATTTAAGGAGACACACAAAGAAAGAAGTGATATACACCAGAGCAAAAAATAGAGACATATGAGTGAAATTGAGTTGATTTCTATGCATGACATGAAACAGTAAAGCCTGATTTCTTTACCACATTATGACCTAGAGTATAATTGTGCATGTGTGTATATGTATATGTATATGTATATGTATATGTATATGTATATCTCTTACCAGATGTAGAAAATAAAAATAAAACCTGGTGCTGAGATGGCAAGCTGCAGATTTCTCCAGCTTCGAATAAAATAAGCCACACCAGCCAACAACATATAACCAAGACCAAAGAAATAATCTGCTAAGATTCCAGCCATCATGCGTCTTTTAGTAGATGTCCATTCTGTGCCTAGATAGACAGGTTAGAGATAATCATCAGACACAAGTGCTAAATGTAGTAACACTGAGTATATTTCAACAGTGAAGGGTGAACCAGGTGGATTTGTGATATCATACAATTACCGACCCAACACAAAAGCATTGATGATGATTCCTGAGATAGAGGTTCCTATAATGAAGCGAAGAGCCACATACACCAGGTAGTTTGGAGCAAAGGCTGCAGCAACTCCAAACACTGTTTGTATGGCAAGAGACAATAGCAATGTAAACCTCCTTCCAAACCTGAACAGAAGACAGAATAATAATAATAATGTTTAGCAGAACTGGGCATGGTTTTGGAAATCACAGTTATGAGTAACGCGACTTACTGCTGCAGTGTAATATACATTTGCATTTAGAACTAGATTCTAATAATCATTTATAGCACTATATATATATAGTGTGAATAAAGTGTATAAAAAGTATAAAGTGTATATATGCTATGTATAGTACATGTGGATAGAGAAAATGTAGCACAAAAATGATAAAAAAAAAATTCAATATTTTTTTTTTCAAATTTCAGAAACCTATATTGTGTTATTGTGATGGGGTAAGTTTGCAGGTAGAATCCTGTATCAGACATGAATCTGACGAATTACGTCTCCCAAAACTCCAGCAACTAGTACTTATATCATTTACCAGATGCACAGTGTAGGAATGTTTAACAAAAAATACTGGATGCTACACAATGGTGCAACTGGTCCATTTCAGGTTGCTTAAGATGTGATGTCACCATCAAATTCATTACATTTTCTTTTCTTTTTATTTTTAACAGCATCCCAACTTTTTGGAATTTAATGTGAATTTATATTAACAATTAAACTTTTATGCCTTTTCACTAAAACTCGTTTAAAAACACATATTTAAACACATATAAATTAATTGTTTTTTATAGGGTAGAATACATTCAAGCATACCTGTCAGCCATATATCCGAACGCAGTAGCTCCCACAAGCAATCCCAGCATATACAGTGAAGAACCAAGATTGTTCAGAGTCGCCTTGTCACAGACAAGATCCCACTAAAACACACACACACACTCAAGAGTAAGTTAAATTTTCACAAATTTAAAGGGCTCCTTTATACATTTTTACAACTATGTTGGTATTTGAGCAGAAATTAACATTCAGTTAACATTCATTGGCCTGTGCTCTAAGTCTTTTTTTATCTTACAACAATTTGACAGCCTCAATGATATTATTATTCAATTAACATCATATTCTATATGCATTAATCAATGTATTTAATGTTGTGAAACACCTACAAAGAAAAAGTAACAGTTGTTCCACACCAGCCTTTACTTAATTTACTCCCCTGAAGGTTTCCACTATTTTTCAATTCTATGATTATTTTATGGATGGATTGGGCCAAGAACAGTGGGACAACATTTCTGCAAAGCATGCTGAAGACTGTTCTACTCATACAGATTATTCTCGCAGTTTGATAAATGACATATTTTTTTTTTATCCCAAATGATTGCTGAATGTTGGTTTACTTGTTAAAATAATTGACCCCATACTGAAATCTACCATGTTGTGTCACCTGTGGATGTTAATAGAAAGAAGAAAGAAAGAAAGAAAAAGAAAGTTTAAAATCTTTTCTTTCCCAATGGCTGTATCTCCTCATAGAAAGCTCTATAAACATTTTTGTGTACATCATTGGTCATACATGTCCCTCTGCAAGTTGCTGTTAAACCAACAATGTGCTTTACAGCTGTTTCAGAAAATGAATCACCTTTTCAGAAAATAAATGTAGTTTATTTATTAATGTTATCAGTATAGTGTTTGTAAGAAATGTACTTTACAGAGACATGAGCGTGTGAAGTGGCATTTTTATATTTATAATATGTTGATATTTAACATCTGAGGAACAAATAAACCACATTCCATCAAGAGACCATGCCAGATTTTATCAAATGGTTATTGTAAACTTTATAGTAGTCCCTTCTACTGCATGGTGTGTGCTGTGAGTTTTACCTCAGTGACAATGCTACTGTGGATTAATTCTTGGCTGTAAACCCATCCATGTGGACAGGAATCCTCTGTCTGGTTGTGTTCAGATGGGAAGCTGTAGCATGAGTCGCTGTAGTTCATAGACACGTTAAAGTGCCAGAGTTCAGCAGCTGAGCGCCGACAGTGATGTGGAGGAGTGTAGCCTGTGAAGATGCTCGCCATCATGTGAAAGGCAAGGACGATTTGTGGAAGACAGATCAGCATATACAAAATCTTCTGATATCTTCCAAACCCACCTATCTCTGCTAAGACCTGATCGAAATTCATTTCTCTGTTTAAGGTGACTTGAATGAAAGCTGTATCCGACCCTGAGAGGTCAGCTGTTCTTCTCTGCAAGCTCCAAAAAAAAAGGAACAGAAAACTTTGTCCAAAGTTGCCTTTTAAAGTAGAAAAGAATTCAAACATAAATTTTATCCATGTTTTACCTTAGACTCAAAACCAAAAAATACCTAAAAGTAAGAAGAAAAGCCTCAGATGTTATCAGTAGAGTCCAAGTGAAGAAGAGAGTGAGAAGCAGGAGAGAGAGAAAGAGAGAGAGAGAGAGAGAGCTTAAGTAAAGGAGGAAAAGGAGAGAGAGGGAGGGAGTATCGAGAGATGAAGCGAGGGAAAAGGGAGGGGGGAGTAAAATAAGGAAAAGGGAAAGAGGGGGGAAGGAAACGAGACAGGCAAGTGAAGGAAGGCAGAAGGGAGAGAGGGAACTAAGTAAATGAAGAAAGAATGGAGAGAAGGGGCCAAGTAAAGGAAGGATAAAGGAGAGAGGAAGCCAACTGAAGGAAAAAGATTGCAGAGAGGTAGCCAAGTTAAGAAAGAAAGAAGGGTGAGCTGTACGAGCTTAGTGAAAGATGGAGCATAGAAAAGAATGGAAGTGTGTAGGAAGAGAAAATGAGAGAGAAATTAGATAAATGTGTAAATGTGTCACTTTTTGTTTGCTAATGTTTTTTTGTCTGTGACTCTTCCGAAGCAAATCTGAGCTAATCTAGACATTGTGTCTCATTTTCACAAATGCTCTATGCTGCAAAATATAGTTTATTTAGTGATCAGTTGCCACACCTGTGTGTTTATATTTGCATATAAATAATAATAATAATAACAATAATACAAATTTAAACATGTGTACTTTAAAGGATATATAGTACTCTGTAATCTTCATCTTAAGTAAATGGAAGCAGCTGGTACAGTTTGTAGGATTTATAAATTTTTATCATATAATTTATATTTAGTACCATATATCTCTATATATGTGTGTGTGTGTGTGTGTGTGTGTGTGTGTGTGTGTGTGTGTGTGTGTGTGTGTGTGTGTGTGTGTGTGTGTGTGATAAATGTAACGTGAAGGAAAATTAAATGTTGAAAAATAAATGAAACAAAAATATAATGGACCCATGTGTTATGAAAATACTAGACTTCTTCCTTTTGCTATCCGAAAGCGAAGTGTGTCGTCATTTCCGGCTGTATTGAACATGGAGGCGAGTGGACTGAAGTTGAGTTTCTGGGAGAACGGACCGAAACCTGGAGAATTTTACTCTTTCCCGGGTTCCGCTAACAGTACACTTCCAGGATGTGGACCCATACGACACACACTGTAAGCTTTATATTTCCCATTTTGAGTTTTTCGTGTATAATATCACACATTTTCCTTAGCTAACTAGCATGCTAACTGTATTAGTTTCGGTTTGGCTAACAGTGCTGTATCATCATGGTGGAAATCGCCTGTGTAGCTAACTAGCTATCTGGCTAACTGGCTAACTGCTATATGACGGCGTTATTTAGAGAAAGAGAAAAATAATAATATTATATGTTTTTTAAACGCGTATGAGACCAAATGGAGCGTATAATACTCCACTGTTTGCCATGTTTTTGTACAATTATTTTGCTTTAGCTTGTGTTGTCGCTAATTGGACCAGACACAATAGACACATCTTCATGTTTTCCCGCAGCTAATATGTATTACTCTGATGTGTGGATAATCAGGGTTTATAATGTGAACCATATTTTCACTGTTTTTCTTTTGTTTATCTGTAACAATATTCCTTTTCACTTTGTCAGTAATCCCATGGTGACGGGGACATCAGTGCTTGGAGTGAAATTTACAGGGGGTGTCATCATCGCTGCTGACATGCTCGGCTCTTATGGCTCACTGGCCCGTTTCCGCAACATCTCCCGTCTCATGAAAGTGAATGACAACACCATCCTCGGAGCTTCAGGAGACTATGCAGATTACCAGTACCTCAAACAAGTCATTGAACAGATGGTGTAAGTCTTTGCATTGCGTTCCTCCTGTTCTGTACCCGCTAAACCAGGGATCAAAAGATCCAAGGTCCAGCTGGATCACAGTTTTTTTTAACATAAATAAGTTCATGCCAAACGCTATTCTGTAATAAAGTCAAATATACAGAAAAGCCATTTGGGTCCTACGGAGCCACAGGTCACTACTACAGTTAAACTGCAGCTTTCAGGATCTAATCAGGTTCATTCAAGCCATCACATCAGTTCTACTGGTTATTATGGTGACAACTGTTATTTAAAACTCTGATTGATTTATTATAATAGTGTGTTTAATCCCTCTTATAGTAGCTTTTATGTCAGTACGTGTATTGCTCTGGACAGTCTGCAAATGAAGTCTGACCCTGTTATCAATGAAGTTAATACCTGCTATTAATTATTTCTTGTTTTCTATTTTAAAGAAGATAAGAAAAAAATAACATGTAACACAGTCATTGAAAATCATAGTTAAAAAGGAAAAAAGAACTGATGCTGGAGGCTCGATCTAAAATGCCCCTTGACAAAATAAAATCATAATTAAACAGTTTCCATTTAATGGTATATTTACATGAACTTACCAGTGTATATTTGATTTATAGAAAAGGGGGAAATAATTCCTTCCTGACAAATTGAGCCACTTTGAATGAAAAGGACATAGACACAAGCTAGTGCTAGAGATCTTTTTTCTTTTTTTACATGTGTGTAATTGCTTTATCCTGGTCAGGGTGTAAGTGGGTCCAGACTATATCACAGAAACACAGGATGTAATGTAGGAATGTGCCCCAGATGGAACCCCAGTCCATCACTGTGCACCATGGACATACATTTAAACAAAGGAGCAGATTAGCACAAGGTGGAAACAGTGGAACTGGTGGTACTTTTAATGTCGAGATCAGTTCATGACTACAAGAAATCTCTCTTAGTAACGCTTGTATATTACTATGAATCAAAATGCAGTATATGTTTTTTTCCTGTGCTGCATGTTTAGGATTGATGAGGAACTCCTTGGAGATGGTCACAGCTATAGTCCAAAAGCCATCCACTCGTGGCTTACTCGTGTCATGTACAACCGTCGCAGCAGAATGAACCCACTTTGGAACACAGTTGTTATTGGTGGATTTTTCAATGGAGAAAGGTTTGTTTTCAATAACAAGTGGATTTCTTATTCAGATACACATACACTTTTATATTAACATATATATATATATGATATATATATATATATATATATATATATATATATATATATATATAAATATATAAACACTTACCTCTGAAGCATCAGGTTTTCCTATAAGTGCAGACATTGTTTTTGCAAAACTCAGTTGTAATGGAAGTCTAGCCTTGCAGTCACACATGCACATCGTATGTGGTGTGTAGTGTAATTTGAAGTGAAGCTATAGGACATGATCACAAACTAGTGTGCCTTCCCCTACACCGTATTTTTTTGTTTGTTTTTAGTTTCCTGGGCTATGTAGA
Source organism: Kryptopterus vitreolus (assembly GCA_030449085.1). NCBI lineage: Eukaryota > Metazoa > Chordata > Actinopteri > Siluriformes > Siluridae > Kryptopterus > Kryptopterus vitreolus. Next base: position 17,153,072 of record JACRUU010000007.1, read on the forward strand.
CAAGCTTGGTGTTGCATATGAAGCTCCAGCAGTAGCCACAGGATTTGGAGCATACCTGGCTCAGGTAAGGATTGGACTGTTCAACGTTTCATTCAGGGAGTCTACATTTATTTATTTATTATAAATAAAATCAATCACTTATGTTACTGTGTTTGCCTGTTTCTTTTTAGCCCTTGATGAGAGAGGTGCTTGAGAACAAAGTAGAAATTTCAAAGGATGAGGCACGATCACTGATCGAGAGATGTCTCAAAGTGTTGTACTACCGGGATGCTCGTTCTTATAACAGAGTAAGTACCTCAAAGAACCTGTTCAAGCGTAATTATACAAGAATTATTTCCAACTAGTGGAATTAAACTTTTCATCAGAACAGTGCATGTTATTTTACAATATTTCTGTTGTGCTTTAGCACGAGATCGCGATCGTGACTGCAGAAGGAGTTGAGATTCTTGGGCCACTTTCATCAGAAACTAACTGGGAAATCGCCCGATTGGTCAGGTGGGGTACACTATTTGATACCTTTTGGCACGTTTACTTGAAAACATTCATTTTCATACACATTTAAGCTCGAAAAGCAGTCAATAAAGCTGAGCAATTTTTGAATAAACAGAAAAAATTCTTTAGACTTTTGTGTTTAAATATGTATCCTTAAATAAAGATGGCACTGATTTCTGGCATTTTTGCGTTAATGTCTCATTTCATCTCTCAATATTGAATCCATTTTTTAAATGTAATTATTTTATATTATATTTTGATGAAATGTTGTGTACTTTCTTCTTCTTGCAGTGGCTTTGAATGAAGGCTCGTTTTGCTTGTCTGGATGTCATCAGTAGACTATTTAAACCACAAAAAACCGCAATATCAAGACAACACTTGTATGTTTTACATTTGTATTTGCTACCCAGAAATAAAATCATAAAAAGTGATTGTGTGTTTGTGTTGAGGCGTATGCTCTGGTTTGCAATGATCATTAACATTCTAAAAATATGTAATAGCACGATTGTTATAAGTTGCTTGTGATTAATTGTATATATTTTCTGTAAAATAAGTTTTTAATACTCTAATCAATTTGAGCAGGGACAAATATTGATACTTTATTATTTGTGAAACCAAACTTGACAAGACAAAATTGTCTTGTAAATATTTTAAAGCAAGTATAGTGTATTGTTTAATATCTGCATCTGGAGCATTGCTAAAAATTGTCACTTAGGTGACCTCAGTACTGATTCATAAAAAGTTCACAAAAAAAAACCCTGAACTATTGCCGTGTTTCTACATGGACGGTGGTAATTGCCGGATATGTACATCATGGCAGATTAGTAAAATAAATGTGTGGTGATAAAAATATTTTTTGTATATGACTAAAGAAAGGTTGTTGTGAATGAATGTGTTGCATTGAAGGTTTTGTAGTCAAACAGAAATGTGCACTGCATTAATTGCATGTTAAACAATTTGTGCTGTTAAAATGAAAGTGTTAATTTTGACAGTCCTGTTTAAAATGCGAACATAGTTTCAAATTTCCTATTGCATTTTTGAATTATCTATTGGCTCATGAGGTCCCATATTACACACAGATAAGCACTCTTCTTTGCTGCTGTGATCAATATCGCGCATCCTGTTTGTTCTTTAGCATTGTATTAGTCTCATCTATTTCAGAGAATAGTTGCCAATAACAGGATAAGGGATTAAAAAAAAATCACTAATGAAATATTACATTAATAATGCATTTATTGATTACAAAATAAGTCAATTTTTAGAAATTCTAGAAAAAAAAACACATTTAGGGGTAAAATGAGGTTTGTGTAATATTGAAGGACAGCCCTTTTATTATGTACAAGCAGCCTTAAATACAGTGGATAATCTCTAACGATTGTACAAGGAGGACTTTTTTCTTAATTGCAATGTGCACGCTTCACAGCAGATTCATAAAGAACTAAGAGACCAGTAACACTTTGGCTGGACTCTAAAACAATCCAGCAGTCAAAGTGGACATAACTGCATTCATCTGTACAAGGCTACAATAGGTATTTTAAAACAGTGCATCTCTGAGGGGTGAGACGTGACCCTCGATACAAAAAAATAATAATCCCAGGAGATTGACAAAATGAGGCGAGGACAGTACATGAGAAATGAACAGAATAGTCACAGACAATTCAGTAAGATACTGAGTGAATCTTTCTTCTTCAAAAGCAAAATGCTCAGTTGCTGCCTTTTTCAACCTCGGACTCGTCAGATTCTTGTTCTTGAATTGTGCTCACGAGGGCTTCAGTCAGATTCTGCACCAACTCAGAAAATCCTCCTGGTGCCAATTTCCAATTAGTTTTTAAGATCGGCTCGAAAGAGCGCTGTAGAAATTCTGGCTTTTCTGCGAGGACATCCAGCATATCAAGGATCCAGGCTGAGAACAAAATGGCCAGGTCAGCCGGCATAGCACCAATCAGGTCTTCTGGAGCTTCGGTCACGTGCCGACTCCACCGAGCTTGCAGGAACTCTCTCAGAACTAGACCAGCACAGACTTCTAGAGGCTGCAGACGAACGGAGCACGCATTAGGGAGGATGCCCGGCAAAGTATTCACACTTTTCAGCATTGCTAAGAACTTGTCACTTAGGTGACCTCGATACTGATCCATAAAAAGCAAACACTTGGCTCCGGAATTTGGCTTCACGTGCCGACGCCATACTTTGTCAAACCACAGCTGAAGTCGTTCCTCGTCAGAGAAACCCTCCAGTTTGGCCTCCAAAATGATATCTGGTAAAGGCTGCGCATCCGAGGCCAGCGGATCTCCTCTAATAAACACTACGGTAGGTAAGATAGTGCCGTCAGCTAGAGTAGCGATTAGAACATCTAGAAGTGGATCTTTTTCACCGACCAACTTGAAAGCAGACATCATCGAGGAGGAATCAGCTGAGGCAGGATCGAGCTGCTCCATGTCTAGAAAAATCGAAAGCTCGTCCATAGTAGCAATGGATGACAAACCCAAGCAGTGTGAGCTGATCTGCTGATTTATATACGAAATAAAATTCTGCAGACGTTCCTGAACTTTATGTGGTAACATTCGGTGGGACGTGGCAAAGGACTGCAGAGATAAATCATGGTTGAGCAGGAAGTCCACGGCCCAGCCGTATGAAATTCCTGGCCCGCCGTCGGCGCTCGTGAACTCCGTGGCTTTGGAAAAAAGGCTGACTTCATCTACAGGGAGCTGTTGCTCACGCTGGCACAACACCCACTCGGCTAACCGATCGCTTGCTCGAGGAATTAACCCTTCTCTGCTCTTTGGTGGACCGAGCTGAAGCTGCCGTTTAAATATCAACGACTGGACTTCGTCTGGCTGACTGTCAAACTGGTTGGCCGCATGAGGAACGCCGAAGCACAGCGCAGAGAGTACGATCTTGAGCTGTGCAGCTGTAAGACATCCTCCCTCTTGATTTCTGACTTGAGGCTGAGCTTGTATTGACAGCGCTATTTTCTGTTGCGTGGAATCCTTCGGCTGCGTCCCGCAATTCTTATCGGGCACCGCGCTTTCAAACACGGGCTGTAGTTCAAAGGGAATGGATGGCGTGTGTGCCGAGCTGTCCGGGGGGTTAATGCAAGGGTTGGGATGGGGCACAGAATTAGTGGTGAGTGGAAGTGAATTCTGATAGACTTGCAGGTCTTTCTTCTGTATGAAAATTCCACTGTGGCTTTTTCTAACCAGGTCACTCGGAATGAAGACAAATCTACAAAACAAGCAACTTAATGTTAACAAGAGATTCCAACATCGACAAATTCTAATGCTGTCTGAGGAAACCAAATTAAGCATTCAACATTGTAGGCCTCTTATAATCCAGTGTTATTAGTGGTGATAAAATGTGATTACTGTAAATTCTGGACTATAAAGTGCACCTGCATATAAACCGCATCCGCTCTATTAAAAAAAAAATAAACAAGCCGCACCTGCATACAAGCCGCTTCCGCTCTATTTAAAAAAGTTTTGCAAGCCTCAGATATGAATGTTTTTAGATTAGATATTTACTACAGGAACAGAACTTTGAATTGTAAATGTACATGTATGTACCTAAATAGATCCTTTCCTAACCTGTATTTTAACACGGCAGCATTTATCTTCATTTCTCCTGTGTGTGAAATCACCTTAACAATCTTCGCTGAAACCCACAAAGTCGTCTTCTTCAGTGTCGGAGTTTAACAAACTCAGCAGCGCTTCGTCACATCTGTCTCCATCAGTCTCGCTTTCCGTGTCACTGTCATCCTCCGGTGAGGTTGGCTCTGGAGGTGCGCCGCTCTCTTCGCGTAGCAGTCCAGCCTTTCTGAAAGCTTTGGTGATGGTGGATTCTTTCACAGCACTCCACGCTGTCAGGATCCACTGACAGACATCAGTAAAGGATGGTTTCTCATCACTTGTCATCCAAGTCTCCCACTCAATCCGGAGTGCGGTTTTAAATGCCCGATTGACACAGATGTCAAGTGGCTGCAAATACTTGGTTGTACCTCCAGGAATCACAGCTGGAATAGAGTTTGTTTTCTTGATCGCTGCTTTTACAGAATCTGTGATGTGGGCCCTCGTACTATCCAAAACAAGCAGCGCTTTTTTCCGGTGAAAAAATCCTCCCGGCCGCTTGCTGTAGCACTCCATTAACCATTCCTTCATCAGGCCTTCCATCATCCACCCTTTGCTGTTAACTTTGACCACTATGCCTTTCGGAAGTTGTTCTTTAGGCATAGTAGTGCGCTTAAAAATCACCAGTGGTGGAAGTTTTTGTCCGGATGCAGTGCATGCCAGAACGCAGGTGAAATGCGTCCTCTCATGGCCCGTTGTTTTCAGCAGCACGGATGATGCGCCCGTCTTGTTAACGGTCCTGGTCAGAGGCAGATCAAACGTCAAAGGTACCTCATCCATATTTATGATCTCATCTGGTCCGATGGAGTGTTCTTGTGTCTTTGTTTGAACGAATTTGTGGAAGTTTTTAATTTTTTCCTGATAGTCCGGAGGGAGTTGCTGACAGAGAGTGGTCAGTGTCCTGATGGACAGCTTTTTACGCTTCATAAATCTGAAACACCATGACGGCCCCGCTTTGAAATCTGTAATTTCCATTTCGCGGGCAATGGTTTTGGCTTTAAGTCGGATCTGTACAGTGGATACACCACGGCCATCTGCTCTCTGCGTGTTCACCCAGTCCTCCAGGACATTTTCAAGTTCTGGCCACTTGCTTTTATTTCCCCTGAAAGCTTTCCTCGACTTTGGGCATTGCACAAGCTCTTCCCGCTGCCTCCTCCAGCGTCTCACCATAGACTCATTGACGCTAAGCTTCCGAGCAGCAGTGCGGTTTCCTTCTTGTATAGCGAGATCGATGGCCTTCAATTTAAAGCTTGCATCATACGAACTTCTTCGTGTGGGTTCCATGATGAAGGGGTGAGGATTTGAAAAGATAGATAGATAATTTGTCATCCTTCTATCAGCTTCTACCGACTTACATCTGCTAAAGAATAACTTATTTTCTCTTTATTTTTGATACTAATTCCGGTTAGAGCCCCTAGCGGTGGAAAAAAATCTGCAGAATAGCCGCACCTTTGTATTAGCCGCATGGTTCAAAACCTATGAAAAAAGTAGCGGCTTATAGTCCAGAATTTACGGTATATAATACTCAGTGATGCCTTCACATGATTTTACACATGAATAATTTCGTTTTGTTGTTTTTAATATGTATTTAGGTTCAATGATGTATATTGTGTGGGTATTTAACAATGGCATGTCCACACAGTGAGCACTTTTGATGCATTGTATTGAAATTGTAAACATTTCAATGCGTTTCGGTTTCATATGTGAAATTGGAAGTTCCATTTAGAACCTTAATTGGAATTTCACTTAATATTCAACAATACATAACAACTAGACCAGATATTTTAATATGCTTCAACATGTATTGTACTGATTAATATTCTTTTTTATATTACATGTGTTACATCAAATATAGATTGTACAAGGGTAAATTACCTTTTATATCCAAGAGAAAATCCATCTGGGAAAAATAAAAAGCAATGATTGGTCATCATTTACACAAAGCTAGACTTATATTATCTTGGGAGCAAATCTAAATATTAATTTGATGTCCTTCAAACCAACATCCTTGTGATTATTCATAAAAAAAAGTATTAACTCTATAGCATAAGCATGTGCAACATGAGTGATGTTTATGGACTATGTACTGCAAACACAAATGAACAAAACACAAATTGTGATGGTACTGGATTCAAAGAATTTCATGACAATTCATTTGCTTAATAGATTTGTCTGTTAAACAGATTATCCCATTCATTTAATCTTTAAGAAATGATTTATTTATGCCACACTCACCATTTAATCTGCAGTAGCTAAAGGCATGGCTTGGGTTCTTAGCCAAATGCGTCGCCATCCAATCTCCAATCTCCGTGGAATAATCACAGGTATTGCAGTTTAGTTTTCCCAACCTGCAATAAACCCGCAATCTTTACATCACCAACCACTATATTAACTGCTCTCAGTAAACAAAGAGACCAAAAATCAGTACACTTACTTTGGACAGGACTTGTATAAGTTCAGGTATTTAGTGGTGGTTTTGCGAGGAACATGATTACTGCAAACAGAAACATTCATGTTTAGCAAAATGTTTTCAGCAACTCATGACCTGCTTAGGAAACTATTTCTAGTGCAAAATCCTTTGTAACAATTCGCTCATCGCATCTAAAATTTCTCAATGATGATTTCAAATTCATACACGTACCTGATCATGTGGTTTGCATATGCTCTGGAGCAGCAGGTGCCATAATGGCACAATGAGCAGCGTACAAATGTGGGGAAGTGAGTGGAGAAATCTGGAATCTCAAAGTTACATTCTAAGCAGAACCAAGTTCTTGAAGTATCGCTAAAAACGGAAATAAAAAAGGAGGCTGCATTATGATCACATTTTGAGGGGAACTTATGGAACATTGTACTTTTTTTTTTTTTTTTTTTTTGTACAGTCCCTAGGATGACTTCAGTAGTCACTATCTACCATACCATAGGGGTCAAGAGTGAACAAATCGACAGAAAAAGATGTTTGGGCATTTGACTTATTTCTATTTTTTTTAAAGCTGCCTTACTGGACAAGTACTCATTTGGTGTAATCAATAGTTGGCAGGATACAATTAAGAGAAAGTTCACAAAGCAATATTACTTGGTATGAATGTTCCAGTTGCTTCATATGACCCCATGGCAGAGCAGCACTGTCCTTCATTACAGACAGCCATAGTATGCCCTGTTTTGTTTGTTAAATGCATTTAATTTAACAGCATTTTTTTCCTCCAGCAAGATGCAGTGATATTGGAATGATAATGAACCTGAGCAAAATGTACAGCAATGTCAGACTGCTATTATTTGAAAGGGAGCATCTTAGTGAGATATTATTTAGAAATGATTTACTGCTATGAGCAAATCATGCGTCACTGCGATGTGCAGCAAACACATACACATCAAAACCTCATTTGTTCACCATCGTTAAACCACCACAATATATATAAAAAGATGTACACAATAAAGTACACATTGTGTTCTCTCACTGAAAGCAATAATTATACCATACAAAAATATTATCAAAAGCATTTTTAACCCTTTCTGTTATAATATAATCACTATAATACATACAAATTATATTTATGTTCATCTTAAAACATCTGATGCACTAAAAAAAAAAAAATTAAAATAGAGTCTTTCACTCACCACTGTCTCTGAAACTTGGTCATGATTTCCAGCAGGCTTTCCACAGGTTTCTTCTTTATAGGTGTGATTCTCTGGACAACACTCTGAGGTTCAGGAACTGGGGGTGTAGTAGAGCTTTCACTGTTTGTACTCGGTTTATTTAAATTAGAGTTGTCGTTTTCCTTCGTGACTGAATAAGCCCGGATGGTTATCTAGAAGGAAGATCAACAGCCGGTATATACATTTTTTACCTTAACAGATACAACTGCTCTTTATTATGATGCGTCCAGCTTCTATTGATGTGCGAGACATTATTATTATTAATATTATTGTATTGATCTGCGAACTATTCATTATAAACATTATAAACCCTCTGCTTAAGGTTATATTAATAACTTACCTTAGTACCAGGCTTAAGTCCAAGCAGCTGAACGGGCTTGAGGTGGGTCTGGTGAAACATAAGCTTGTGCTCTGTCTTGTTCTTTGCATAAAGGAACTGAAGTCGACACTTATCGCATTGCAGCACTGACTTTTTCTAGACACAGAAGCAAGACATAAGAATTAGTTCTATAGGCATGCAATTGACCTCATTTACATAAACACCCCAAAATCTGGCCAGCAAACATATATGAACTAGAAATAATCTGGAAAACTGCATGGAAACATGAAAAATGTCAATCTTTATAGCTTCCTTTTTTCCATAGTTTTTCCCATAGACAGCCTGTTCAGAAGTCCTGCCTTTCCAAAAGGCATGTTCTGATTCAGATTATAGAGTAATGAAAACAAGAACTGTAAATTCTGGACTATAAAGTGCACCTGTATATAAACCGCATCCGCTCTATTTAAAAAATAAATAAATAAACAAGCTGCACCTGCATACAAGCCGCATCCGCTCTATTTAAAAAAGTTTTGCAAGCCACAGATATGAATGTTTTTAGATGAGATATTTACTACAGGAACAGAACGATTTTGAATTGTAAAAGTCCTGCCTTTCCAAAAGGCATGTTCTGATTCAGATTATAGAGTAATGAAAACAAGTACCGTAAATTCTGGACTATAAAGTGCACCTGTATATAAACCGCATCCGCTCTATTTAAAAAAAAAAAAAAAAACAAGCCGCACCTGCATACAAGCCGCATCCGCTCTATTTAAAAAAGTTTTGCAAGCCACAGATATGAATGTTTTTAGATGAGATATTTACTACAGGAACAGAACGATTTTGAATTTTAAATGTACATGTATGTACTTAAATAGATCCTTTCCTAACCTGTATTTTAACACGGCAGCAACTTTGCTGATTAAAACGGGACAGAACCAAGAGAAAATAACCGCTATTTACAGTATTTATCTTCATTTCTCCTGTGTGTGAAATCACGTCACCTTAACCTTGAAAAGATAGAGTTTGACAGGATTGGTAAATTGTCGTCCTTCTATCCGCTTCTACCGACTTATATCTGCTACAGAGGAACTAGCGTATTCTTCTTCTTTGCATTTATTTTGTGTTAGTTTTGATTCTACCGTAAATTCTGGACTATAAAGCGCACCTGCATATAAGCCGCATCCGCTCTGTTTAAAAAAAAAAAAAAAAAATAATAATAATAATAAATAAGCCGCACCTGCATACAAGCCGCATCCGCTTTTGAATTGTAAATGTACATGTATGTACCTAAATAGATCCTTTCCTAACCTGTATTTTAACACGGTGTAACGGTGGACGCTGCACAGAGACGCGGAGATCCGGAATTCATACAAAACAGGATTTATTAGAATAAAGAACTCAGGAGACGCCGCTCATACGGAGCGGCCAGACAGGCTAGGGAGCCTTGCGCTCTGCGCGCCGTGGTACCGGGAGTACCGGAGAGCAGGAGCGGTGGTGGACTTGGAAGTCCGGGGATCGGGAACAGAAAAGGTTAGGCATAAACATATATCGAGCGTCCGTGTCCGCGACACTAGGTATGTGCTACGAGCCCGGACGGGGATTGTAGGGTGAACCGGGCTTATATCGGGAGAGGGAAAATCAAGAACCGCTGAGGCTGTATTGTGTGCGCGTGTGTGTGTGTGGGGGGAAAAGAGCAGGGAGGAGAGAGCACCGAGCAGCAACTTTGCTGATTAAAACGGGACAGAACCAAGAGAAAATAAGCGCTATTTACAGTATTTATCTTCATTTCTCCTGTGTGTGAAATCACGTCACCTTAACCTTGTAAAGATAGAGTTTGTCCTCCTTCTATTCGCTTCTACCCACTTATATCTGCTAAAGAGGAACTAGCGCATTCTTCTTCTTTGCATTTATTTTGTCTTAGTTTTGATTCTAATTCCGGTTAGAGCCCCTAGCGGTCGGGAAAAAAATCTGCAGAATAGCCGCACCTTATTATTAGCCGCATGGTTCAAAACCTATGGGAAAAAGTAGCGGCTTATAGTCCAGAATTTACAGTAATTCCGGTTAGATCGCCCATAGCGGTGGAAAAAAATCTGCAGAATAGCCGCACCTTTGTATGTGCCGCATGGTTCAAAACCTATGAAAAAAGTAGCGGCTTATAGTCCAGAATTTACGGTAATTAAATGATACACTACAAAATTCTTCTAGCGTTCCAATTCCAGTTCTTCATTTACCTGGTGCTTGTTGCAATGGTGCTGATAGCTGTTGCAAGACTTGAACACTTTGAGGCAGAACGGACAAAGAAGGTGGATGGTATCTTTGTGGACCTCACGAAAGTGACTTATAACATCACAGTAAAAAGAGGAGCGGAAATTGCACACCTGCATATACAAAACAAAAAAAACAAGTTTCAGAATGCCTGAGAATGACTAGAACGGCTGAGTTACAATATCTTTAGACAGATATAGGGATACCTGACACATATAAGGCATTTCACCAGGCTTGTGAATGTTTTTCATATGATGCAAAAATAGAGGCGTGTTTTCATACGACAACTCGCAGATCTTGCAGCATGCTGATGAAAGAGGAATTAAGAACTTTTTAGTACGCTTTGTACACAAGTGTCAGGTCAAAGCTTCTCCATATCAACTGAAAAGGGACTAACATGCAGACTCTACTTGGCTGTGGACCGTCTCGAGGTGGCACTGCAGGGAAAAAGGCGTGCCAAAGTTGCGGAAGCAGTGCTGGCAGGTAGTGTGGGATGTCCCATAATGGCGCTGTTGTTCAATTTCCATATGGTGCCTCATGTGGTTCATTAGTCTGGAGAAAGGTAAAAAGCCAGTAAAACTATATTACTATGCATTATTTTTGTAACGATAGCAAAAAATATTTAATTGAATAACAGAACCTTGTTTTTATATATTAACACCCAATGTTTGCTGTCAGCTAAAATAAAGAAGAACTGTAAAAAAATTTATACAAACCTTAAAAATAAATGTTTTAATTATTTATCAAATTATTTCAACTTTTTGTCAACATATGAAGTGCATCAAGACCCAACATTACAGTCCAAACTATAAACTACAGCCATCTTTTTTTTACTTGCTGGTACTAATAATATGAAGAGTCATATCATTTTTAAAAGAAGGGTATTGTAATACCTTTCTATTACAGGTATACTACACAACACTAAAATGCATTACACTACAGTGATGATGATATCATCAATCAATACAAATGTAAAGCAAAAATACTCCCCATATCCCAACATAGCATCTTACTTGATGTTGTTCTTCAGCTTCTTGTCACAGAGATGACATTTCATCACGATGGGCTTATTGTTATTCTCGATCGGGACAGGCGTTCCAGGGTCTGTCCCATAGTAGAAGTCTTCCACTAGTATGATAAGCTTGCCTTGTGCGTCATAGTCACCAGTGCCGGGGCTGAGAACTCCTTCTGGTATCTCAGAGGCAGTAATGTTTTTCATACAAGGAGGAGAAGAAGGTGCTGCTGGACATTTGCTGCTTAGAGTAGATGAGGATGTAGGGGAAGGAACAGTGCTCTTATGCACATGGGTAGTGAGTTGCATTGGGTCACTGCTCTGCTTGTTCCGCGCGTATTTTTTTCTGGGTATAGCCGTCAATGCATGGACGCTGTTAATAAGCTCTGGATTGCAGTGCTACAGTAAAAACACAAGGATGAAACTTTAAGGCTAGCCACATACGATATCATGAAAATGTATCAATCAAATTAGAAATTGTTTGGTTTATAGAAATGTATGTGGTTAAATGGCACTGAATCAGAGTTCTCCACTGCTAAGCTAATAGAGTAAAAAAATTCAGAAAAAGAGTCTGGCATCTCATCTCTATTTCATTTGTACGTTTAGTTAGAAAAAACTCCTGTTCAGTTATATAAAATTTTAGACATAGACATTACTCTCGGAAAGAAAATACTGTGAACAGCAAATACCATTCATATGAGACATTTACTTTGGATGTGCATTAATGCCAGGTTTACATTAGCCTTAACCTGTAAACCTTTAATGTTTTTTTTTATACTACTCAGCATCAAATGCATGAAAATAGATACAATATTTGTAAAATGTGCCTTTTAATTCATTTCTCTGTTAAGCACAGGGAGTACATGAACAGTAATGTAAGAAATTGAATGGTGCGCAAATATACATTTATGATTTGTTCATGACTGATCGACACATATTTAGTGGTCAAGCCAATAAAACAAACTGTTTGTGTGTGTATACAGTGTGTGTCTGAGAGATGCAACTTACACACATATAACCACGAAGCTCCTGAACAAGCTTGTAGGCCACATTGCAGCGAGAACATGAGTGTGGCGCCTTAACACTCGGAAATACTGTAACATAACATTTCAGTCACACTTGTATTATAAACTATAAATCTCTTAATGGATATAAAATTTAGCTCATTCGAAAGCTTCTGTAAAGTTTTTCTTAGAAATGCATAGATACCTCTGGGGGAAATAGTAGCAGAAAATGTAGATCTCCGAGCTCCAACTCGGGTCTTTATAGAGGAGACATGAAATGGGGTTTTGAATTCATCAGAAGTAGAAAGGTGAGATGGAGCTGAAGATGATGTTGAAGGCAGTTCTGTAGACAGAGGTGTGGTAATAATACAATAAATCCACAAGATTAAATATTAAAATCCTTATATTAATTCAGCAAAACAACAAATTAGTGAAATTGTTGTCCTTAAACTGTTGATTGTAGTGACAGAAAAAAAATTCAAAGTTGGAGCGAGGGTCATAATACAAAAATAAAATAAAGATAGAAATAATAAAGATTTTTAGAGATTTTTCTTAAAGATTTTTTTCTTTTTTTCCACGAAAATTTAGATAATACCTAAGATAGTTGGAGAGATCTGAGGAAGACCAGTAGAGGGTGAGGTGCCCACAGCTGGTACCCCACTGGAGGTTACTGTGGTGATGGTGGGTACTGCAGTTGGGTTCTGTATGATAGTGACTGGCATCTGAACAGCTGCTGGTTGTGGTGTACTTGAAGGTGACATAAGCTGAGGGGAGATCAAGGAGCCTGCTTGAGCTGAGAAAGAGAAGTAATTCAACATGACAAAATACATGTGGAGTCAGAGGCTTCTCACACACACACACACATATATATCAATAGATTTAAATATTTAATTGTGATTAATCGCATGAGTCCCATGAGTTAACAAATGATTAATCGGACATTAATCACATGTTTTCAATGTACCATAGACTAAAGCCTTTCATCTTTCTAATAGTCTAACTATAACAGAAAATCAAAATTATTTATTATTTAATATTTATTTGACTCTAAAATTATTCTTTTTATATTAATTTCTTGTTACTTAATTCATTTCTTGTTAATTTCTATGTTGATTTTAGGGATTGTTTTAATTGTTAAATATGGCTCCTTTAAGAATTCTGTTCCGGTTTCTTTCTATATAAACTGCGTTAATCATTCGTTAAAATGAATGACGTTAAAGTGAATTCGCATTAACCCATTTACTTTGACAGCCCTAACAATGTTACGTACAAATTATGCATACATACATATATAAGCACTTTATTTATGACTTACGATGTGTCAGGAAAGCAACAGCCTGGCCTGTAGGCAGGATGTAACCAACTTGGGGTGCAATGTTCTGTTGACTGCCGATAGACGGCTAGAACAAACACAGCAAAGAACAAAAGAAAGAAAAAAAACTAAGTGAAGTACTAATCTCATCCTTAGTTATTCAGACGTGAGCAAATTCTTAAAAGATCAAATTATGTTCTGACAAATGTACTGGTCTGTATAATTGTACAATTACAGTCGAAATGTATATCTTATTTGAATATAAGCAACAACACACACTACAGATAACATAATTTATAATCAATAGATCAACAGATAATTTAACAATACAGATCATTTATTTCCCTTAACACCACCTATTTACCACAATGATACTGCAAACAAATTGATACTGATAAACTGATAATGAGCACTTGAATGTGGTATATATGTGGTATATATGTAGACATTTTTTAAGGTTTTTAAATTATTAAAACATATTTTTTTTAAAAGAAGATGCATACCTTTGGAGCGATGTAGATGGGTTGACCTTTGATGCCACCCGCAGCAATCTGAACAGACTGAAGAACACTAGCCAATAATGGTTGAGACACAACGGAGCCTAAAGAACAAAATTTACACCTTACTTTAAACATTCTTCATTAACCTTTAAATATCTGCATTCACTGCAAAGTAAACTTGCAATATTTCCTTTTATTCTACATTCACTATAAAGAAGGTGTTCACAAAAGAAAAACTATTGATTGAACTATTGAAAAATGATTTTTTTTGCATTGAGGCTAAAGTGGCGTGTGAAAAGACTTCAACGTGTGAAAAGAGCTGAAACAGTAAGTGTATAAATATCCATTACATTCTTTTTCTCTGGAACATTTGTGTACCGTATATTTTTCTATGACTACATAATGTGTTGCCATTTTTATTTGGAAACTTACCAGGAACAAGTGGAAGGAGTGTTGTCTTGATGGTGGGGGCAGGAGATATAGAGGAGCTGTTGCATATTGGAGCTGCTGCATGTCCATTATAAACTGTAATATTTATAAAAAAATAACAATAATAATAATTTTTTTAATCATTTATTTGTACATTTGACAGCTAAAATCAGTATAAATGTTTATTCAAAAGTTTAATTGATTAATTATTTTATAATTATCTTCTCATAAATCAGTTTTTCAACATCAGTTCTACCCTCATAAATAAAATAATTTCATGCCGCATTAACATTGCTTACCATGATTTATGTTTTCAGACTGATATGTCTCATCCTTGTTACTTTGACATGGCGCAAGTTCCTCCTCCTCACATTGCATGTAAAATTCTGACTCCGACATGTTACATAAATCTATAAAACATTTTAAGATACTGATAAGAGATGAAACACAATCACTGTTCAATCTTATCCATTCTAAACGTACCTTCAATTGATACTTATTAAATACTCTAATCGACCGGGGGATGGACAAATCAGGTTGCATCATGCAAATGTATGTTCATTATTAGTGAAAGCATCAATATAGAGCATGAAGACAAAATATTCTTTTAAATGTTTTCAAGTAATTACGGTGTTTTAAATGAGGTAATTCTTCAGTACGCTGAACGAAACTTTTGTTAAGTTTCCACATGGACAGATGTGTGCATCGTCACAAAATACAAATACTTCTTGAAATTGAAATGTGTAGTGATTAAAACCATTTTATGTGGAGTTTATGCCATATAGGCATGAAGAAAGGACACAGTGAATGAATGTGTACTGCATTGAAGGTTTTAATTTTGGATCTATCTAATAAGTTGTTATTGTATTATTTTTAATATTAATAAAATGTATGCAATTTTATTATATATATATATTGATAATTTATAATTATATCTATATAATGTATGTGTGTTTATAAGAAGTTATAAGAAATTGAGAAACGTATGTAATTGAAAATAACAAATTAGAATTAGACTACTTAAAAAGTTGAGTCCAATTTGTTTGTTTTGTGATATAAAAGATAAACTTATTTTGCGCTTGTATAAAATTAAAATAAACTTTGATATAAAACAAAAGCACATACACTTGTATTAACCCTATGCCCGGTGGATCGTAAGATGAGTTCACACTCTGTGTTTCTCAGCCGGACACTTTAGAATAAATCCAAGTTTCTCTTGTCTCTCGATCTGCGCTTCCTCGCTCCCTGCCCAGTATCCGGGGCTAACATTAGCCACATGGGCTAAGTGCATGTGGATTCCTGTACGGATCCTCCTCCAGCTGTGTTAGCTGCACACTTAGCATTAGCACTGCTGCTGCTGCTGCTCCGGCTACAACCACTGCAACAACTTGTACACAAGCTGGTGCGACTCGTCGCTTTGAATGAGAAAAGCGGATAAATAATATCTTACCTCGTACACTTTTTTAACAAAACCGAAAGACGTTACAGGACATCGGCTTTTAACCCGGACAGTTTTGTTAGTTCGCGGGTTTTGCAATCACAATGAAAAAAACCCGTAAACCGCTCTCACGCGCTCACACTCGCGCACACACACAATGCTCTGTGCTGTGCGGTCGGTTTGACTTGCTCCGGCTCGCGCACACTGGTAGGTTGAACGCTGTGTGACGCCACTTCCCCAACCACAACAACGCGCGCTGATTGGCTGCGATCTTCCGCCACGGGCGGGACCAACACCCGTGGTCCAATTTATGAAGTAAAAATGATGAAAATTGGTCCGAGTGGATGCGTGTGTTCATGTATATAACACATTTAACACGTGTTTCTGTACCTCACTATACACATCAGGAAGTTTATTATGCTGTGCACATGTACAACTGCATCCTAAAACATTCATTATGACACTTCAAAGCTAAGCACACAAAGAGCTAAATAATGGCAACACAATAAAAACTACTTGCATTATAAAATATCGAGGTCTGATTATAATATTAGAGTTTGTATATAATGATCTGTTTTATATAGATTTTGTATATGTGTCGTACTGTTTATTGGAGTTTGATGTGTCTTGATGTAGCATGCTAGGCAGGAACTAGCTAGTAAGAGTGGCTAGCTCGGAGGGCTAACAGTAGATGTGCTTGAACGGTGTATAGTCATCATTACACGTTATACTAAACTGCGTTTAACCAAATAAAGACTATTGGTGACAGATATAATTGAGTTGCAGCTTTGTGTAATGTAATAAACGTGGATATTTATAGCAAGTTAAATGGTTTCTACACTTCCTGTTATATTTGGTCGCTAGGGTGACGTCCCGTGGTTAAGTCTACACAGCCACCAGGTAGCCGGCTGCCGTTATAGTACGTCAAATCGACATCATTTCTTTTTCATTTTATGTCTTGATGAGCGACTGCTATTCCCAAATATTCCAGGATATTCCCAAATATTAAGCAACCCAACACACATTATCCCAAAAGTGATATTTTGGGGTTATTATTCTCCCTCATCACGGTCTTTGCTGATTACAGAATGTAGTCTACACTTTCTCTCCTGCCGACGTCCATAGGTTCCCAAGCTTTTTCTTTTTTATTAATGTTTATTTTACATCTAAATAAATACTTTTTCACCACACATAATTGTAAATACCCAGTGTTTCGTATTAACCCCCAATAAAATATTCTGTATATTGTATATTGATTTATTTGAACATTGATGCTGAACTATAACAGGGCACGGGTTAATTAACTAGTTATTTTCTGAATATTAAGGTTCTTTAATAGCTATCCAGCACCTGCTACCATCAGCTTTTCCAGAAAATATAAAAATGTGTTATCAGTATATGTAACTATAAATATATATATAAATATATATATATATATATATATATATATATATATATATAATATTGATATAATTCAATGTGTCGCTATAACTACTTAAGAAGCTAAATAACTAGGTAACCCTTTAACATACAATATTACCAACATTATAACCTTTTAGTATATTATTTTAAATGATTTTTCTATATACATTTGTAAGCCGATGAACAGGCACATTTGTACATTAGAAGAGATGGCAACATTTTTTTTACATGTTTATGCTCTTTAAGAATGTAATCATAGACATTTAGCCTATAAAGCTAAATGTTGCTATATGAAGTATTGTCTTACAATAACAAATACCTGGTAACACATTACAGTCCTGCAGATCTCTGAAAATTGAGTCTGATCTGGACAGGAATTTTATACCATGCATGTGTGTCTTGACACAAATATGTGATGTTTAAATAGGACACATGCGACCTTGAATAATGTTGCTGTTTGTGTAAATATGAAGCAATTACAATTCTACAATTCTGTAGAACTGTGCTAGACTAACTCTTTTTGTCTGTTCTGTACAACTAAGACAACCCATCGCCTCTCCAACTTCAGTCATCGCATTGCCTTTTGCTTAATAGATAATGTCACTTGGGTGTCTGGACCTAGGATGCACTCAGTTTCCCCATTAGAGAACATTGCTCAAACGGTCACTCCTGTTTAGTACACTGATGTGTAGCGTCACTCTTTTGAGAATGTCAGTCAGTCTTTCCAGTCCTGCTGAGGATATCAATCTGTTTCCTAGCAATCCAGGAGACCAGCACTGATCCAGGTGTCATGGATATCCTTTTGTGTTCTTGCTCCATTCTGAATGTTTCTAGCCTTTTTGCCCTGATTCGGCTGTCACTCTACCATGCTGCTGAGCTGAGGACATAATTGTGCTATCCTGCTGCATGGAGGGTGATTTTTGGACTTGCATCTACTTCTTCATAATTACATGATATCCTGTCAGCAATAACAGGAATCTGAGGTTGCAGTGAGGGCACAAGCTCACAAAAATTGGACAGGTAAAGAGTCTTAAACAATATATTAGTCTTTTTTTCAGATTACACTGTCTATCTCTTGAACTCTAGCTGTATGCATTGGTAGCATACGATTGGCTGATTGGATAATTGCTGTACACGCATTTAAATGTTCTAAATAATTTGTTTGGTAAGTCTATACTCATGAATCTATGCTTATTTGTCATTATTTATGAATACCGTAATTGTTGTTAGATGTGTTAGCCTTTTTTTTAAACAATTGTAGGCATGCAATTATTAATTGCAGCCCATTGGTTACAATACACACGCTGACTACAATTTATTACTAACCAGATTTTATTTGTGTAATTTGAAATATAGTACTCCTCAAAAAACACACAAAAGAATTACATATTGTGTAATACAGTGTGAACATGAATGGGAAAGTGATTAAATAGCCAGTCAGATGAAAATAGGTGTATCTAATAATGTAAATTATATATTTTGCAAGAATGTATGCAGTATATCTCCTGATGATCCGGACCTGATGATATATTAGAAAACATTTTCAGCAGTATTTTCTATTCTCTATTGTTTTTCTAGCATGGCCATGAGCTGTGTCGCCTAACATGATCTCAGCCTAATCCGCTTATAAAACCTTAACCATGCCCACGTGGGAGGTGCTTAGACATATTTGTACTCTGTACGAGGTTATAATAATACAATTTGCAAGGCACATGTAATGAGCAGACAAAATCTGGGAAATATTTGCTGCTGGTTGGGAACACCGAAAACTCTTCTTTGCATTTGACATGAATCTATATACCTTTGTTCCTCAGCTGTGGGAGGAAATGCAATTGAATCATCTAATCAAATATGGGGCGATAACTGCAGCTACAGTTATTAGTAAGTTATAAAATGTATTCTTATATCACATATTTTTTGTTGTGTTACAGTGCACAGGAATTGCTATATAATCCTAAACAAGTTAGATGTTATAAAATTATTTAAGTAACTCTAAATACTTCTTTTTTTTAGTTCTGAAGGTAAGCTTCCATTTTTGGGATATTATTAGAGCTTATCTGGTGAGGGAGATTTAACAAATAGCTCTACAGTATATGGACCTTGTGACAATTTAGTGCAGTTAACAATTTTACTCTGTATAAGTAATGCCAGTGACCAAATGAGCAACTACCACATCAACTCATAATGTACGATCATATTACTTGAAACATAGGTCTGGCTGTGTTGAGAAAGTGGATTGCGGGTGGGGTTTGCTCCAGTTGTGTGCGATTAGATGGCAGCACAGTTGTCATTACTGGTGCCAACACTGGGATTGGAAAAGAGACAGCACAGGATATGGCTAAGCGAGGTAAACACATATCTAACTACCTTTATGACCATCCAATCCATTGTATTTCCATCAAGACAGTTATATGAGAGTGAAATAGTCACTCAGGTCTCTGATGCCTTTAAGGTGCACGTGTTGTAATGGCTTGCCGAGACCTCTCAAGAGCAGAGAAAGCTGCAGAAGAGATACGCTGCACCACAGGCAATGGCAACGTGGTGGTACGTCATTTGGACCTGGCCTCATTGATGTCGGTACGGCAGTTTGCAAAGGAATATATTGCCACAGAAGAGAGATTGGACATACTTATCAACAATGCTGGTGAGACCATTCAAATATTATACAATGAAATGTGCTTGTGTCATCATAATTAATAAAAATATGAAATTTCACAGTTTGTGGATTACACAAGAGCGAAAATTCATTATAGATTGTATCAACCCCTTAAACTCCACACCTGTATTCCTCTGTATAATTTCACAACTGTATTCCTTACCTGTATAATTTCATACCATGTAACTTTATAACATAATTTGACTGTAGCTATTAAATAATTCAAGGCGGTTGTTGAATAATGAAGTTAGACCTTAGTCAATATCAGTTTGTTAATTAAATTTTACACAGATGATTTTTATAGTAATCCAAATATGTTAGAAGGCCATTTTTATAGGGACTAAGATTCACTGAATACAAATATACAAGAGTGAATAAAAAACCTAGTCATTCACAATTTATTTATCTACAGACAAGCATGCATACATACTGTATATACATACACACTGTTATTATTTTCTATTAGGAGTAATGATGTGTCCCCACAGTCTAACAGTGGATGGGCATGAAACTCAGTTTGCTGTCAATCATTTGGGACATTTCCTCCTGACTGTTTTGCTTTTGGACATGCTGAAGACATCTGCTCCTAGCCGCATTGTCAACGTGTCCAGTATTGCTCATAAAGGGGGTAGGACTTATCAGTGACACAGAGCCTACATTTGATTTTCTACTCTTAAAAAATAAATAAATAAATACACCTATACATGTTGTAAACATTTATTTTGTCTGTCAAAAAAATTTAACAGTCCTCTATTTTTGATTATGTACGTTTCAATTATTAATTTATTTTCATATTCTACAGGAAAGATCCACTTTAACGATCTTAACTTCGACAAGACATCATACGATTCCTTGGTTAGCTATAGACAGAGCAAACTGGCAAACGTTCTCTTCACCAGAGAACTAGCACGTCGGACCAGAGGTATAAACACATTAACCATTGCACATTATATAGTGAATTGTAAATTAGCCTCAGTATATTCAAGTTGTATTCAAGCATAAACTCATCAATTCTATGATTGTACTGTATATTTTTCCTGATTAGATTCTGGAGTTACAGCATATGCACTGCACCCTGGAGTGATTAACACTGAATTGGGCCGCTATGTGCAGAAGCGACACCCTGTGCTGAGCTTCCTTTTATTTATTCCTTCCCTCCTCCTGATGAAGAGCCCTAAGCAGGGAGCACAGACCTCTATTTACTGTGCTGTTACAGAGAGACTGGAAACCTACAGTGGCTGTTACTTTAGGTGAGTTTACGACCATTTTCTACATTCCCTATGTTATGATTTAATGCAGAATATATCAAATAAATGTCTTACTCCAGTAGTATGCATTGAAAGAGATACATGGTAAAACTCCTTTATATTACAGTTTTATGATCATATATCATGTGTGTATACATTAAAAGGTTTGAATTGATTTTAATAGTAATAAAAAGATAATACTATTTGTGTACAATTGTGACAGGATTATTGTTTTTGTAAGTGACTGTCAGGTGATGGAACCAGCACTGGAGGCTAAAGATGACCTTGCTGCAGCCAGACTTTGGGATGTTAGTTCTCAACTGGTAGGCTACAAAGAATGTGACTAACATCAGGATCTGAAGAAACAGCAATCGTCCATCACCATCTTATGCCTGCTTCATATTTCTGTCGCATTCATAACACTGGTTTGTTCTTTCTTCTTGCTTCTCTGTCCATATGCTTTTACATTTGTTTAACAGTAAACAAGACTATATAGACATTTATTTTTTACATATATCAACATTATTCATAAACCTTTTTCCCATTTTTGATTTTTTTTTATATCACATCTTGTCTGGAATCACTGTCATAATTACATACTATTATTACTATTATTTCATAGTGCATTTCACCGGCTATATACATGTACCTTGCACAATGACAATAAAGTTGAATCTAATCTATTTTCTCTATGAATCCCATGTGTTATTATTTAATATACCTTCTAATTAACCACTGTATACAGTTATATATTTAGTTTGAGTTGAGTAGCTAAACATTTCAAATGTCCATTATATTCGAATTCTCTATTCATCAGCATGTATTCATTTATATAAGAATTATCTGTTTCTTACATGTAAATGAAAGATACGATATGTGATTTCTGTTTAATGTCCTCCTGGTTCAGTTGTATTTTTAGTGTCCAAAAGAAAAGTATATATATATATAAATATTCTTAGTGCCTGGACCCCTATGAGTCACTAAGTCACTAAGTCGCTCTGATTCCTTACCAATATGGTGTGGGGGAATCGACTCTGTGCGCTAATGGCGCGTTGCATTGTGGTGTAGTTTTCCGCTTGCCTGTGACCTGATTCCAGTTCCGTTGTGACGTTGTGAAGGTCTATGACTGTTTACGCTGGTCGCTCCAATGACAGGTTTCAGATCAGCCTTAGAGCTAGTTGTACAAACCGGAAGTAATCATCTGTTCCGGCCGATACTGTGAGTTTTTCCTCCATTGTCAACAGAATTTGCGGTGTACAAACAAGCTGTAATTTACAAAGGCTAAAGATTGAGAAAGGAGTAAACAGACACAGGGAAGAACACCGCTGACACAATGAACGTGACTTTAGCTGTTAAACAGTATGTCACCAAGATGATAGAAAGCAGCGGACCAGGAATGAAGGTTCTGCTCATGGATAAAGAAACGGTAAATAAAGGATCTGCTACAATATGACCTGTATTTATCCGTATTATTGTTATTTGTCACAGATAGTTCTAAACCTAGTACCAGTTCCTGTCCTCCATGACATAAGTGCCTCATATTCAGCAGGTAATTAGGAATTCCTGTTCATTTCCACTCTGCTTTTATCTTCTAACCACAGACCAGCATTGTGAGTATGGTCTACACACAGTCTGAGATCCTGCAGAAGGAGGTCTACCTGTTTGAGCGGATAGACTCTCAAAACCGTGACAGCATGAAACATCTGAAGGCCATCTGCTTCCTCAGACCAACCAAGGTAACTGTGCTTTGTTTATTGTTATTAATAACAGGGAAAGATAAACATCTTTCAGTATGAAATCTTGCTATTAGTCTCGGTTCATTTAGATCATTATCGTGAATAGAGTTGAAGTTATTGTGACGGTATACACTGAGAATGCAGAAGGGTCCTCATTTATAGGCTTTTATGACTGTTCATTTCAGCATTCATGACAGTATAACTTTAACAGCCTATATGATATTATATATTCTTAGATAAGAAAACACTGAAGTTTATTCATGCATAGTTGTGGATAAAAAAAAAAAGATTTTATGTGGCGCTAATTTTGCCCTTTTGGGCATTATTACCAAATGTGATCTTTATAGGAAAACTTCTCTGGTGTTTATTGAAATAGCAGATTTTCATGATGTTTGTGTTTGTTAATTGTTTTTTCTTCTATATTTTATGCGTTTAGGAAAATGTTGAGAATCTTATTCAGGAGCTGCGACGTCCCAAATACAGTGTATACTTTATCTGTGAGTAATCACGCGGGCATGAAAATAGCCAAGGCTGTATTCTGCTCTCGTTTCCAAGGCTCTATTCTGCTCTCTTTTCCAAGGCTCTATTCTGCTCTCACACCTTTGTGACTTTTTGTTTAGTTTTCAGTAATGTCATCAGTAAGAGTGAAGTGAAGGCCCTGGCAGAAGCTGATGAACAGGAGGTTGTGGCAGAGGTGCAGGTCAGCAAGTTTGTGTCTGCCTGACTGAATTTGTGGTGATAATTATTTATATTTCTATGTAATCTCCGTATTAGTTTTGATTAACAGATCACTGTAATAAAATAATTTTGTAGGAGTTTTATGGAGACTTCATTGCTGTGAATCCCCATCTTTTCTCTCTCAACCTGCAAGGAGTGTCCAGGGTAGGAGACACGTTCTATGACAGTCTTGTTGTTTACCTAAAAATAAAAATGAATGAAAAACACATGGTTGACACTATGAAGTAATTTGTCGTTGGTTATCAGATCTGCACTAATTTTGATCCATGAAGTGTGTTTTTTTGTGATTTGGCTCAGGGTCGCAGTTGGGATTCCAGTATTCTTCCACGTGTCACACAAGGTTTAACCTCTGTGCTGTTGGCTTTAAAGAAGTGTCCCATGATTCGTTACCAGCTCTCTTCTGACATGGCCAAGAGACTGGCTGAAAGTGTTAAGGTATGATGTGTGTTCAACTTCACATCACTTCCAGACAAAATAGGCTAAAATGCTCTTAACATTTGTATATTGATTAACGTTAGAGGAACTTGAAGTATTGCTGGTATTTCTAATTCTGTTCTGTGTAGGTTGTATATTTTTATCTTTATCCAACTAGAATCCAGTTGAAATGAAATGTCTTCTATGCAGGGACTGATTTTGAAAATATATAATTGGTTTATATGAGAACGATAATCTGTTTTAATAAAAATCTAATTGTACTTACATTTTGTGTGTGTAATATATATATATATATATATATATATATATATATATATATATATATATATATATGTATATATATATATATATACATATATATATATATATATAATTAATGTCACGCTTTACATTTGTTTTTGATTCTGTAGCAAATAATCAGCAAGGAGTATGAACTGTTTGACTTCAGGAAAACCGAAGTTCCTCCTCTTCTGCTAATCCTGGACAGAAGTGATGATGCGATAACACCTCTCCTTAACCAGGTCAAGTTTTTCCAGTCGCTTGTCACTTCATATTCGAACATGTATTAAATATTGCAGTATAGTTTAGTTCTTATTTACTGACTATGGTCACTGGAGGGCAGTAGAGACCAATATTTAAATTGGTGCTACTCATATGTTTATTTAATGGAACTGCTTACCTACAGGAACAAGGCACATTTATTATTCCCTCTTTCCCGATTTTCAAATGTATTTTTTTTAATGTGATACTTTATGGTGCAGCAATTCAATACGGTAATAGATGCTGAAGTTCTTGTCTTGTGTTTTTCTCCCCTCTAGTGGACATATCAGGCCATGGTTCATGAGCTTCTTGGGCTAAACAACAACAGAATAGATCTGTCCCGAGTGCCCGGCATAAATAAAGACCTGAGAGAGGTGGTGCTGTCTGCAGAGAATGATGAATTCTATGCTAATGTAGGTATCACAGAAATAAATGGTTAGAATTTAATGCAAAATGTTCTTCATGTTTGTATTTCGATGGAATTTTTAGAACCAGCTGGGGTTTTCTAAATTTTGTAAATGTAACGAAGATTAAAACTTTCAAATTACTTAATCCTAAATGAATCTTTTTAACAACTGTAATCTAGAAAGATGTCATGGAATCATGTAAAAACAATGGCGCTTTTTCTTGCTCTTTCTCTAAAATAGAACTTGTACCTGAACTTCGGTGAAATTGGAACAAACATTAAAAACCTGATGGAGGACTTTCAGAAGAAAAAACCAAAGGGCCAACAAAAACTAGAGTCCATCTCTGATATGAAGGTGAGGATATTGTGTGAAGTCCAGTTTATTAAGTCCTCAATGCAGCTATGATTCCTTAACATTGGGAATTATAGTACCTAAACAGCTGCCATGATTCCGTGATGACTGTGCTTGACAGTCAGTGGTCCTTACTTTTGTCTATTTCTATCTCCACCCCCACACGCACGAGTTTGCTTAGTTAGGAAGTACTTTATGGTGTCAAAATTGTACATATCTCACACACCCCTGTCTCTGCAGGCTTTTGTGGATAATTACCCACAGTTTAAGAAGATGTCAGGCACGGTGTCCAAACATGTGACGGTGGTGGGCGAGTTGTCTCGTCTAGTCAGCGAGAGGCAGTTAATGGAGGTGTCTGAGGTGGAGCAGGAGCTTGCATGCCAGAATGATCACTCTAGCGCCCAGCAGGTACCTCGCACACCTCACACTCATTAACACATGCCTCACAGAAGAAGCTGAAGTGAAAACACACAGCTTTATTTGGACTGTTTTCTCTGAAGACGAGCAAAGGTGTTTAAGAACTCAAAGTCGCAAAACACAAGATCCCTTTGAACCCCTTTTCTTATTATTTAATCTGATTTACCAAGTTATTATTTCAGAATGTGCGACGGGTGCTTCAGAACCCACGTGTGTCCGAGGTTGATGCGGTGCGTCTGGTGATGTTATATGCTTTGCGCTATGAGAGACACAGCAGCAGCATCCTGTCCAATCTTATGGAGGAGCTACAAAGGAAAGGGGTGTCTGAAAAGAACCGGAAGGTGATGGCTTATAAACTGTTGTGTGTTGTGCAATTGTTGCGCTGTTCACAGTGAAACAGCGCTCATGTTGGTAAATAAGATCGCCGTTTGCTAAACTGACACCAATTTCTCAGCTCATTTTAGTTCAACTTTTCCTCCCACGCAACAGATGGTACAAGCGGTGATTGACTACGGAGGCAAACGGGTCAGAGGAAGTGATCTCATTACTCCTACAGATGCTGTGGCCATCACCAAGCAGTTTTTTAAAGGACTCAAGGTACACGATTAATTTCTAAATGCCATTCTTGGCATTCGTCTAAACTCATTTTAGACCTAGTTGCTGAATGAGTGTGCGTGGAACAGTCACAGGGTACGCTTGTATGTATATATTTCTATTTGTATGTTGAGCTGTGTGATCCTACTGATAAAGAAAATCTACAATTATATATGTGTTTTACGTAGGGTGTTGAGAATGTCTATACCCAGCACCAGCCTTTGCTGCATGACACACTGGATCAATTAATTAAAGGCCGTTTGAAGGACAGTCAGTTTCCCTACCTCGGGCCAAGTTCTCTGCGGGACAGGTTTATACAACACATTCTCACATACATTCGCAATGATAAAAAACGGTAGTGTTCTCCATAGCTGTGTAGATTCTTGCTATTATGTTCTCTAAGTTTAGGTGTGGTTTACTCTAGTGACTGTTTATCGTTTAACTGTTTTAAGCATACTGTACTGTTATTAAATGTTCTTTAAATGTGTTTTTTACATTATTTGTTGATTTTGTGTAAATTAGGTCTGCACATTATATGTACCGTGTTATGTTTATTAAGTAAGGTAGATTTTGACCATACATTTTTTACGTCAATATATTGCAATATTTTTCTCATAAAACGACACGCAATATCCAGGGAACTACTGTACTGCACTGTAATTATTATCAACTACATAGTTATATGTTAGTTAATATTCTTTAAGGATAGGATGAGCTGTACTTTAAGTTATTTATAATATGCTTCAGTTATATGTGGGAAAGATTTATTCATTTCATATGCATTGATCAATCTCTACTGGTGTAGTTACTGTCTCAAACAGTATTTCCCTACGATTCAGGCCTCAGGACATCATTGTGTTTATCATTGGAGGAGCCACGTATGAAGAAGCACTGACCGTGTACAACTTGAACCGCACCATGCCAGGGGTTCGCATCGTTCTTGGAGGAACAACCATTCACAACACCAAAAGGTCAGGTGCTTTTCTTTACTTTGACCTTGTTCTGACTGTCGGCTTTTACATTTTGCCTATTTTGTGTCTTGATGGCTTTATGATGTTTAAATGCTGAATGAAGGAATAAATGCTCAGAGATGTTCCAGGATTTAGTTTAGAACCAATCATATTTGCCAATACATTATAGCAGGACTATCATAAATACAAGCACATTGAGTAATAAACATGATTTTTTTTTCCTTCATCGTACAGCTTCCTGGAGGAGGTGACATTAGCATCTGGCTTGAGTCATGGGGAAGCCAGGGGTTCACACGGAGCTGGGCGTCCACCAACCAGGCACTAAACACTAATCAGTAGTTTTTACATTAATGCAATAGCAGTGTTATGTGAGTGTGTGTGTGTGTGTGTGTGTGTGTGTGTGTGTGTGTGTGTGTGTTTGCTTAGAGCTCAAAGCAACTTTCATGTATCCATCCCACTCATTGCAGACATTCCTATTTCCAGTGTCTAGAATATGTACCATATTCTGAGTCAAGAAGGACTTGATAAAGAGAACATAATTTGTATATGTAAAATTAGCGATGTTTATTAATGTGATTACTATGACTGTTTATGGCAACACTACGACAATAAGAACACAATCTGGCCAACTCGAATTGTACATCTTGTATATTGTGTCTGATCTGCCGTATGTTAATAAGGTAGTAACCATGTTCTTTCTGTGAGATCGTTCTGCCTTTTAATGGACTGAGTACAGATATAGAATGATGAGCGGATTTATCACAACCGTCTGTTTCAGTGTTTGTGTGACTCTGTACATTTTACAGATGTATACAGACATATTGTAAATTTTTACATTAATGTTTCCTATCTACCCCTTCCCATGTGTACAGAGATGCATATTTCCCGTCTCAGACAAAACTGGGCTTTAATTACTTTATTAAGATATCTGTGTGCATAAGTAGAGCTGGTGTAAATGATTAAATGGCTCAATTCTGTAGTATGTAACCGCTGTGTGTTTTCATTGTGCACTTTAATAAGGATATCTGCATTTTATTCACATTCAATCCTGTGAGTGTTGCACAATGTCTAAAATCCTGAAGATTCATGTCAAGAGCTTTATATTAACTTCACATCAGACATTAATGGGGGGAAATATTACGTCTGTGTCTTTAATTATGGGATATTTTTACCATGGTTCTTCATGGCTATTTTATTGACTATTACATTTTTTAAGTTAACACTAATCTATATTGATGCAATCACAGCTGCTAATATAAATTGAAGGATTTGATTTACTTTGATTTGTATTTGATATACATGATCAATTGCGGATCGTATATGGAAAACCACATAGGCGTTTGTACTTAATGTAATGCAATAACGTAAGGCTGTGAATGCAGATAGCATCTACTATGAATTGCTTGAGTTTTACGCAGTTGTGTGTGTTCTTGTGACACTTTTCCTCATCATTCCTCTTTGCATATGTACAGTGTTATATACTTTGAAATATTCTGAAGAATGATTGTTTAATTTAAGCTTAATAAACCAAAACTACAGTATTCACAATCCCTGATGTGTAAAACATTCCATAACTTACTAATTTCATATCATTAGGAGAAACTACTATTTTAGAAGTACATCTGTAGGCAAATGCATGTTGTGAAGGAATCACCAATATTTGTTGACATTAGTAATGAATAGACTACCTTTCAATTTAGTGATACCAGGTTAATTTTAATTAAATGTATTTAGGTAAAAAAAGACTGCTTGAGATAAATAGTAATAAAGTATGAAAACAAAAAGAAGGGGAGAGCAGTACTGCATGGGCCTGTTGGTGGGCCTCACTAAGAGCATGAGAGTTCCCAATTCAACATATATTTCCGATGTTTTCCCCCTAACATTCCTGTTAGTTTCCTTTGTGTTCTCTGGGTTCTTTTTAGTGCCTGAAACACAGCTAGTTGGTTTGGTAATTCTAACTTGTGTCTTGCTGTGAATGAATGACATCCCATTAAGGGTGTATTTCCCAATGTCCAGTGTTTTGTTTTGTTTTGTTTTTTTATTACTGGGAAGTCAAAGCGATTACAGAATATAATGTATTAGTGAAAATTGCATTGTACAGTGAGATTATTTCACATATTTACATATGTAGCAGATGAATGCTCTGATATTCATATAGAAATTAGGTTTTTTGTTCTGAGAATAACCTGATGTAACCAAGTTGAGATACTACCTTATTGTCGTGATCAGCTTTTATTGTTGTAGATCCAGCATCTGATCTGATTTAAATAAGTGGTCTCTAACGATCCTGGAGATCGGCCTCTTTAATGCAACTTAAATCTCCAGATAAAATCAAACCACATCTATTGAATGAAGTGGATTTCGAATATTTTAATGATTCAATCATTAAATGGAACACAACTTTTATATATATATATATATATATATATATATATATATATATATATATATATATATATATATATAGGTGTTAGGTGTACACTGACTTAAACACTCACCATTAAGTCCGGTTAACAAGCTACAGTTCTGTATATGGGTTCTGTGTGAGGCTTCAACACTAGCCTGTTGTGGCCAGTAGGGGGAGCAGTTTGGTTCCTGTATAAACCCGGGCTAATGCAGACAATGTGCTTCACAAGGACTCGCAGCATCTTTCAGGGAGCCACCCAAAAGCCAATGGAGAGAGTGTGCATGCCCGCGATTTGTAAACCTCCACCATACGAGCCGTGGAGATTGTGACCAAGCGGCTCACGACGGCTAGTAGTGACGTTATAATGCTCCTGATCTCCGAGTGCACACTGAGATATAAGTCTACTTTACAGGAACAATAAAACACACCGCACTGCTGCTGGATCAGTTCGGGAAATAAAGTCCATTTCGCCTTCATTATGAAGAAGAGCCATCTCGTCAAAAGGGTGAGATTTCAAACAAATTGCCTTTTTTTTTTTTTCCTACAGCCTACTGCTGCAGTCTCATCTGGATTTTGAGCAGTGCTTTATCAGACGCTGTGTACATTAAATCTAGGTTAATGCTTAAACATGTAAATGACTGTACACGGTATCAGTGCAATTGTCCCCTTTGTCTTGCCTTAAAATACAGCAGAAAATCTTTTCATCTATGCTTTACCAATTACACATGAAGTTTTTCCCCCCTTTATTCTACCGAATTAACTTAATTGACCACACCCTTAAAGTCAATTTATAACATCTAAGTGTTCTTGTTTATAGCTGCACCACAGGCTACAGCTGTGTATGTGGGTTTGTGAGTCTTTGTGTAAGAGTTTTTCCCAGTCGCTTTCATTCTTTTGTCATTTAAGTAATGCACGAACAGCTTTAATCTCTCTATTTTTCTCTCACTTTCTAAAAGGGTGTTCATGATGCTGCACCTACATCCATACAACCAGACAAAGTGGGCTGGATCCGCAAGTTCTGTGGAAAAGGCATTTTCCGGGAAATCTGGAAAAATCGCTTTGTGATGCTCAAGGGTGACCATCTGTACATTTTTGAAAAAGAGGTGAGTCACAATGAATAAGTGGACTATGCAAATCTAGAGCAAATCCCTATTCTTTTCTTTTCCCACTTTGTGAGCCCCTTATGCCTGGGGGCCTGAGGTAGATCGGTTCACCGTTCTTTCAGTTGTGAAGTTCTAAGATTGTGTTAATTTTTTTGCCACTTATACGTGTCTGCGCAATATGTTGACTAGAATTTGTTAGGTGCATTAAAAGGTTCCTTGAACACAATATAGTAATTGTGATTTCGGTTTGCACACTGGTGAGTTGTATTGTTGTTCCCAGCTCCAGAGTCTCTGGTACAATCAGGAGCTCAGGTTACTGTCGTATGTCTATAAGCTTTACATGTAAAGTCTCTTGCACGCACTCATGCACGCACTCCCCAAATTTCCTCTTAGCTCGCTGGTTTCCTCCCATTACGTTAAAAAAAAATGCCAGTAGGTTAGTCTGTTATTCTGAATTGCTCCCATTCAGAATATATTTAAGAATATAATTAATTTTGTTAAGCAGAATGTTAATAAAGGAGTGATCTGCTCCTTTTCTCTGCATCGTCCTTCTGGAGAATGAACAAGACCTGGACAACAAAGACATTAGAGAAGAAACTTCAGCCCGTGGCCTTCCCAGATAATTTCAGCATTGACCTTTTTAGTATGGAATATAAAAGAGGTGATAAAAATGTTCTCTGGTCCTGAAACGTTTATTAACAAAAATCACCCAGCAATGTGCTTACATTTTAATAAATTTCCCCAAATTACACCTACGAGCTGCACATTCACAACAGATATGAGCTACTCACTATATTATCGTATATATTACCATTTCTAACCTAAATGTACAACATTTAACCATTAAAACAACCATTGAGAAAATTTACATTGAAACGAACATTTGAGTGAAATGTATATATTTATAATATTTGTGACAATTAGCAATATTAGAAATATCAAAAGTATTAATCTATGGTACATTGAGAGCCAAAAATCGTGCAATTAATCCCGATTAAATATTATAATCTATTGACAGGCCTAAAAATACTGAATACGATGATGCAAATGAGGGTAATTTGCACAGAAGTGCAGCAGCTATATCATAGCCTAAAGCATGACTCGTTTTGCAGCTCTGACACTTTGTGAGGGAGCTTCAATATGAGAAGTCTCTCTACAGCTGTCCTCTCCTAATTTCAGTCTGGACCATGCCTTTATTCTTATGATAACTGTAGTTGCATTTTAAAATGTTTCTCCGTGGCCTGGTCCTTACAAGTTCAGCTGCAGCATTTTGGATTAGGTACAATTGGGAGTACTCACTTCATGAGATGAAAGACACAGCTGCACCCCTTTTTATGCCGAAGGATCCCCAAAGCTCTGAATGCATGGCAGAGACCATACACATTTGCAAAACACTGAGCTCTTATCCGTCTGCAACTGCTCTCTTCATTTCCAGTGTCTCCATGAATGGATGGTTAACAAAATACTAATGAGCCCATAATTAAAATTCTGCAGCTAGTCATTTCTGTGCAGTAAGTGGTAGAGGAAATGGTTTGCCCCATTTGAGTCAAATTGCACTAAACCTATGGCGTTATCGTTGCTCATATCATTATTAGATAATTAAGAAAAGGATTGAAGTGAGCACAAGCCATTTATATTATTATGGGAGCTGCTGTGGCAGTTTGCCGATTGGGATTCTCACTCTGAAAGCATGTGCACAGGATGTGATGAGAAGCTGCTTTGTGTGATCTAATTTTCTTTCTTTCTTTTTTTTTTGCAACTTGCAAAACACAGACTGAAAATGTGGTTCAAGGCTTGGGAAAAGCAATATCTTTTGCTCTTTATTGTTAGAAAGTTCCTTGGTTGGTTCGTGTGGCAG
Source organism: Kryptopterus vitreolus (assembly GCA_030449085.1). Classification (NCBI taxonomy): domain Eukaryota; kingdom Metazoa; phylum Chordata; class Actinopteri; order Siluriformes; family Siluridae; genus Kryptopterus; species Kryptopterus vitreolus. The sequence continues at coordinate 17,185,999 of JACRUU010000007.1, forward strand.
ATTTGAATTGGGGTTTATATTGCTGTGGTAAAATGATATGAGCACTAATGCCGGTGTTATTTATGTCTCATATCTCCTATAGACTATTCTTTCATGAGAACATCTTAAAACTGAAATCACTGAAAGGTACCTGCCTTAGATTGGCATAAATTGTGTTTAAGCGCTATATTACTTTCCATTAGTAGTACCATCTCAGCACTCAAGCAGCCATTGCTCATTTTTTGCAGCAGCAGAGATGTCACTGGGTTGCATCATGCTGCTGGTTCTTGCTGTCTCGGAGGCCGGTGGGTGAAATATACATGGTTCTAGAACTTTTGACTGAGTGTCAGAATACACCAGAAGTTACTATATCTGCTACAACACAATGCCAGTGCATGTAACTATAATGATGTATAATCTGTTTATTATGCATTTTACACATCATCTAACTCATGATAACAGGAACATTGTATTCTTGCTTAATTTGTTTGCAATATGAGCTGTACCACAGAGCTGCACTATATATCTCAGCCTTTTAACAAATGTTAATCTTCATGAAGTTCATATTCCATTACCTCCATACATTTTAAATTCTGGTTCAATAATAATTACACATTTTAACTGATGGACAGTTTGGAAAATGCCATTTGACAGACGTGTTGTTGTGCACTCCTTTCTTGATGGTGCACACTTGAAGGACAGCCTGCTCACTGCTCTATTTAACTACATAGAGTTATTTTTCCACAATGTTCTCAAAAATGGGAGCAAACCCCAAAAGAAGCCTATTGTGGCACCGACTACTCGGCCCCCTAGCTCAGAGGAGAAACAGAGGACGGGAGAGTCGCCCAGGTGTGCTGTTTTCATAATTACTCAGTGGCTATGCTTTAGGATTTCTGAAGGAATTACGGCATAGATTATGTCATTATGTTATATATATATATTTACACTTTCATGTTTTATCTATATTCTGAGGTTACCAGATTAGCAGGTTACCAGATTCATTTGATTAGCAAAAAGAACATAGATATTTTAAGTAATATTTGTGATATTTTAAGTAATGCTTGATATTTTGCTTGATGTTCTGTTTGCCATAATCTCATTGTTGACTACGCAAGTATCAGGATCCTAAATTACGTCAAAGTTAACTTGTTAATAACGAGTTAACTCAAATTTACTTTAATAACACTAATTTTATTAAATTTTATTACTCTGCTCCTTCACTCTGCGTTGTGTTGGCGAATGAACAAGACTTGGATATCTAATAATAATATAATTATATAAGTTTATATGGAAAACATAATTCTTAAAGGAAAAAATTATATATATATATATATATATATATATATATATATATATATATATATATATATATATATATATATATATATATGTTTGTGTGTGTGTGTGTGTGTGTGTGTTGTGTGTGTGTTGTGTGTGTGTGTGTGTGTGTGTGTGTGTAAAATGACTTGGGACATGTAATTGCAGGGTACTTTATGTTGACTACAGATTCAAACTAATAGGAGGTTGTTTTATTGCTCCCCTGTGAAGGCTTTCAGTAAAGACTGCATGTATATAATCCCACTGCTCTTCTCTGTGTGAGTTTGAAATAAATACTTAAAGACTGGCCACACTTGAGACCCTGTGCCTTTGTTTCCCTGTCTGTCCTCGAAAATCATTAGTTCACTGATAAAGAAATAAAGTTTGATTCAATTAACTTTGGAAGGTTTATTTTAAATTGTACAGGGCCATTTAGGAAACCTCTATACATTTAGAGGAAATAAGTATCCTTGGAGTATCATCTTCAATCCCCTGAGGTTACATAGCTTACTTATAATTTAAAATAAAATTGTAATAGAATACAAATCAGCAGACTGTATAGGTCATGCAAGGGTGTCTGTAGTTATTTGGTGCATATGGTTAGTGCTGCTGTCTCTCCTGAGTTTGTTTTTTAGACAGAGAGGCCTCCATTATTGTCCCAATATATTGCTGTATATATTGCTGGTAAATGGTATATTCTGTAATAATAATAATAATTGCAGTTGTTGTAGTTGCTGTTATTATGTACACACCTATAATACATAAGGTGTATGTAAAATTATATATATATATATATATATATATATATATATATATATATATATATATATATATATATTATATAACTAATAATGATCCAGATATGACCTAGAGCAAAGCAAAGTGCATTATATGACAATTTAGAACGTCTGCTTCTGTCTGCTTGTTCTGTTGCTTTTGTTCTAATTTGCAGTTCACACTGTTGTCCTGAGGTTGGTTTGCTAGCAGGTTATTTTTAGAGGTGGTTAATCCTGGGATCAGGATGGTCCCCTGTCTGAAACATTCTGGCCTAACAGCATGGGAGTGAAATATTGATGTGATAGAGAGTACCCTGGTGCCTTCCTCTAGGGAAATTTTGCTCTAAAAAATCATTACCCCCTACAATCTCTGTGACTGTGTGTGATTATGTTTTAACCATGTGAACTTGGTGAAAATCAGAAGAGTTGGGTTATGTGAATAGTATTGGGTACATGTAAATAATTTAAGACATGTAGAAGTTTGTCTGTATTTTTTGATGGTAGTGTATATTTTGTGAATTTTATCAAGTGCAAAATTCAGGTCTTTATACAGATGGTGTACTTACTCTGCAGGCTGTCTAATATGATGGTCCATCAACTCTGGCCACTTTCATCTTTGGACCAAAGCTGCTTACTGATTTCTTTGTTGCTTCTTACTGTTGCTATGGTGAATTGCTTGGTAACCATACGGGATTCAGAGGGTGTACGCTGTAGCTGCCAGTTTAGCATATTCCGGGGTCACTGCAATAACACTGACATATAAAGGTGATTTTGCTATCTCTTGTTCCACATGCTTCTGTCTCTGTCTCACGGTGATTCCATGCGATCAACCCCATGGCCCTCTGGGAATTGTAGTCTCCCAGAGGAGATATTCCGTTTGGACCCTTTGCAATAAATAACATCCAGACGCAATGAATAAATCAATTTTTTCACTCAGCCGTCTTTAACGAGGGCTGACCTGAGTTTAAATGAGGCATTTTCATAGCCATCTCACAGGCACAATAATAGGAAGGGCTAAACCAATTGGGAACAGCACTTGTCTTTGTCTGAAACACAATGTCTACCCTCCAACTTCTGTGTTTTATACTGAATTTAAAACTGAAATTGGAAAGATTTAGAAATGAATACGTATCATGATGAAACGTAACTTGTCACTTGTCACATATATGCAGTTAAATGTTGAGTTTATTATTATTAAAACTGTAATTCAACCCCTTATAGACGATTGTAGAAATCACATCACAATGCTTCCAGCCTGAACACCAGTTGATGCATAGGTACCATAGCTCATATTGGAGGCACTAATTGTGCAATTATAGTATCCTTTATGAAAACCCAAACACACACACTTGATTTTTTTATTTATTTATGTAAATAAATTCAGGCAACAAAGGGTTAATATGAAGGATTTTTCTTGATTTAAAAAACACGCAACTCTCTGTAAGTGTAATATATATATATAAGTATAGTAAGTAAGTGTAAGTGTAATATATATATATATATATATATATATATATATATATATATATATATATATATATATATATATATATATATATATATATATAGTATATTATATATCTATATATATATATATATATATATATCATGGTCACCCCTCCACACACATTAATCAAGGTTCCATTATCATTTGCTTAAAATGTTGTAAAATGGTTTTCACTAGACAAGTTGTGAAATGAAGGCTTTTTCCATCTTGTGCATTTTATATTTGTGTTTATGAGGACTCCGCTTCAAGCTTTCCTCACTGTCACAGCATGTGCTTAATGATAACAGAGATCAGTAATTATCCCTGCCCCTTGGGCTGAAGTCAATGTGGCCTGCTGTGCCCCACTATCAGCAAAACAGTCACCATGTGAAAAGAACACAGATGGCTGTCAATTAATCGACACATGAGAAACAACTTGTACCCTTCCGTGTGGTTGAGTGGGCTATATGTGCTCACAGAGAATGTTTTTCCCCCCACCTTCTTGCAGATGAAGAATGATGGCAAGACACATGAAGTGTTTGACCTGGCGGAATACGAGCGATCGGAGGAGGTACGCAAAGCCAAGAGTCGCAGCAAGAAGAACCACAGCAAGTTCTCTCTGTTGCGCTGCCGGCAGCCAGGGGCCCGTGTGAGTTGTCACTGTACACAAACACTGATAACGGAAAAAAAAAATTAGCGATGCCGATGCTAATCAGCGAGGAGCTAAAAAATCCCAGATGTTGGGCTTCTTTCTGTTCCCTCAGTATCAACTCAAGTTACATTTATCTCTAAAGGCTAAATAGTAGACAGATGTTGTGCATATCTGTCCATTTTACTATGTTGCTTTTTGTTTATTATTTATTTTTAATGCGCCGAAATGAAGACTTTACGGTAATTCCAACCGACCGACAGTGACAACCGTATACTCTGGAATTGCTTCTTCTGCAGGCAGATAATTAAAATTCAATTCTACTGTTGACAGTGACATAAATTTCTCAATGCCTCAAGAGCATCTTCTTCTGTAGAAGACCGAATGCATAATGAAGTGTAGTCCAGCTCCAGTTTTCAACTGCACTGTATTGCTCGGTCATGACAACAATCCCGCAACCTGAAATATGTCAGCATCTGTCAGTGTATTATCCGTCACTTGGCTCTGAGTCAGGTTATTGTCTAAGCTCTGCATGTAGAATTAGATCTCGCAAACTCACACAATGCATACTATTTTTAGTAGTCATTTTCTATTGTTTCTCCAATTAAAATGTTATGAGCAAATCATTACTCCTTTTTGTTAGCTTTTTATACTTAAATTATTAGAGAAAAAATATTGTTACAAAAAATTATTTTATTATTAAAATTATTTAGAGACAAATTGTGTAGTTAGTTATGAGGTACCTGATTTAATGAGGTGTGTGTGTGTGTGTGTGTGTTTGTATGTGTGTGCTGATTAAAGAGAAAATAGTATAGGACTGTGAATTGCTACCTTTATATCTCTGATGCGCTTCCTTCTGCACTGTTATGAAAGATGTTGAATAAAGATAACTGTTCTTGATGACAGATGTTATTAAATAATACTAATATTTATAATGAAATGTTCGGATGGAACCACACTATAACGGTTCTCATTATTGTCTTTACCTCAGACTGCCAATCTTGTGTTCTTGGCTGTTAGTCCAGAAGAAAAGGAGTCTTGGATCAATGTCCTGAACACAGCCATTATAAAAGCCAAGAACCGCATACTGGATGAGGTAAGCGTTTTAAGCCTTTTAAAAAATCCCTCTTTTGTTTCTGGCTCTTGTTTTTTTTTTTTTCATATATCGAGTCTCATATCCTCCCACTTCCACCCATTCACTCCAGTATCTGTTTTTCTCTTCTAGTTTTTTTCCCCCTGCTTTTCTCTTCTGTTGAATTATGTATGAATTGGATATATAGCTTTGTTTCTGTAATCATTTTAGAAAAAACACTTACAATAATTACAAAATGTCATTACTGCCCCCGTGGATGTTTCCTTGAAACTCGTTTTAGCTAAGCTTCATTACCATAATCATTGGCTACATTAAACATGGCGTTTGACGTGCAGAAATCTGATGAGGTCGAATTAATAAAGAGGTAAAGAAATTCATTCCATTTTAGAAAAAAAAACACATTTTGTAATATGCTTTAAAATTAGAGTTATACATTAAGTCACGAAAAATCCTCCTGAAATGACACTCTCAAAACTGTTAGCTGTGAACTGTGTAATCCCAGTGATGGTGACGCTTAACTTGCTGTCAAAGCGCGAAATGTTAACGCTCTCCATATGTGACTTTGTGCGATCTGTGAATTAATTAACTCTTTTCTAGAGCTCGGAGCATGTGAGCTTGCTATGCCACCAGCAGAAAAAAATACATGTACAATCAATTAGCGCTCAGAACTGAATTTAGCCTATTGGATCAGGTGTTATGTATTGGAAATATTTAATCCTGTTAAGATTACATTTACATTTACATTTGCAGCATTTAGCAGACGCCCTTATCCAGAGCGACTTACAACTGAGCAATTGAGGGTTAAGGGCCTTGCTCAAGGGCCCACTAGTGGTAGCTTGGTGGTTGTGGGGTTTGAACCTGCGATCTTCTGGTCCAGAGGCCAACACCTTAACCACTAAGCCACCACCTCCCTGATTAAAGATTAAGATTAAAAACACAAGCTTTTTGTCTACAGTTTTTCGCTTTGAAATAGCCTGTATTTCACATTGTTTGTTTTGTTTGTCAGGTTACGATTGAGGAGGACAGCTTGTTGTCTCACCCAACACGTGATCGTGCCAAGATCCCACTTGGGCGACGCTTGCCCACAAGGGGACATCTAATGGCTGTGGTAGGTGGTTTGTTAGGAATGATTTGACCTCTGTCAGAAGTCATTTAATCAGAGAAATCACTGCTGAGGATTCTGCTCAGGAATATATTGCTTAAATATTGCAACCAATATTTAAGGAAATGTAGTGTTTCAAAAATATCTAATTACCTTCGTGTCCTTATAATACTTTAATAATTTTGAGGATGGTTGATCATTCATCTACAGGCCTCAACCTCATCAGATGGGATGCTGACTCTTGATCTTGTGCATGAGGAGGACACTGGCATGGAACATGATCATGCTGTTTGGGTAAAGGATCACCGGGGAAATCTTGACTTATTGGCCCCTGCACGAAGGCGCGCTGGCACTGATGTCACAAGACCCCGAGAGACCTCTGAGGAGGGCAGGGTTAAGACCAGCAGCCTTCCCCGTGAAAGTGAACTGTCCTGGAACCACAAGAACCAGTCTCAAAGTCCCCTGCAAGAGAAGAATCCTGTAGCCCTGGGAAGAATTCACAGTGCCTCACTGGACAATTCTATGAGTCTCTCAAGCCACCTTCATGAAATTATCACCCAGCAATTACAGAGGACCCAAGAACTGTTGGCAGAGATCCAGGGGCAAGAGCCGCAAAGAGGACGGGCAGGATGCTACCCCCATCTGAGGGGCATAGACTCTCCAAGGTTGAGTCATTTGAAGGGCTCAGATTCCCCCCAGTCTAAGAGCTCTAGCTCTCATAGTTCTTCTCATGGGAAAAGAACAGACTCTCCCTCCCGAATTAAGACCAAGGATTCGCCTAACTCTAGGACAAAGGAATCGCCTAATGTCAAAGGGAAGAATTCACCTCATTCAAAATCCTCAAAGTCACCTCATTACAAGGACCAACTCCGTTCAAAGAGTGTTGATTCACCTGATTCGAAGGCTTCCTGCTCACCTAGTATGAAATGCATTGATCTGACCCATATTAAGGGTTCAGAGTCACCCATTTCCGCTGGCAACAGTTCACCCAATTCAAAAACAATTGACTCGCCCAGTTTGTGGCTTTTGAGTTCGCCCCATTTTAAAGGAATAAAGGACAGTGACACATTCACTGAGTTGCTGGACTGGGAGAGCAAGAGGGCAGCAACTGAACGCTTGCTACAAGAAGCAATCTCCTCATGGGAGGAAGCAAGAGAGATTCTGGCAGAGGTGAAGGAGCTTCAGGCTCGGCAGAAGCAAGCAGAGCAAAGCCAAACTCCAGAGCCTTCAGCACACGACAGCAAGCATTGAGCAGCCGGACACCACCACACCTAGTCACAATAATGTAAAGTTATAGAACTATTCTAATTTAATGACATGAGCAAGCACAATAAGTGTATAAAATTGCACTAGGAACTTTTTAAAAACATTTTCCTACAATTAATTTACTCATACCACATTGCTGAAAAATAATCATTCTTAATATTCCCTTCAACACCTCAGGCCCTTGTCTTTGCACTGGAAGTTTTTACTGTAAATTGTACTGTACATTGTACCTTTTTTGAAAATAATGTAAATGTTTACATTTCAGTCCTAAACTCTTCTCAGTATACTTCATGAAATAATGTTTTGTTGTTTACAGTTGGACTCAATGTTTGTAACAGTTTTAAATGTCACTATTATGCACATGCTCCAGATTACAGATATAGACATTTGGTCATGACATACATGCCTGGTCACAGACTTTTTGACCAAATTGTACATTTTTATTTCATTATAATCTTTCCATGACTGAACATTAGCAAATGCTTCCAAAATAAAATTCCAATTTATCTCAAAGTATCACTGCCTTGTAACCTGTATATTTCTTGTCTTTTAAAAGTTTATTAAACAACACATCAGCCAATCTAGATAATTACACTTTTCTTACTTTGGCAGTATTAACATTAAATTGAATGTTCAGGAGCACGCTTCTGCCCCCGTGTTCAAAGATCATCCATTGTTGTGAATAATGATAGTGATTTGCTCCATGAAAACCTGCTGATAAGTGGCATCTTTGTTAGCTAAAGAAGCTGCTTATTCATTTCATTTGTTTTTCGTGACAGTAATTAAATGGATTTTATTTACTGTAAACGGAACTCATTAAAGTAGGGTCATATATATATATATATATATAGATAGATAGATAGATAGATAGATAGATAGATAGATAGATAGATATAGATATATAGATATATATATATATAAGCATTGCAGAATTCTTGACTAATCACACAGACTGTAGAGGTGAGTGTTCAGTATCAAGTGTTGGTGAAGCAGTCATAAATGTAATGTAACTGAACTGTGATTGCTTTATATGGTTTCTGTACAATATGAGCATTTAACAGCTGAACATTTCCAAACCTTCAAAGTTAGCTACAATCACAATGTCTGTCTAATCTATGGTTGAATGTGGATGCAGTTACGATCAAAGACAGCTTTGTTTCAAATATAATATTTTAGTTGGTGTTCAAATCATGGATGTATACCCTTTGGGCTTAATCAACATCCTGTTGAGAAGGGTGTTCATGAACACAAACGCACTTTAACGCAGCTCATGAAATTTATTCTCTTATCATTCATCAAATAGTACATTACCGAAATTCCCTTATTCCCAGTCTGAACCAGTGTTCAGTACTTCAAAGGATTTAAATATTCACTGAATGTGTGTATTTCCCCAACTAGAATAAATGATTCAGAAGCTAATCCTTTTGACTGTCAACTCATTTCTCTTTTAACTAGCTCCACAGTTACTGGGGTAGGGATTTTCATTTATATTCATTAGCAATCCTTTCCACCACATCCATACTCTGTTCTACTGTTTGATGTATGATGCACCAACTCAGGAGTTAACCGATTGGAGAGTGTCGTCTGTGCTGTCTCATCTTTTGACATTTTTAGTGAACAGGAGGAATCAGTCACCGTACCGGTGAGTGTCAACTCTTGATTAATGCTGTAGTTTAAGAAAAACCATGAAACCTTTTGATTACAAAAATAGATTTACAGTTTGTATCACATTTATTATTAATTCATTTAAGATGCTACACAGAGATAAATGGCAAGCTGAAAGGAAGAACCCGAAATCTAGGGTTTTGGAAAATATTTGTTGTAATGCTTTGAGTCTACTTGTCTCTTACAGGTGAAGAGCAACTGCAAATCAATAAAAAGTGACAAAATATTTCACTGGCATCAAAACTGGGGGAGTATTTTTGGAAACTATTTTGTACCTTGAACAATGCAGTTTACTAGACTTGTACAAGCTCAAAGAGTGCCTAAGGCAATATGTTTATGTCTTAAATTTATATATATATATATATATATATATATATATATATATATATATATATATATATATATATAGATATAGTATAACATATATTTAGTGTCCACTATATATAGTGTCCACTTCATAGAACTAGCTCAAAAAGGGCTGGAAATACAACAGGAAGGAGGTTTGAATTTCTACACAGTTGTTGTATATATAGACATGTTCTTTTAAAGGTGATACGACTCCATTAGCAGCACATTTTGAGGTGTATGTGTTGTGTGGTGTGTGTGTGTGTGTGTGTGTGTGTGTGTGTGTGTGTGTGTGTGCGTGAAATAAAGAACGAGAGAGAGAGAGAGATAGTTACATTCCCAGCAGGAAGGTTGGTAATATTTGAGAGTTTGACATTGTGGGGACATTAGGGTAGTTGTCACGATATAATGTTTGCAAAAAAAAAATTGAAAAAAAAATTATAAAACGTTAAAAAAACAGGTACTGAATTTGAATCAAGAGATATGTTTTCCAGAGCTTTGTAAATTATTATACATAATAAAAAACCTTTAGTGTGTCATCCAAATGGATGAATGTGGATATTAAAGCCCTAGAGCCAGAGTAGGATTAGCCATATAGGGAGAGTGGGAAAAAAAGAATGGCTACTAAAAATGACCCAAATTCACAAATACATCAATCTCACTGCAGCAGAGTGAGAAAGGGCCATATGGCATCTCCACTTGGGAGACACATTGCCTGTCAGCTATTGGTCAGGCGCATGTTTACCTCATTAACATCATGCACTATGGGAAGCGAATGCTACTACCATGTTTGGCATACATGAAATACATGGTGAATAACCTACATACATTTCTCACTGGCACATTTTGCCAACCAGAAAAGTATAAAATGTAGACATTTTCAAATGAAGTAATGATAAACGCACAACATTAATGCTAAACATAAAAATTCTTTAAAAAAAAATTCAAATGACAAGTGCCATGTTACAGAGCTCTATACGAAGAGAGAGTTTAACCTGAATAAGAATTTTGGTCATGAGAGGACAATTGATCAAAATTCAAAATAATAATAATAATAATATTTCCATGGTGAGTATCATTCATTCTTTTACTACAGGGGTTTCCAGAGATTACCACTTACATGGGACTGACTTTTATTTCATAATAACACACACTATGTACACAGGTCCAAATGAAGCTAGTGCACTCCTTTGACCTGTACTCCTTGATTCTTAAAGGATTTGCAAAGTCTTTTTTGTAATTTTTTGTAAGATTATGTAGTACCATATGAGTGGTAACATCCTTTTGGACAACCCTGTAGAATAAATGATCCCATTATTTGCAATTTAACTGATAATATATTGCATTTATTACTGCAATACTTTTACGTGAAGCATCTTACGGCTTTCACCTCAAAGAACCAATTCAAAACTGTAGAGTTGCTACGACTGTAGTAGAATAGCAGACATAGTCACAAAGTGGTCCTGTAGTAATGTCTGAAGTAATAAGATTTACTTAAAACCGTATTGATTTTTAGTACTGTTTGCACAAATCTTATTCCCAAAGTCATTATATTATAATATGTATAATTATTATTTTTCTATTGGGTGATTTTTGAAATCCTGTCCATCCTTGGAGTCGGATGTTTCCCAATGACCATGCCTCAAACGTGAATGTCCAGAATTATAGAAAGCAGCACCAAGCATTAATAATGAATTCATTTATGATAGCATGGGTTGTGTTTGGAGGCCAGTGGGAGAAAAACATGTTTAATTCATCGCTCTCATTGTGTGGCTAATTATAGCTTCAAATAATTTAGACCGCATAATAGTACATTGTGCTAGGAAGTGATGTTTCCTGGTTCAGTGGTGCTGAAAAATCCCAAAATTATCCTCTAAACAAATTTTGTGTCATCATTCACAATGGATGTGTGCTGTTAATCAAACCAGTACAGACTTTATTTGATCATATATTCAAACAGTAAGATTCACTGAAATGGAAGAGAGTTTCATTTATCTCAACCTTGCATATCCTCCACCCAGAAACATTAACACATTTTCAGGGTTACATAATAAAGCTTCTTGATCCACATCAGGTTTTAATTCCTGGGAGCAGCTGCATGATCACTGGATGTATACTGAAAAAACAGAGCTTTTCATTTGTTTGTCAAATGTATTAAAAAAGTGATTTGCTTGCACAAGACATCCTGGCAATTAATCACAGGCCACATGCTGTTTTATTATTTTTTTTTAATATGATGTTATTTGTTAAGTTCTCCTTAATATATAACATGTTGCTATGTTCTGTGAGTGCTTTGTCTCTTAGCTGTTATTTTGAATTTCAGCAGCAAAAATCCTATATTTTGCCCTGGTTTAACTGGGAGTTTTTGTTGGTGTATATATATATATATATATATATATATATATATATATATATATATATATATATATATATATATATATTTTTCCCCTGGGATAAGAGTAGATGCTGCGTCACACAACAAAAGCCAAAGAGTGTTCATCAGCTGCTGAACAGTCCTACTACCCCCTTTATATGCATTGCCCTCCATATAAGGCTTCCACAGGATCGGACCTTTTGATTGGGACAGCTTTTGCTCTTCAGGCGAGGCAGTGGGGGTCGGAACAATGTGTTTCATGCGTGAGCTTTAGGCTGTGTGACATGTATGTTTATAAGTGTAGATATTCATTCAAGATGGAATTTGTCTGAATATTTATGAAATGTAAATATACATATATATATATATATATATATATATATATATATATATATATATATATATATATATATATATATATATATATATATATATATATATGTGTGTGTGTATGTATATATATACTTCATTGTTTCAACATTGCATTAGCTATAAGCTCTGAAAAGCTGTACACCTGACCTGCTTACCATTCATCATATGCACATGTGCTTCCCATCACCACAAAGCCCTATGTGTTTGCATTGGCAGACATGGACATGCAGGTGGATCGGAGGTTGAGTAATTGTACACTAGGCAAACTAGTATGCAAATATCGTTCGTTAAACTGGAATTCTAAGACACATTTCACTACATGAAAACTAGTCCTTAATAGGAAACGATGGCCTACCTTTCAGACCTAAGCCAACAAAGTGTATTAATGAATTGAAATGAACACTGTGATTAATTCCGTTTCGGGATACCATTCTTATATTACTGTTGATCTTTGTAAAACAGATGCACACTGTGTACTCACACTCTTGTCATGTCATGAACTGAGCCGTGGAACGATTTTGTATAAAAAATATTCTCCTGCGCCGTAAGTGACAGCTGGTGGAAGAGCTCCTCCAAGTGGTCATCAGTATCAGATACAATACTGCTATAATGGGTCTTGTGTATCAGCTTACACCTGTAGTAGTGGCCTTTGTTACATATTAATAAGCATAATAATACTGGATGATTTACAAGAAAACATTGTTAGTGCTCATTTTTGTTACCGTGCAGCATGTATACATTATTTTTCTTTACATTGCTATAATGACACATCGCTATAACAATATACATAACCCCCCCCCCTATTGGATTTGGGGATTTGGGTAAATACTGAGTGCTCTCACGATAATCAGAAACATACTGGGAGCTGGGTGTCGATGAGATCAGCCGATGACGAGCCAAACTGCAACATGACATTCTAGTGACTACTGCCATCTAACAGTGTTTTAGCTCCCCACAATATGAATAAAACAACTCTTTGTAGAATTAACCAAATTTCACATATTACCCAATAGGCCAAAAGTAAGTGGACTTTGTTTTTTTAAATATTAAATAATGACAATTCTACTACATGTCTAAAAGTCAATGATTCAATGATTTTGCATTACTAATATATTGATTTAGAACACTACACAATTGCAGTACAATGGAAGAGATTTATTTAGGATCACAGAGTTAAAATATGAATTTTTGATAAACAGATAATAGCAGGTAATAGTAGTTACAGGGTCAACTTAATATTATCTACTTTATAGTTAGTTTTTTTTTTTAGCAAATTCTCCAGCAGACCTATGACTGGTATCCTGAAACTACCAGGGCAGATTGTGTTTCATTGGTGAATCAGGTATGAAGATTTTTCATATGTTCTCTTGCAATCATTTCATAAAAGAAACTTATTTTTTGGAAGTGGGAATTCAATTTCCATGTACGATTTAACATTGCATGGTGAAAGCGTAAAAGAACTGTGAACCAACAACGTACATTTCAAAAGCATTTGGTTTCTTTAAAAATGTACAGAAGGTAACCCCCTATAATTCAGTTGTGTATATTAAAGGACACTGGTTAGCAATTACAGTTGTCAAGTGGAGGTCAATTTCCAAGTTGACATTTACAAGTCAGTTGGAAATGTTTGGAGTTCTAAAAATAATATCAAAAAATAATATCAGGTTTTTTTGTAGATCTCAAGAAATTCGTAAGATGGAATAAAATTATACTGTTTTTTTAAATGTAATGTTAGATGTCATTTTGCAAATCCCTATTAATGAAGACATGAAGTTAGTAAATAGATGTTTATATTTGGAATGTGCTTAATTTCTGTTCATCATTCTTAATATCATATCCATCTCAATAGAAAATAAGTAAATAAAATAATGGCACAGTTAATAAATAAATTAATTAATTAATGCACAGTTATTAGAGCGGTATGGTGCTATTTAATGAACCCTTGGAGTGCATCTTCTGTTAACCGAAACAATTAGCTTGCATATTAGTGTGTAAGGATTACTGGATTAGATAAAGCGCTCAATGAAAAACATTTCCTAATGTTGGCTTAATGTGGCTTGGCTTACTGCTGCCCTGACAATTTTACATTTATCTGGACCTGACCTCATAGTTACTAATTACTGAATATTAATAGTAATTGCAGATTTCATATTTACTTCAGAGGCACGGTGGTTTAGTGGTTAGCACGTTCGCCTCACACCGCCAGGGTCCGGGTTCGATTCCTGTCTCGGCCATGTGTGTGTGGAGTTTGCATGTTCTCCCCGTGCCTCAGGGTTTTTTTCTCCGGGTTCTCCGGTTTCCTCCCGGTCCAAAAACATGCACGGTAGGTTGATTGGAACCTTGGAAAACTGTCCCTAGTGTATGAATGTGTGTTTGTGTGTAAGTGTGTGCCCTGCGATGGGTTGGCATTCCATCCAGGGTGTATCCTGCCTTAATGCCCATAAACCCCTGAGATAGGCACAGGCTAATTAATGGCTTAATTTCTGACATTGTAATTATTGTTTTTTTCCCTAAATGATACTATAAACATTTAAGACAGAAATCTGCTCATTTGTGATTTATGTATCCTTTGACACAATGATGTTTTCATTTTGAATGAGCAAAAAAATATATAGGAAAATATTGGGGCAAATTAGGCAGCATTGCCTCTGCAGTCCTAATGTCTACACTTCAACCCTAAACTTTGGTCTTTTTGGAGTTTTGAAAGTCAGCACTTTTGTGTGTGGGTTGTTTCTTTTTCAGCTTGCTCCATATTGATTGTAGGTGTGAATGTCCGTGTGCATGGTTCCCACTGATGGACTGGCATGCCATCCTTATATATTCATTACTCACAAGCAGGTTTCTTGGACAGGCTTAAACCTTAACCAGAATGAAATAGATCATGAAGATTAATTAATGCATGAATAAATACAATCTATATTTACAATCATGTGTTTTGCCATTCATTGAATTATTTGTTTTTGTTAGAGCTATCTTGGTACTGTTGTTTAACATTAAACACATCAATGCAATGAATTACTAATGAGAAATATCATGGGTCCACCCATACTCTGCACTACAGCACTCCCTATTGGCTTAAAGGACCGTCCCCAGCTCTTGAGTTATTCATGGATTTGTAACCTTGTCCGCTTTGCTCTTGTGTGCTTGAAACAGTCCACACCCCCTTTCCACTAACCCAATACTGAAAGCATATGTATTGATAAATAACTAATAGGCTGTGTACAGATGGCAGCTCTATATAGTATTAAACACAGCAGACTGCTTTCAGAGGTGCTTAAGGCCACACACAGCAAGAGCTGGTTAAGATATCATGGGTAGTGTTACTCACAAAACCTTTTTATAGGCACCAAAACATATAGTGAGTCTGAAGAACTCGTTTATTATGCAACTACTTCATAGGAACGGTTTGATCAAACCAGTCACAGAAGTTTTAAGAACTGCAAAAAAAACAAAACAAAAAAAAACAAAAACAAATACACAATACTGTTTTAAATGAAAACCTAAGTAAATCTAGCATAATTCTGACACTAGTAGATTAAGGGATTTTACCCCCCCAAAACTTATTCAAGATGAAAAAAAGTGACGGGTTAATTTCCTCATCTGTTCTACTGAAAAAAGCGCCAACGTTTGGGTATAAATTTGCAAATATTCAAACAAATTTACCATTCATTTTTTTTTAGACCAGACCATGAATGCATTATTCCATGGTATAAAAAAAGCTAATCATTTATCATCCTTGCTCTGATTTCAACAAACTGTTTAAACATTACTGGATAAAAGAATTTTGATCTTCACCAAATCACATTTCTTAAACCATGACTTTTTTGTGTTTATTTTTTGTTTTCTAAAAATTGGGGGGCGGGGGATACAGGACCAAAAGGAAAAAAGAAAAAAAAAAAAAAAAAAAAAAAAAAAAAAGAAATCAAACAATAAAAACAATCAAAAAGTTAATCCCTCCAGGGGGGGTTAACTTACATATAGCCAGAAACACAGCCAAGTAATGATATAAACAAAAGAAATTAAAATAAAACAGGAGACCCGCATCTAGGGAACTTTAGTCTTGGACATATGAGCATTTAAAAAAAAACAAAAAAAAGCAAACCCACAGTCACACAACCATTGACCAGTTGGAACATACACTATATACTGTACATATTGCCATACGAACATTAGATTAAAGGTACTATTCTATAAAAGATCCCCCACAAAAGGTATAAACTAACCCGTTTCCACACCAAGACAGGAATAAAACTTCTTAAGGGTACTAATTAATCAAAAGCCATTATGCCTGTTCATTACATGAAAATTCCCAGCAATGTCCCTCTTTACTGAACAAAACCTTGCTACAGTCAAAATAATTCAAAGAAAACTTAATATATATAAAAAAAAGCTTAATAAATGGTTTCTGTTCATGTTAACATGGTGTCCTATCTGTGTTTAAAAAAAAACAAAAAACAAAGACCAATTCCAATTTAAAACAGGTTAGAATCTTGTCAAAATGTTTATACTACACTGCATACCATCCCCCTTCCTCGTTTTCAAATCATTTACATCACATTTACATACATCACACTCTGGGCTGCCTCTTTAAACAAGCCTTAAGGTGGCTTAGACTGAACCAAGAGGAGGCATCCCTTACAAAGGCCATGTGCCATGGGCAATATCTTCTGCATGGATTGGTCAATCCTGGACCACGAGTGCTGTAAATTGGAGATCACTGGCACTATGCTCCATAGTGGGCCGAGACTGAGGCTGCCCGGAGAGGTAGATGAGGAGCAGGCCGATTCTTGGAGGAATTCTTGGAGGAAGTCACTGACAGGTGGAGCACGAGCTAAACGTTTATTCTTTACAGACCAACGTCGCCGTGTTATTTTGCCTACCAGGATTTATGTCCCAGTGCGGAGACGCATCAAAACTGCCCATGGACCTCTCTCCCCTCCCACCAGTCGGCCAAGATGACGAGATTCTCATGCTGGGACAAAAACTCGGAATGGCTATAAATGAATTATCGATAAACCCCTTTATATAGCATATTATGTATTTATCAAAAGAAAACATTTAGCCTCTACAGTGATATATCTATTGTATACAAGAAAAAACAAACAAAAAAACAAAAAACAATCTTCAATATCACACATTTTCAAAGTTGTTTAGACACATAGGGTTAGTCATCATCTTCATCCTCTTCACCCTCATCTTCTGCATCTCTCTTTCGCTTCTCCCCCCGAACCTCTGCCTCCTCTTCTAAAACACAGAATCCACAACCTTTATAAATGAGGGCAGAAAACCTCATACCTTGACCTCAAACAAACTGAAGATTATAAATCATTAACAAAGATTTTTTTTTTACACTTACCCTCACCTTCCTCCTCTTCCTGTTCTTCTTCTACATAGTCGTCATCATCCTCTTCATCCTGTTGTAATGAATATGAAAGAAGTACATAAATTCCATTGCATACACTTATGTTTCAAATACCAAGATGGCATTCAACAGCATTTAACCAGTACATTACCTGAATATCATCTTTCATCAGGTAGGACAGCCCAACCTCTCCACTCTCTGACTCTTCTTCATCATCATCATCATCCTCCTCATCCTCATAATCACCAACAGGTCCAGCTCCCTCCTCACCATCCTCATCATCATCGGAGCCACCACAAACTTGAAAACAGCAGAATTAACTCTTACTTTTATTGTAAATCTCCAACACAATCTCATATACATATTATATATACACATATACACACATACACTACACACAAAATCAAAATTTCAATAAAATATAAAATTTTATTTGTCACACACATTTATGTAAACAAAAATATTAGCCCCATTGTGAAATATACAGTCCAGTCCACAGTCCACTCACCATCTCCATCATCTTCTGAGTCAGGAGCCTCGTTGTCCTCTGCATCAAAACCATCCAGGTATGTGACCTGAGGCAGGAGCTCAAAAATGCTCTCTCTGTATTCCTCCAATGTTGTGATCTCGCAGTTAAAAAGGTCTAGGCTTTTCAAATTCTTCAGGTTTTGCTGAGGGTTACAAATGTAAAAAGAAATTAAATATCAGTCATGAATGTGCCCAGAATGATTGAAGTTTTTAGTTGCATCATGGGAATCAGCTCTACCATGGTTTGCTGTGTGAGCATACAAGATGTGCTTTGTCATTCTGAGACATTTGTGAAATGTATTACAATTCTTCTTGGTGTATAATGCAATGCCTTGCATTAGAATAATAACTGTTTTCACTATAAGAACAGCACCTGGAGCAGAAGTATAGTTTGAAGATGCATGGTTTAGTTGAAATAATATGCTAGAAGATACATGTCTCTTACCAGAGCTTCCACTGTGCTGAGTTCTTTAATCTTGTTGCCACTCAGGTTTAGATATGTCAGATTAGGGCATTTCTCTGCAAGGATCTCCAAAGAGCCTGAGATGTTATTGTCACTCAGCTCCAACTGAAAAAATAAAATAAAAAGAGAAATAAAGGAAAGAATAAGAGCAAACAAAAAACTGTATTTCGAACTAGAAACAAGACAGTAATGTACTTTATTTGTATATACAGTTTGTTTTACATGCTGATTATTTTTTGATCATAGTTGTACAGATTTAAAGGACAAACCTTTCTCAGTTTGGGTAGTGATGGCAGCATAGCCAGTGATGTAAGACCAACATTAACCATGCTGAGGAACTCCAGCTCCTTGAATTCATCTGTGAGGCCCTCAATCTCTCCATCACTCGAGCGGCAATTATCCACAACCAGCTCTGCCACCTGAAAGGAAATGGAAGCTGTATTTTTTTTTTTATAAAATCACCCCCGCCCAAAAAAATAAATAACCGGATAATCATAATGGTAATAACTGATAACCATAAGAGATGAGCGCTAGATGCCAATCACATATCTTTTAGACATTTTCAAAACATGACATCAGCAACCATAGTGAAATGCATAAACTGTCACATTTTCCAATCAGTTACTTTATATATAAAGGATTGATCAGAACAGTGACATACTGAAACAGATTGTCACATCATGATCACCATACTTCAGTTTTCTTAACTGGATACTGTCGTGTATAATTTTTGAAGAATGTTCAAATTGTCAAAAAAGCAGTCATCTAAAGCAAGTACTCTTCGACTAATGAGTGAAATGTCAGCATAAATTAGTGCTTCTGGAAGATTAGATTTCTGTACAAGATCCAACATTGGCTTCAGCCATCTGCACCACCTACAGGTGAACGAGATGAACTAACTACTGTACCTGCCAATGTTTCAACAGAAGGCGCTCCAGATTAGGCATGGGCGTTCACAAACTACTTTTACTGGAAACACAAATCATCCTCACACCCGATTTGCTTCCACTAGCCATGTCACTAAATAGATTTTATTAACATGTAGATATATATTTACTTGTAAACAAGTCGAACCAAACACACCATTGCAGGTTAGCCTGTACTATAATACCACTAAACCGAGCAGGGAGGGGTGTTTGTGAGTGCGTGTCCACCTCGCCATCTGCCACATTCCTTCAAGAAACAAAAAAGAAAGTCGAAAATGTTCATGTCGAATGGATGCACATATAAAATCCTGTGATCGATCGAAAACAAAACCAGGTTTTATAGATGTATAAAAAAAGCGCCATTGTTTTTATTAAACATGGAGGCAGAAATGCCACCTGGTTCTTTAAAGGACTTTAAAGTGCGATCTACCCGGTTATACTGCCCTTCACCGGGTGATCTCGGGAGCACTAAGCGGAGCTTGTCGGTGTGTTATTGGAGGTAAACTCCGTCTGAGGTGCCGAACGTCCGCCATTCGTGAAAACGAGGCGACAAAATGCCGTTGCGCTCCTTCTTCTTCTACTCTCTCCCTCTCTGTGTGTCTCTCGCGCGCTCTCTCTCTCCCTCACGCGCGCACACACACGCACGCACGCACACACACACGGAGAGGCGACACAGCACGACACACACATCTACACAGCCTCGAATATACAAGACGAGAAAAACACACTCGCTCCCCCGAACCATGCGTGCGCTCTGAGCCTCAGTAAGGTTCGCATGGTGAAGGGTTCGCTGAGGGAGAGCGGCAGCGTGTGAACGTGTGTAGTGTTGAAGACTTGGAGACCAAGATGTCCGCCTCGGGAGACCAAAACCGCTCTCTCGTCATGACTAGGTTAGAGAAGCCATACTGAAATAAGGCAAAATAGTCTATAATCAACTTTACTCAAACGAGAGAGGAAAAAAAACAGTCCGCGTAAAATATTAGATACTTGTGATAAACAAGCTGAAATCTGTCTAAAAACATGTTTATGA
This sequence comes from Kryptopterus vitreolus, assembly GCA_030449085.1. NCBI lineage: Eukaryota > Metazoa > Chordata > Actinopteri > Siluriformes > Siluridae > Kryptopterus > Kryptopterus vitreolus. Next base: position 17,206,732 of record JACRUU010000007.1, read on the forward strand.
ATGCCTTTATGGGCATTAACGTGGATTTCCAACGTCAAAATTACAGCCGGATGGCAGCGTGTCAGCCGTGTTCGATTAACTCGTCATTGAAGTAGACACCGCATGTGGCGGTAATTGTACATATAGAGCATTATCAAAATAACAAATAAACCAGAGTGATACACGTATTTATGGCGCAACTATATCACTTTTTTTTGTACGTCAGCAGCACGACTACATGATCTTTCAGCGCAATGGCGAACCGGAGAGTAACGGGCTGGCGCCGAGTTCACCACCGACATAACTGGGTATTAAAAAAAAAAACCTTAATACATGTTACATTGCTTTAAAACAGAATCTGTTTAAAAGTAACCTCGTGTGTGTGTGTGTGTGTAATCGCATCTTCCCGAGCCTCGTGTGGAGTGTAACTGCAAAGCACTCCAGAGTGGAGTCCACTCAACTCTCCGACTCCGCAGGGGAGACAGACAGGTTGCGATCGAACATCGTTTTCCGGAGGGGAGAAAAAAAAACCAAATAAATAATTAAAAGTCCAAAAGATCTCACCTCCGCTGGAGTTCTGTTCCTCAGCTCTAAACTGATTCTCTTCTTCATTTCCATCGTGGGAGGAGATCGCGCCCTGGACGATAGCGGTCCAAAAATTATATATATAATTGTGAGAAACTCCGAAAGCGCGGACCCACAGCTCGGCCTTCTTCAACGTCCACCGTTCTCTAACTGATCCTCCATGATACCTCGCAGCCAACCCCCTTTCCTAAGCCCCGCCCACCCAGCGGCGCGATTGGTCGCCTGAAAGTTTGGGCGCTCGAGCGGTGCGCGAGCGTGCCACTCAAACCGCGCGGCTTGCTCCACACAGTCGAGCTCCAGCGACGAAGGCGATTGGCTGGAATTGCGCGCGCAGTAAAATTAGACCGGTTGGTGAGCGTGTCAGTAGGAAAGAGCTCAAAGGGCCAAACACGCCCCCTGTGTGTTCTGATTGGCTCCTGTCACTGAGACGCTCCCAAAACACTCCCATTAGCCAATATTGTTTAAGATCACCCTGGTATTTCATAAAACTGGGATTAGGAGGTGTTCAGCGACGTTAATACATAATGTTTAATTGTGTTAATCAATCTGTCAATTAACCAATCGGTCATTTATTCAATTAACTTGTGTCTCAGTTAATCAGTCAATCAACAAAAACAAGCATTTTATAAATTATTCTGTAAATCGATCAGTCAGTCTGTCAATTAACCAAACACGCAACCATACAAGCAATAAATATGTCAATAAATATATCAGCTAATTAATCAATGTAAATCTTATCAAAATATTATGTTTGACTCGATAATGCAATAATACTAGGACATGTTCTTATGAGGTATAACATTGTGCTATAACATGCAAAAAAACAACAACAATGGAATAAATGACAAAGCTTTGAACTATTCATAGATTACAACCACAATTTCAAGTATTCATTCATTCATTCATCTTCTACCGCTTTATCCGATCTTCCCTCGGGTCACGGGGAGCCTGTGCCTATCTCAGGCGTCTATGGGCATTAAGGCAGGATACACCCTGGATGGAATGCCAACCCATCGCAGGGCACACACACACACACACACACACATTCACACACTAGGGACAATTTTCCAAGGTGCCAATCAACCTACCGTGCATGTTTTTGGACCGGGGGGGAAACTGGAGAACCCGGAGAAAAACCCCCTGAGGCACGGGGAGAACATGCACAAACTCCACACACACATGGCCAAGACGGGAATCGAACCCGGATCCTGGCGGTGTGAGGCAAACGTGCTAACCACTACGCCACCGTGCCCCACTCAATTTCAAGCAAATAAGTTTAAATTAAGTTTCAAAATTTCAAGTAAGGCACATGACAGAATAATGAATCAGATATGATTGTATTTTATTAATAATAGAACATAGAAAACAACAAATATTTAAGCATATCATAAATGTGAGGTAATTTAGAATTTCTTGGGTCCACAAGTCTCAAAAAATGTTTGAGAGGATGTTATTAAAATGACAGATGGAAGAGAATTTCATGACTTATTGGCTTAATTGACGACAGGTCTGTAGCAAATTCTTTTTTTTTTTATTGTGTATTAAAGTCAGGTATGGTTTTTAAACTCCATAGGCTTAGAAACACCATCAGTAATCCACCAGTAAAAGTGAACACAGTTTGATATAAAACTCTATAATGCAATGAAGAATCTATATTTCTATATGATACAGTAACACTGCCATTTTTTTGGGGTCAACATTAATTTAAACTGAGGCAAGGGGAAAAACTGTTTTATGGTCAGACATGGTCAGAATGTTTAATTGTTTTACTTGTTTTAAAAGTGAAATTCTTGTTATTAGTTGACTGCATCTCTGATTATATTATAAGGACATCTTTAACATGTGGAAAGACAATCTGAAAAGTATATACAGCTTTTAGAGCAACAGATGATTCCTACCAGATTCCTCCTTTTTAGAAGAAGAAGAATAGCCTTTATTTGTCACATATACATTTACAACACAGTGAAATTGTTTCTTCACATATCCCAGCTTGTTTTGGAAGCAGGGGTCAGAGTGCAGGGTCAGTCATGATCCGGTGCCCCTGGAGCACAGAGTGTTAAGGGCCTTGCTCAAGGACACAAGGGTGGCAGTTAGGCGATACCATTAACACAATTGTAAACACAAACTTACAATCAGTAGCCTAGCGCCTTAAACTTAGCTACACCCCCTCCTTTAGGGAAGGCCTTATGTATTTCCACAACACAGTGTCTATCAGCATGCTGTATTACAACAGCATAGCTTTCTAGTAGAAGAGTCAGGGTGCTGAGCTGGCCTGCCTCCAGTCCAGACCATTCAACAATTAAAATCATTTGATGCATAAAGTAACTAAAAATATATATATTTTAAAAACCCCAAGATTTTTTTAGCAGCTATAATCCTGTATCAGGCATGAACAGACAACATCCTCTCCCAAAACCCCAGCACCTGATCTTATTAGTTCTCAGGTATATATTTTTTTTATATGTAGCTATCAAATTCAAGGTGAATTTTGGTTCCTTAACGTGGTAAATTGTCTTAGTTTGATTTAATTTGATATGTTTTCTATGTGTTCTACTGTGAATAAAATATGGGTTTATGAGATGATGACATTCTGTTTGTATGTATATTTTATACAGCATACCTTTTATGGAAATGGGAACTGTTATATATTCAGAATCGGATGAAATGAACTGTAAACCAGCCAAATGTTCTCTCCAATGAAAATGACTTATCTCCTGCTCTTGAATAAAATGGCTGACCATAAAACACAACTGTCATGAAGGCTTAAAGGCTCTAAACAGTCATGTCATGCCATCTGTCCCTCATGTATTTGCACTCACTTGTGCAGCATATAAGCTTGCTTAGGTGACAAAACTATTTAAAACATTTTTACAGTGTTTTTTTAAACAAGAGTTATACATAAGGTCCCAGCAAAAAACTTCTCACACCCAAGGTGAACACTTTGTAAATTAATAGTCAAGTGCAATGAATACCTTTAAAAATATCCTAAACGGATTTGCCTCAAAGTCATGAGAGTTAGCAAACAGTCTTCCCTGCTCACTCATTTCTTAACACTGCACTTTTAGTGTTGAAGAAGTGCGCACAAACTTCTAGCGTAACAACTGCAGAGTAAAGAGTAGGCCAAATGCTTAGGGCACAAGTGTTAAGCTGTGAAAAAAGCTGAAGTAGGCAAGAACGAATACAATTTCAGTCACTGTTATAACACATATATAAATATGTTAACCTGACTCACAGTTGAATAAAGAAACTGAGAATTAAATCTGTAGGGTATTTTTGCTGAAGCAAAGAAATCTAACAAAATACAATTTTGCCAAAGAGAAAATTGATATTTTCCTATTTTTTGGTATAGGAAATTTCAAACAAAAAAAAGCTAAATAATTTCATAATGTTATCACTTACTAGTTGCATAGTTGAAAATGATTGCTATTCATAGTTTTTTGCTATAGAAAACTTTTCTCAGTTGAATTTGACACCTTCAACGTGTGTGTATACTATTACACAAAGTATGACAAAACAGATGGTTTGTAGCCTGCTTGTAATGCAAGGGATCAAGAGTTAAAGGCATTGAACAGACAGGAAACGGGAAGTACCTGCAGCAGACTTGTGGGAAATGGAGCATTTCTCGAGAATAGACATTCATTGAATATTAACAATACGACATTAAAAAGGAAATACATCTTGGTACACCTGTTATTATGGCGAATTTTTTTGTTTTTTTTGCTATTAACTATTACGAATGTGCCTATTGATGCTTAATAATGATGTATGTATTTGAAGCAATGTGTTGAATGATACAATATTGCAGGGCGATGATTCTAGTAACACCATTTTGCTGACAGCAATAAAGACATTCAATGAGCACATGTTTATTGTAGCGTGTTATATTTCATTGGGCAATCCAAAAATCCAAAGTAAACTTCAAAACACGTGACAGGTGGTGATATGGACACTAGAAACCCATAATGCTAGGACATTAATTCCCACTAGATGGCAGAGAGAGCAAGGACATGTTCCAACCAGTTACAACTGGATTTGCATACACATTTTGGGCTGCTAAACTATAAGGTTGTCACTAGATGGAGCAAAATGTCTTAGAATAGATAGTGTGAGTGATATTCTTGATGTATACACGCTGTCTGAATAAAAAAAATGAAACACCGAATATAAAGAAGTTTAGTGGGTAATTTTAGTCTAAACAGTTGTGTATTGAATAGAAACAACGTGCATTTTTAATGCATTAAAGACCTCAGATGTCAATTTTGTGGCATTCTAACAATTTCATGTAACTCCTGCTAGATTTTAGTTAACATGTTTAAAGATATAACGTTATGGATTCTCAAAGAAAAAAAAAATCCTTGTCCATTGTGTTTGAACTCCCGTCCATTGTACTGTAACCCCAGGGCTTCCCCTTGACCTTCGTAAACCAGCTGTTATCACATCTTCTCACTGCTAACCGCATGTCTTTGTCCCTTTAGCAGTATCCTGGCCCACTGCTAGGCAAATTACGAGGAGTGGTGGGGGGTTATGTGTTCTGGCCAAAACAAAGGCAAATGCGCAATAGTGTATTCGAATGCAGGAAGACAATAGAGAACATCAGGCTGCGTTTGGGAATCTCTAAAGGTTCATAATGGAGGAAGCATTACACACAAAGGACGGACCAGAGTACAAAATAAAGAATAGACTAGTGGGTGATTACAAGTGTGAACTCTTCCCAGTCTAGAACAGAGCATATCAATTGGACAATTTACATTGTAGTAGTCAAATAAACAGCCAATCTTTTAAAAATGGGTTTCGGTCATAAATGCAGTAAAAGCTTATTGCATACTTCCGATAACAGAAAATCAAGTTGACACTGTGGGAAAATAAAAAATGAAAACATTGAAAATACTGTACATAGTGAATGCTGGGTGATTATAAGTGAACAAATCCAAGTAAAGCTGTTGCAAGCCTCTCAGATGAGCGACAAATCATCTTCAATATCCTAATACAAAATGATTCTGATAAAGCTGGGAAATTCCCCAACACTTAGATCTCATTGTATTATTTTTTCCCTATGATGTTACTCAGTTATGTGCGTAGGCATGGACTAATTTGAACCCACCAGAATAAAGCACTTAGGAGGACTTGTACATTGTACATACTAATTCATGTTGCAGACCTGTGGTGTTACATGATACTGTCACTCCTTCATTGCATGCTGTTAATTAGAAACAAATGTAGATTTTTTGCACATTCTCAGCACAAAGGGGAGCAGAACAATGCATACTTCTGTTTTCCTCAATGCCTGCTTATTGTGTTAGATTTAGTTTTGATATAGGCATTTTCTGGGTAGCCACACATTTTTGGGGTTTTCCGAGATTTGCTTGTGAAGTCCTTGTCGTCTGATTGAATGCAATGGCAAATTCTTGCCCATTCTTTGAGGTTGAGTGAATGAGAATCAAATGCTGATTCCTTTGAATATGTTTCCCAGGGATTTTCCATTTGAAAGACAGTTTGCAACAGTGTAAACCAGATCTGAACATCCAGCAATGTACTGGTTTATTAAAGAGATTTCTCCTGGCCTTTGATTTTGATTCAGATTCCTGCAACATATGTGGACCAGACTCTGAAACTCTTTGGTTACAGATAATGACATGAATAAGCTCAATGGCCAACCATGAGTACAAACTCAAATCTCATGATATCTAATCGTGGACATCATCTCATCAAATGAAACGCAATTTTAACAAGAGTGAGCTGCTAAATAGTCCGTGAAACATGTAAAGATCGTCCCAGTTCTTAAAAATGTGCGTCACCTCAACATATTGCAACAAAGCTACGGGAAAACCGACTGTAATTCTCTCCACACATTGGTTCTTTGACTTGTAGGATTCTTCTAACCACAAAGTCTGGCCATTTTCTCTCCATTGATTTGACTTAAATGCTTTTTCAGTCATCTGCGTGTTGGATTTTTTTGTGCCACAGTACACACTGCAAGCTAAATCTGCATCCTGTTTCCTTCAACTGTCCTGCGTGGCTTGAATTAACTGACCATTACAAGGATAAAAGGGAGACATGTATCAATATGCTTCTGTCTGGGTTCCCAGGTGGTGGAATGAATACCACCTGCCTGTCTGAATGAATCACTGTCTCTTTTTAAGCAAAGATTGAAGGCCTATCCCGTCAGTGGACATTAGTAATAAATCCATTATGTTTATTACATACCATTACACCCCATCCATATCTGGGCCCCTTAGATTATATTCTTAAAGTCTTAGCTCATTGGCATGTGACTAAAAGCATGGCTCCAGTACAGTTCATTTATCCTCCAACAGATGGCATAGCTAAAGTAGAAGATTCCTTTATGTGGTTGAAATGGTCTAGGGATGCTTTTGTTTTCCATGGGTCCCGCAGACTGTATGTAAATTTGATGAACACAGTCTACACTGCAGAGCCGGGGTCATCTAAGTGTTCATTTATAGACTGGCGAATCTTTCAAACTCTCTGTTTACTGATATGTGTACATACTTCAGATTACACCAGTTCATCATCACTGCCTATGTATATATCTGAGTAAATATTCTTTCAAACAGGGTCTTGTTGAATAGCCTTAGCAAAGATACGCATAACATAATGTTTGTTTATACATAGGTTAACATTTGCCTACAATGGTGCATGTTTTTGCTACTCCAAAATCTGTTTCAAAAGCAACATTTATTGCATGCATATCTGGATGGTAACACATACTGTTTCCGCTTCTTCCATATCAGAGCTTCACTAAAAGAGAGTAGAAGAAAGGTATTGTTTTTAGTGTTGGACATCTAAACCAGAAGATAAAGCTTTGCTTTACGTCCAGGACCAGATCATTTATCATGACTTGCATGAGCTTGATGGCTATGTAAGATCAGAATCTTTCCATTTAGGGAGTAAACCCACACATCCTCTATTTAATCCAAGCTTATATTACATCCGCATGGGAATGCTTCAAAAAGTGTAAATGCAATCTTTAGCCAGAGATGAGGGTGAGTTTCCCAGATAAAATCAGAGCCAGGATCTTTTAAAGGATGACATGCCAAAATAATTATGTGACATACCTTAGTGGTATGCAAAGAAATATGCACACATTTTTTTAAAAGAAAAAAATATCCTGCAACCAAATTAACTTATAAATGAACTTTAAACACATGAAATAAACCTAAACAAATAGTTTAGGGCTGCAAGGAGTGACCAGAATGTCACTGCCTTTTGACTAGAGGTAATGCATTTTTTCTTGTTTTATTTTGTTCTAATATTGCAGGAGAATGTGTAGTGCACATGTACAAAATACAAAAAATGTACAAAAGTGTTGGCTAAATCTGACCTCAACATTCAATCATCTTTCAAATAGCTTTCATTCATCTACTCAAGTTGCCTTAGGAAAAGCTGAGACTTGGCAACACTGAACAAAAGCGGCATTTTTTATGTTGGATATTCCCTATTGGATCACGATGAAACAAATTGTTAGGCTGAAATATCAGAGGGGAGAGATCAGCTTGAAATGACCAAGCTCAAACTCTGAACTGAACAATACTCAAAAGTTGTTTAGATGTTATTAAATTAATCAACTGTTCGATTTATAAATCAGGAATGTATCGGTTCTATTTGTTTAATTCATGATACTGTGTATATAATTTGTATAGTTTTATATAAAGTCAATATAATGATAATGTTATATTCATACACTATATTATATTTATACCTAATACATCATTCTACACACTACTGCGAAAAGGTAAAAAGACTTACAAGAAGACACATGAATGCATTTTTCTCTTTTTTCCTCTTTTCTTTTCCCTTTTGTTTTCTTTTGACAGATTCCATGCTTTGGGAATGTCGAGACAGGGCCATACATAAAGAAGTCTCACGAGACACTGTCTTTAGTTTCCTCAGTATTCACTTGGCGGTAATTCTCACAGCACCCATGATTTACAAACAGCAGGGGTCCATGAACTGGATCACAGCCATTAAGCACATAGATGGGACTTTGCAATACATCCTATGGGAACAAGAAGAATGTGAGCTTTACAATGTCTTCTATCAAGATGTTATATTTATACCAGAACTGAAGTTTAAGTGTTTCATTTAATCAAGGTCAAATGTAAAAGGCATAAAATCCGGAATACTTCCGGTTCTAAAACCTGCTACTCTGTAGTCCCCCATTATGGCCGATTAGCTAGAAGTATATTTATTGCTGTGAACCAGCAGGAGAAGAGGCTCAAATTCTCTCCATTCAAATCACCTTTCTTGCATGAACCATGTCATGTAGAGAATCTCACTCAGATTTCATATAGGGGGAAAAAAACTTTACAGAAGTGGTGTTACAACCTGCTGTATTCTGAGGGTTGTATTGCATGGCTTGGTGTGGGTTTCTTCCCTGTTTTGCTGAAGGAGCCAGGAAAGTTATAGGTCTTTCTTTCTGGGTTGTTTTTGATAGGGAAGTTAGGACTGTCAAAAAGGATTCTTTTTGTTTGTTGTGTTGGCCACGGCGCACAATACACTTCCTGGTTAAGATCTCCACAGTGTATGTGTCCCATTCCTTAGCTAATTCAATACCCGATACCTCCACCTCCTATCTACCACAAAGTTCCTTATTCACACTGTTCGCCCCAAGCGTAGACTGGGACTTAACATGGCTTTTAATATACTTTCATGGTAAACTCCATTCATTAATTTTCTTCAAATTTTCCAAATGTTTCATTTTTGAACAGTAAAACTCAAATGCATTAAAGTGAACATATTTATATTAAGACGTTACTGTTTTATTTTACGCTATTATTTTCCATTAGAATGTTACGTTTGTTTGTTTTATTAGCTTTTTATTTTTAAAAACATTTATAATATTTTTTGTCTGTTATTTGTATTTAACAGGGGCAACATTTTCCTTAGGCTTCTAGAGCAATTAGGTTAAAAATAATGCAAAAGTAATCCATTGCTAAAGAAAATTGAACATTAAGGTGAACACATGGAAGCATTAAAACATTCTTGATTCATTTTTGTGTTACTAAACGATGAAGTGAAGACTTTAAATTTATTCACTATTTCCAAATGCAATGGAGCAATGGAAAGGTGATTTTTCCTCAGTTTAACTTGAAACGGTATTCAAATAGTATATCAAATATGAATGGGCTGTACATTTGGCCACTAAAGGACAGTTATCCTAGTGAGCTCATTTCCTGAAAAAGCTTATGTGAACCAGAAATCCTGCAGGTAGGGGGACATGGGCCTCTGCTTACACAGGCCTCTTACACTTATCTTTTCCTTATAGACTGAACATAACTGACATAAGTTGGGACACTACTATTGGTGCTATAAAAGACTGATTTAATAATGCACAAGCAGCAGAGTGATTTATTTTCCGATGCTGTAGTATTATAGAAAACAATCTGAAGTTGATGAAATAAAAATGATGAAGTTTCATGATGTGATGTCTGAGAAAACATTGTGAGGGCTCTATGTGTAACATATGTGTAGCAGATTCAAATGCAGAGCAACATTTTAAAACCTGCCAAGCACTCTGCAGAACTCTACTGATTTTACTCTAGCTGAGGTTTCCTTGGCTGTAAAAAATCATTGCCATAAAATGGCTATTCTTTTTATACTATTAGATGTGGTATATGCAGATGCTGGCATAAACAGACTCTGCATTTCCTGCTAGACTGCATTACTGAATGCTTTCATTAAATGACACTTTAATAAATAGCAGGTTTTCCAGCTATAATTTGATACTTTCCGATACAGTCTGAAATTTTATAATTATTATCTTTAGAGTTCACAAGTCTTTGGCAATGAATTATTTTATTACATATGTAACATATGTTCTCTGGCACATATTTTATCCGAATGACTTTCTGGCTACAAAAAAAGGCACATATTGAAAACATGTGGAAATGTAATCCTGCTCTTTGTTCCTGATTTGGAAAACTGTAACATCACGGCACTCGCAGTTTATTTAAAAAAATAAAAGATTCTGTATTGGAGCCAAAATTCCATGCAATTCTGTGGTGAACATTTACAAAAGCTCTTCCCCTCGTCTGTGCGTTGTAGGTCCTCCTGGACAGTGTGGCAGATTCATCTTCCTTTACCCTGGGTGCATCCCATTTGCCTCATGAGAGCTGAGGAGCTCATCCTGTCTCTGTTCTCACGTCCACACTCAGGCCTAAATCTGTATACTTGCCCAAGTTGAGACAGTGGGAGAGTTGCTCACATCCCACTCACATGCACCTCCAGAGAGAAGGGGTTATAGAATATTCTCACTGTAAACTCTCTTCATTTAGAAAAAACTACACATTTTACAAATGTTTTACTGTTGGACAATAAAAGTCAAATACATGAACATATTTATATTTAGACATTGCTGGTTTATATAATGTTATTATTTTCCATTAGAATGTTAAGCTTGTTTGCTTTTTAGCTTTTTATTTCCACCCCCCCCCCCAAAAAAAAAAACAAAACATTTCTATAATATTTTTATCTGTTATTTGTGTATAACAGGACTGATGTCTGAGCTAGGGTAATTTGGTTTAAAATAATGTAGTGCTAAAGAAAAGTGAACACTGAATTGAACATAGCATTAAACCACGCTATTGAGTGTAACACCTACTTCAAGTGAATACAGGCTCTTAGAAAAACTACATAATTGCTGTACACTTATGAGAATTACTGAGTGTAAGATGCTATATGCGAATACTCGGAATATGTGTGCATTTTTAAATCCTCAATTCTCTTTTGGCCAGAATTTTCAAATCATTAGCCCATGTGGACTTATCACACTGGCAGCCAGGTGGGTAGAAGACATGCCCAATCCAATTCCATCTCTTTAAATCAGCCAAGGGGGTTGTTAGTAAGTAAATGAGTGTTGAATGGCTATGGAATACTAAAATACAGAATGCTAATAAATGTTGTGACCCACCATCAGTGTCATAATCTTCATTGATCCCGAGAATGTGTGCAAGCAATATACATGCACAAACTGTTTCCAGGAAAAGGGTTGGGCAGCGATAGTATATTTTTAAGAAGATCATACTTTTTTAAAACACTGTTTAGGAACCGAGTCCATTAACCTTAAAAGAAGCTTTGTGATCAACCCCTGCTAAACCTTTCCCTCCATCAAGACAAGCCACAAAGAATCAGATCTAATCCCTGGGGCTAAGGTGTATTCTGCACACAGACAATACAGCCTAAGATGAGGGTTAGAGTCAGTTATGATGAATGATGTCATTCAAGCTTTCTCCATCTCAAACAAACCTCAGACTACTTAACTAAAAAACAATTGTATACACAGATTTGTTTGCTTTGGCAGTGCCATGAAGAATGCTGGTAGCATGCCCATTTACCCTGCATAACCCTTGTGGGCAGAGTTATTTTTCTGATGTTTTAACCTTGTTCATTCTGGAAGCGTTTCCAATTTCACTACAAGCTAAGGGCGTAGTGAGAGGCTATGGATAGTAAAGCAGGAAGTAAAAACCTACAAGGCATACGCTCTGCCTTACATGTGTACTATCTTTTGCCAATCACCCACACACTCCCACGGTCCAGTTCACACAGCTGGGGGCTATGGAGGAGGGGAACTTGGCCCTCTGACTCAGGACAGGCAGTGGGGAATAAGCCTGGTCCATCCTGCAAGGATATCTGAAAAAGACTGAGTCGGGGGGAGGAATATTCATTCATTTCATTCATTTCCACTCTTTTACACCCCCAGCTCCACGTCCTTTCCTGCTGCTGATATGCATCTTAATACCTTTCACTTCTTCTATTGCCCCATGTAAAGTAGAAAGGGTGGAAGCTAAAGGATACTGCCTGTTCATTTATAGAGCTGAGAAAACATCTGGTACTTTGTAGCTTGAAAATATGTTTGGGAATAAAAAGCATCGAATATATTGAGTTACTCAAGCTTTTATAATCTTCTACAAAACCTGCAAATGAATCTTTTACAAAAGTCCTTGTATTGTCCTATTTCACCATTCACTAACATTTAAAATCGTGTGGTATTTAACCTGATGTTTCATGTCTCAGATGCCCTGAACCTCTTACTTGCAAGTGCTTCCTATTAACACAACAACTACAATGTTTTAAAACTTTCAAACGTTTAAAACTTTCCCACACTCTACTTACAAAGGGGCATGCTGTGATCCAGACCACTTGTCAAGCAACAGCTACAATTTATCTAGGTTGCCTTCATGACACTTTAATACACTGACCTAAGAAAAGGTCCAGTGACCTCTCTGTTGGATTTCGGACTTTCAGTCCTGCGTCAAGGTCAAGTCATCAGCTTTTAACCCTACCCGAAATGTGTGCACCATAAATGGAAATAATCTTATCTAAAAAAAAATGCATTCCAAATGCATGAGATTGGAGAAGAATCAGATTATATTGTTTTATGCCAAAAAAATGCCATTTTCTTGGCTGTCCACATGAGAATATATATATATATATATATATATATATATATATATATATCTATATATATATATATATATATATATATATATATATATATATATATATAATATTGCCCAGAACTATGGCATCCAAGCAAAGCTGGATGAGTTCCCTCCCACTCTCTCTTCCTCCCACCCCCTTTACTTGGCTGTTTCCACCCAATGTACGTGCTCATAGGGTGTAGTAATTCAGAGACACAGTGTGTGTGGAAGCTGCTACACACACAGAGACTCCAGGAAGGGAAACATGCTCAGGTTACTACATCACTGCTTGATAGCTGTGTGCTTGATGATGTCCTTGATGCGCCTGATGCGATGTGGTAAGTGTTAAGATAGAGTGTCTGAAAGTTTGTCTGTGTGTGTGTGTGTGTGTGCATTCTTACATGCACATGTATATATGAGAGAAAGTGGAAAAGAGAGTGAGTTAGAGAGAAGAGAGAAACGATGAAACACATGCATGTCAGAACATTCTGCATATGCTTGTTAGGTCTTGTTTGGTGTCGTATGAGAATTGATGCACAGTTATTCCACATGTGCAGATACTTGCTGGAGGACAAGTGCGTGTTTCTGAAGTGCACTAGTAAAGCACAATGAGCTCCGGGTTGAGGATTAGAGCAAACGTTTCCACATGTTTCTGTTCAGGACAGGGTTTTTTAACAAATGAGAGGATTGAATGGGACACATTTCTGTGTAAAAGATGAGATCATCTTTAGTCCAAAAAAAAAAACATAACAAAAGCACATGAAATAAATTTCACCTTGTCTGGGTTTTTTAAAGTTTATGTTAATTTTGTGATCTCAGCATGCAATATCGAAGTGCATTTCAATGAGCAATAGCATAAGGAAATTTAGCAAGCATAAAGAAAAAAAGTTAATATATATATGATGAAATCATACCAACCTTTTTTGATCCGAGAATAGATTTTTATTTCTAAATATACTGAAATAACCAAAACATGTTTAAACAAATATTACAACAAAACCTATGATTATGTGTGATTTTTGCTCATTCAAAGCATATTAAGCACTCGGTTGAAATTTCAGAAAGCTCTTCAGACAAGAAATGTCTGACAAGGAGGATACACACTTCAATGTATAGATTATATGAAAGTGTGTTGTCTGTAATGAGGTTTCTCAAACATGAGAAACTGCCCTGAGGTTAGAACAATCATGGGGGGGGGGGGGGGGGGGGGGGGGGGGGGTGACATAATCCCGACACAGCTGCTTCTTGTTGAATGCCTCTGTCCTGTGCAGCTCTGGCAGGTCTCCCTATTCTTAGTCACAGTAGCACACGAAAAAGCAAAAAAACAGAGTTTGTCATCTGCTTCACAGCGCCCTCATGGATGTCTAAACAAGCAGTTAGAAACAAGGTTTTAGCAGCATATGGGATGAGAATCATTAACTGGCTTTTGAACATATGTGACTGTCACACTGTTTAACCCAGACGGGGGTGAGGATAAGTTTTTATTAATAGAAACAGGGTATTGTGTCTACAGTTATAATTTCTAATAATATAGTTTCTAATTTATGGCTACAGAATATAAACAGAACAGAAGACATCACTTGATATATTTAAAAATGTAAAGTTTGCATCCGTCACTAAGAGAAATGTTCTCATCTGTGTGACAGGATGTATAGAAATAGAGTCCTCAATGATCTAAGAATTTGTCAAGCTCAGTATAACAAAGCTTGCCATTTTGTTTTGTTAGTTATATTTCATATTTAACATTTTTATACCACTTTAAATGTCATTTTAGACCAAATTTGGAGTACCGTGATTTCTAAAACATTTGTAAATATACTGTTAGCCTTTGAGGCAGGTTTTAACCTGTGAGAGTTTTTGCTGTTGTCTAGACATTTCGTATGACTTTTCATTTTGTCATGCTGACGTGTCTTGGCAAGTGTTATCTTAACACTAGGTAATTAACAATAGTCAGTTTAACAAACCCCCTGGCTTATGTTTATGAGCCTTTATTATCCAGTATGTGACATGACATCATGTTTACAAAACAGATATAATTGCCTAACTGGAAATAAATGCATATTTAAAATAATATTGTACTTATTTTATGTCTATATTTAGTGAAATCTCATTTCTTTCTAACATTCAAATCACACATGAAAGTATGAAGGAAGATTTCTGTCAAAAACCCTTATTTGGGAGATGGTATCTCAACTTACAGCCACGCTCATAAACTTTCTTGCTTGTTTTGGCACGTTCAGTATAACCTGATTAATTTTGTGAGACTTGTCAGGGATCGGGTTACACCAGCTCCGTAACTGACCAGGGTTTTACTGTGAATTATGATTTGAAGGTAAAAGACCCTGCAGCTTTACAAAGATATTATGAAGATGTATGTGCATTCTTTCCTCCAAGTTTAAAACGTGTTTCTCAGGACATGCTTTCCTGCTGATTTTTGTTTTAGACTTCTCCATGTTTCAGCTGTTTGTTTGGTAATTGTAACTGTCTTCATTTTGATTTATTTGCCCTGCATGTGGTTTCACATCCAGAGGCTAAACAATACATGGAACTGGTAGACCTTGGAATTTCTCAAATGCTCCCAAATCTTGGTTTGCCTAAAGATACACAGAGAAGGAGGAAGAGGGAAACATGCATTTAAAACATGTGCATGGGGTAAATGTCTCTGTGACTGAAGCAGGGATCCATTCACTGCTATGTTAATTTTTCAAGTAGGGGAACATGTTCAAATGAGTTCTTTTAAGTGTATTATCCCTGAAATAATTAACAGTGCTGGAAATGAAATATGGCCTTTCTAAGGGTTTTCAGAGGTCATGAAATATCTAAAATTAATTGCTAAGATGTCTTATATAATAAAATTAATAGCTAGAATCTTTCTTACAGTGTTACTTTTAAATAAACAGCACATTCTTGTACACTGGCCAGACACGTTCCTCGACTCATTTTGCCCCATGCTGTTTATTATCCTAATTGTCTATAGGTCTAGATCCAGTTAATAGATCTCAGCCTTGTTTCACCTTTGGTTTTTAAGCTATTAAAGAATCAGTTGGCTGGGTCTTCACATGGGGTAATATGTAAGACTACCCAAGCTCTCTTGTAGCTCATAGCTTGTAGAAAGTCATATCACTTGTGAAACCTAAGCACTTTGCAAAACCCCCTCTGGTTTTTGTTGAACAGATGTCTTTTCTGACAAAAATGTGCATTTATTGAGAGATTATCATTTATCTCTTGCTCCTTGAAGGCTGTTTTCTGTTAAGTCAGTTAAGTCAGGCTGAGGAGAATCTCTAATTATCTTGGCAACATGCCCTCGAACAAAACATATGGGCCATGTCTTAACTTTATCACAACACAGAGCAAGGTCTTTGAAATTTCAAATGCAAAGTCCATCTGTTGTAAGGCCAGATCTGGTAAATGACACATACCAGTGGTCCGTTCTACAGCCCACTTTGCAAGATATACGACCAGTACAAAATCCGGTTGTTTACAGTGTCATAAAAAACACTCAAGTTAGAACATGGACTAAAACGATATTCCAATAGTGAACAGTATGGGAGGGAATGTGAAGTAGATAAAAAGATGCTTTACCACTCAATTATCATTGCTAGTATTTTATCAACACCACCACATACACCAAGCTCAGTAAACAAATAATAGATAAAAAATAGCTGAAAGCTGAAATTATATACTGTTTTGTGAATATTTACCATATTCCCTAAAGACTTGTTCTAGATCTAACAAAAAGACTATTTATTTTACTTTATTTACTGGGTGAGGAAATGTTTTTCTGCAAGGTCAGTTCTTCTTTTTTTTTCTTTTAACCCAAACCCAAAGAAAGATTGGGACTAACTATACAAATACTCTATATGTCAAGGTTACAATTTAATCATGGCGTTACTGGTTTCTGTAGAATAATACAGGCATCAGAAAGCATTTCTTTATTTTATGTATTGCTGTTGATAAGACATTCTCAATTATTTTTGTAAATTAACCAGCATACCTGAGGTGATGCACAAGTGCCATATAAAATAACATTCTAGGAGACATTTTCTCACTAAGGAATTAAACATTGGAACATCTGGGAGTGTGGGAAGTTGGGTCATTTTAAAACCTTTCCCAAGAAGAATGCCTGAAACAGAACACCATCTAACTCGAATATTTCAAATGACCCATGATGATCCAACACAGCCTGTTGAATAGCATTTCGTATATTGTGTTGTCATTCTGGACATTACTACATGAACTCGATCTTCATAAAGGTGTCATGCTGGAGATTAGGGGGCTTTGCTTTCAAAGATATGAGATAACCATCTTTGCTGTGAGGTCTGACAGAAACACTGGTGACAGATGCCATTGTTTTCTCTTCATTCATTCTTCAGCAGAATGGTAATACCATACCTGGACAAATATCACGTCAGGATATATCAGACTCACATAAATGACAAATGGCAGAATAAAGGAACAAGAGAAAGTGAGCTAGAGTTACCAGTTATATTCAACTACCTCTTAGCTTTTTTGGAAGACATAGTTGAAACATACGAAAAAAAATATATGTATACAGTTACATACAGGAATATAGAATATAAATGGAATATGCTAAAAAATTGTTTGTGATGTTTAGTCCGGATTTTGTTAGCTATGTAGCTCTCCTATTTTTCTTCCTGATGTTTCATTAAAATGTGTCTTAAGGTGAATAATTTAGCAATCGGTTGCTAATGGTGTGTTTAAGCTGTTAGAAAAAAAAATAAATGTACATAATGGTGATGATGTGAGACTTATACGGAACTATTCTATTATTCTCCGATAAACAGATTGCAATATCCACTTAAATATTTCATTTTTATTTTTTACAGCTGAATATGAATATGATACGACTCCATTACCAGATTATGACTACAATGCCACATTTGAGTACGGTTTCTTCAGTATGTATCATTTATCTACCACGGTTCCATCTTTTTCTATCAAATTACTGTTTCTAACATGAAAAAACTGTCTAGTTTTCGATGTGTATTTTGTTTGATGTGTATTTGTTTGACTACCCTTATGTGAATAGGCAACGGCAGTAGAGAAGATCTAGATAGGTTTCTTCTTGAAACTGAATTTCAAGAAGTAACTACTGTGAGCACTACGGCAAGCAAGGTACAAAAAAACACTGATTTATGCTTTCTTTATCCATATTATCATGATGTTTTCCAGTCTGTAAAAAATATTTCAAATGCTGATTTTGCTGTTAATTTTTTTCAAGATAAAAATAACTTATGAGCTCTTGTGAAACCGATAGCTGTGTTTTTCTTGTGAAACCGATAGCAGTGACAAAATCAAATATTGTGGTCAGTGTCCGAAATGCTTACTCAGCCTTTTATCCATCATGTTTTTTTTTTTTTTTTTAAATACACAAAAGTTGTGAAATATCTGGAACATCTGCTGGACTATCTGGTCAATCTCAAGCATGTATATCTTCTAATATGCCTGTAGAGATTAATAAAATGTAATTGCACTATAAATTCACTTAAAAATCTTTTTAACATGTTCTAAAATGTTTTTAGATTGGGTATGAATGGCAGTACAAATACTACTGACTTTTTGCAGAAGGGAAGAAAATATAAACACATTGCTTCAATTATTAGAACACTATCCTCCCCAAACAACATGATTGACTAAAAAAACTAAACTAAACTAAAACTAAACAATGTCACTGACACCGAGTTGGTCAGTTGTTACAGATACACAGGATCATTTCTACCTAATGCTTTTTAATTTGGCAATCTAATCAAATATCTCTGCACAAACGTTGGAAAAAAAGACACTTGAATTCCTAGCGAATTCCTAGCATGTTGTAATCACTATAAGGTCAGAGTAGCACACTGTGAGGGTCACATTCCTGTTATATTAAATGATAATGTACATGATTAGCCTGGTGATAATCATTTTAAATCAACCCCATAGAATTACTGTTAAAGCAACAAACTGGACAAGCAAGTCACCCTTGAAATATTTTCTTTTGCCAATCACAGCCTTCTCCAAGAACTCATGTAGAGGAGTACTGAAGAGTCATCCATAACAAAAACAGAGCTGCTAATCTCTTTCAACAGACTACTCTATTTTCTGTCAGACACCCAATGCTTTCGGCGGCTTACATTCCGCTTGCTTTGTAGAGCAGCACTCTCTATATTACAACCACATTTAAGATAATTTAATAATTTAATACTTTCTATTTTAAAGTTGCAAACACATTCATGACTAAATGCTCACCGAAAACATTCCGATTATATAAATAAGACAAATAAAATAGGTACATCAACTAGTTTGTTTAAGTTTGTTAACAACCCTTCTCAGTTATTTTCCTCAGATTAATTAGGATAATAGGGCAATTTCTCTTACAGATGTTATATGCACCTAGTCATAATTTAGTCAAGAGTTTAAACACATCGAATGTTGCCAGTATACACAGGACATGTCCATCACTCACTGTCTTATATTTTGCTTGTAATGGGACATCTATTGACACAGCTGCTCTTCTTTAATCATCTCAGGCATTTAGAATAGAATACCCAAGTGTCCTGCTCATACTGATCCTCAATGCTCATCAGCTGCTCAGAGTCCTATAGGACACACAGAACACCATCACGCAATTACATGAGGTGAGTGAAATGACCACTGTGTGTTTCCTGTTTGTTCTTATGTCATGTCTCTTATGTTATATTTGCTTTTGTAGCAGTAAAATACTCCATGCATTTTAATATTCATGTGTGTGTGTTTTTTTTATTGCCAACAGAGGGCAATCAAAGCCAAGGCTATAAAACGTATTAACCGCATGAAATATTTTGAGAAGTAATATGATATTCATATGATATGCAAAAAGGTATATGGGTAGGTGCTACCAAAATGCTCAACGTGGACTCCTTATAGAACCATAATATAAACTGCTGAATCTCTGTCATTTTTATATCTGAGTTAAAAATTAAGTTTTATTTCTAAGTTGAATTATATACATTTTTGACTGTTTCTTCTTTTCCTAGGACTCTGAAAATGGACATTTTCAAACAACCAAACTCTCATGTTAGAGAAGCAGCTATAACTTGTTTTAGTCTTCCACTGAGGTAATGATGTAAACTGAGGACACAGCGAGACACCCATCTCAAATGCAAAGCAAAAACAGAGCTAGACACAGTGCATGTGTAAGAAACATGGCTTAATTGAAATGCACATACTACTGGAAATGCAAATTTAGCTTAAGATTAATTACTCAAAATGTGCCCTATAATGGTAGAAAAGAGGGACACAAAGGTTTGGATAAAACAGGCATGGACATTATGGATTTATGAATGTAAATAATGTGAGATATGAATGACTTTAAAGTGCAATGTTACAATCTATACTATATTGTATTTTAATAAGGAAAATGATGCCAAGAACGAGCATCAGTGCTGCAGGGTGTGTTTCTGCGTTTCTGTTCCCTACACAGTTCCCTACACATTTCCCTACAACGTTATGCACACTGCAATAAGTCCTGTCTTTTACTCCGAGGCCACTTCAAATATGAAAAGTATTAACAATGGAAATTCAAAAATGATATTTAACACCAGCTTCATACCAGGATGGTTTCAATGAAAAATACATTATTTGTATAACTCTTTTATACCCATTCATTATACAGTGAAGTGATTTTTTTTATTTTTCTTTAGAACATGGACAGTGTGAATGTTATAGAAAAAAAAACAACAAATTCCAATGAGTCTTAAACAAAGCATAGTGTACACATAGGCACTTTCCAAAAGCAAATGCACTTCTTTCCTTAGCACCACTTTCTCAGAGCTGAGCAGATCTACACTTATGGAAATATCATATACTGTACATTTCACACATGATCATATATCATTTTTTCACATGTGAGTATGATGTAATTCTATGTGAAAACATGTAAAGTTACAGTACAATCAATAAAAAGAAATGCATAAAGATGAAAACAGAAGAATTTATTATCAGAACACATTCAACAAGAATTGAAAACATAACAAAGAAACAGGCACATGACAACAACATGAATCACAAATGTATAATGTGATTATTTACATGTGAAGGTGATGTGATGTTGTTTTGGGCAAATGTTAAAGTATGCTTTGAAGACAAACAATGCATGTTTTATGGACCTGTCACAATAATTCTGTTTATTTAGCTTTTTTTATGAGCTAATGTCAATGTTCTTCATAAATTTAAATAAATATTTTTACTTAAACCAATAAAGACGTGTTTGTTTAACATGGGAAATATCTAAATCTCATTGAGCTGTACCAAATATGCTTAGAATGGTTAAAACAGGAATGACAAAAAAAGAAACACAGCAGTGCTTAATGATGAGCTGTATCAGTATCTGGGTGTGAGGTAAGGTTCTTTATGTAATATTATAGCTTTCACGTCATTAATGGAGCAGAAGATTTAGCACAACCAGGTTATGGTGAGAAAACTACTCTGTGATTATGAACCTTACAGCCAGTAAAATACTGACAAAGGAAAACAAAGGATGCTATTACGAGGATTTGCACTAATATCAGAGAAACAGCTATCTGTGTTCCTGGCTGATGATCAACTGATGAGTAACAAAACACTGGGACAACATGCTGAATACATTATTAAAATGTTCTGCCTTTGAGCAACACATAACATAATAAATGACTGAAATTTCCACAGCACACACATGTACGTTATAAATCAAGTGCATGCAAGGGATAAATAGTAAAACACATTAGCAATAATCTTAAGGGAAAACACACACACACACACACATATATATATATATATATATATATATATATATATATATATAAAAGGCTAAAGGCGATATATTGTATGTAACATAACCCTGCTCTTTGATATATATGAATAGTCACTTAAACTATTTTATGCTCCTTCATCTCAAAATCAGCAGCACAGACTCTGTTTACAGAGGCATTTCTTTACAGTTTGTATATAATAAAGCTACATTTATTTTTCATATTAATAGATTTTTGCTGTATGTGATAGTATTTACAGTGAGCTTAATATAACCTGCCATTTTCATAATAATAATAATAATTATAGTAATAGTAATTAGTATTTATATAATAGTAATTATATTTCAGCTGCCTTTTTATCTGTATTTTCTAATTCTTACATTTTAAAAATAGCTTGTAGTCTTGTTAGTCCTATTAAATTTCAGCATGTTTTCATTCCGTCGTTGTCATCATTAAAATCTATTCAGAAAAATCGCTCCATCAGGAAAGAGTGAATGTGGTTGTGGTTGGATGAGATATAAACATATACCATTCCGACACCCTATTGGTTTGTATGCGATCCATCGCACCTGCACACGACACAAATCACATCACACACCAGTGAGGACATAACCAGTTTTGGGGTCAATACTCAAAACGATGATTTCTTAAAAGTGATTATTTTGGGTGCTTTCTCTTCGTTCTCTGCAAATGAAGCTATGTGATGACATCCTCAGCCTCCAGCCAAAGGAAAATGCAGAAGGAAAATATATTTAAGAAAATAATAAAAATGTGTATTAGTATTACAGTGAGGGGCACGGTGGCTTAGTGGTTAGCACGTTCGCCTCACACCTCCAGGGTCCGGGTTCGATTCCCGTCTCGGCCATGTGTGTGTGGAGTTTGCATGTTCTCCCCGTGCCTCAGGGTTTTTTTCTCTGGGTTCTCCGTTTTCCTCCCGGTCCAAAAACATGCACGGTAGGTTGATTGGCACCTTGGAAAATTGTCCCTAGTGTATGAATGTGTGTGTGAGTGTGTGTGTGCCATGCGATGGGTTGGCATTCCATCCCAGGCTGTATCCTGCCTTAATGCCCATCGATGCCTGAGATTGGCACAGACTCCCTGTGACTCGAGGGAAGATCAGATACAGCGGTAGAAGATGAATGAATGAGTATTAGAAGAGGAGCAGTGAATGAAGCATTTTTAGAAGATGAATGAATGAGTATTACAGTGAACATTCAGTTGTTGCATACTTTCAGTGTTTTTGGCAGAATTTCTTTTTTCCTCTTATCTAGATCATTTTCAGCTGAATGTTTGTGGACGACTTTCAGTAAATCCAGACCGTTAAAATAAACCCCATTTGTGAGTGCAGATCCCTGACATTCTCACCACCTCAACCTACCTCATTACTTTTCTCACGTCTCCTCAACTGAAGATTTAATTAAAACACATGTCATCACAGTCTGCAGGCTCTCTGACACTAGTTATCCCCTAAAAGTGTCAAAACAGAGGAAGGACATGCAGATAATGGAGAAACTCGTTGGAAGTGACACACATCACACTTAGACTTCACCATGTGACACAAAGGATGTTTAATTGCAATTTTCAAGTAGATTACAAGCATAAACTAGTAATTAATTACATGTGATTTTGTCATATCACAAAATCTACTGCATATTTTTGTAACATTTGAGACAATTTACACAATTTTGTATATATTCTGTATGTCATTAAATATTAGTAGAATATTAATCTATCTATCTATCTATCTCTATCTATCTATCTATCTATCTATCTATCTATCTATCTATCTATCTATCTATCTATCTATCTATCTATCTATCTATCTATCTATCTATCTATCTATCTATCTATCTATCTATCTATCTATCTATCTATCTATCTATCTATCTATCTATCTATCTATCTATCTATCTATCTATCTATCTATCAGTGTTGCCAAACCTCTATTTTCTCCCTAAAATATCTTTTTTAAAATAAAATATCACACCCAACCCCCAACATTAGCATATATAACACAAAGCAATGACATTTGGTTTTTGGAAAGGAAAAGAAGCCTCTGTCCTCTTGTATCTTGTATTTTGGGACAGTAAGGAGGGAAACATGCAGGGAGAAGGTCTGCACACATGGATGTTTATTTATGTTGTTTATTTATGTGAATCTTGCATTATTCAAGGGTTTGGGGTCTGCCATGACTCTCCATGTCTCTGCTATAGACCATTATTCAACTATGCAACTGGTACCACATTAACCTTGTAGAAGACACAGGATCAAGCTAAGCAATATAAAAAATGTATGGCACAATGTCAGGTAGAACCTAATGAAATATCGTTTACCAGAAAGGTTCAAGGTTCTCTATAAATGTCAAGAATGTGTGCAAAAGTTTCTGCAAAAGAAACTTATAGATTAATTATTTATTAATCTCATCTTGAGACATGTCAGCGAAGACACTAGTCAAGTATAGTGTAAGATAAAAGACACTAATACTGTAATTTTTGAATGATAAATTAAGTCACTAAAATTCAGATCTACCTATTGTTGTAAGAAAACATATTTCAAATAATAAAAGTTCATTAAAGATGTTTGTTCTGGCATTTAAAATGAAAAGAATGCACAGGAATGCAAAACAATGCAAAATAGAATGCAAAAAGAAGGAAAAACTAATTCTAAACAAAACCTATGATTCATATGAAATTGTCAATGATTCATTGTAACACTATTCATTATTATGTTGATCTTGCATATCAGTGTTAGTTGTCATGGCAATTAGACACTGCTTTCATTAAAATGATCATGCCATGTCAGAATCATAGTACTGTATGAATCACACTGGACTGAAGTCCACACCTTTTCTGAGGTTGAACAAATTGGATTGTCTTCTTTTTAATGAACGAAGAGGAGGTAATTGATACCAGAAGAGAATTTTAGGCTTTTAAAAAAAGACTTTAGATCAACATTTTTACACTTTTTTCATTCATTCACCTTCTACCGCTATATCCGATCTTCCCTCCGGTCACAGGGAGCCTGTACCTATCTCAGGCGTCTATGGGCATTAAGGCAGGACATTCACACACACACATTCATACACTAGGGACAATTTTCCATGGTGCCGATCAACCTACTGTGCATGTTTTTGGACCGGGGGAAACTGGAGAACCCGGAGAAAAAAACCCTGAGGCACGGGGAGAACATGCAAACTCCACATACACATGGCTGAGACGAGAATCAAACCCGGATCCTGAAGGTGTGAGGCGAACGTGCTAACCACTAAACCACTTAACATTCAAAACACAGACTTATCTTGATTATAAATCTTTTTCTTTGGTACAACCGTGTTTATGATTGACACAGTTAAATCAAACCTAACAAATCTCGACCTACTGAACCCGTCAATCTATCCCCTGAACCTCGATGTGAACCCAAGCATAGTACATCGTTCCTTGTCTTGCTAACAGGGTGGAACCCACTAATATAATTGTTTAATTTTTAAACATTGATAGGACTAATTGGTTGCTGTTAAATTTAAAACAGGGTTTGTTCTTAATGTCCATACTTACAAGACTCCTTATCTTATTAAACAATAAATCAAACCAAAACTGATCATCCACTGCACATAATATCTGTCTTATATGTAAATTGAATTAATTGTTTTTTAAACTGATAACCTGACTTGGTTATGTTTTTACTACATGTCATGGGTTAAGCTTTATGTGTCAGTGGAGAACAGCGCTGGGTTAATATTAGTCTTGATTCCATAAACAACAGGATCTGATTAACTTCATTACAGAGGGAGCTGCTGTAGACGGGGCAAAAAAAGAAAAATAAATGTACCAATTATTTTCTCCAGAATACATTTGTAGAATGTTGGACAAGATTATAATTTTAAAAAACTTAACGTGATTACTGTAATTAAATAAAATCTTACTTGCACTCATTTAATTGCCGTAACTGAAAGCCATTCATCTTTTGTTATCTTCAAGACAACTAAAACAACGTGAGTTGTCATTGGGTTTCAGGCGATATACAGTACTAAGGTGTGTGTTGTCCATTTAAAAAAGATATAAACATTATAATGATATATAATATTCTCCAAACTGAGACTACAGGTTCTATGATTAAGATATCCATCAACTTGACAATGAAACCATTAAGGTTTATTAAGTTAACTTAACTTGCGTACAAACACACATACACACAATACACACACACAAACACACACACACACACACACATACACACACATACACAAATTTAAAAACAGGTAGGTAGATGATGCTTGAATTCCATAATGGTTGACAGCAGTAAAAAGAAAATATGCTCCTCTCTGCGATCAAAAAACGTGTAATTTGTGCTTTGACTGGACATCTGTGCAGCCTTTTTACTATCGCATTCAAAGTTATTTAAAAAAAAAAAAATGATGATGATGATGATGATGATGAGTTACATGTGATGAGATCACTGCCCAACAGAACATCTTGGCAGCACTTCACATGACACAACTGCTACTGCATGAATCTCAGAAAACCTGATCTGCATCTGTTTGACACTCAAACAGTTTGATCTCCATGCACACACCTAATAAAAAACATACAACACCGAACAAACAAACCAACTAACTAACAAACAAAACCTGATTGCTGAATCACCAAAAGTTTGCACATGTACATGTATTTTGTTTTAGTTTGTTTCAGTTGGTTCAATCTGAATAATGTATTTGTATGCACTCCAAACTGATCAGGCATAACAATATGGCATTACACATTATTACCATGAACACACTGTTAGTGGGTGGGATATATTAGAAATCGTGCGAACATTTTTCCCTCAAAGCTATTGTGTTCGAAGTATTTGTGCGAGTTTGAATGGGTCCAAATAGTGATGGCTAGAACCGCAGGACTTGTGGGATGTTTCACAGGTTAGTATCTATCAAAAGTGGTCCAAAGAAGGAACAATGGTGAATAGGAGACAGGATCTTGGGCGGTCAAGGCACATTGATGTAAAAGGGGGACCAAGACAATATTAGGCAGGTGTTTATAATGCTATGCCTGATCTGTGTACAGTTTGCACAAAATTCCACCATGGATGTTGCAAAAAATCTTTATAAGCTGTAAAGGGCGTGTTTTTAGCATGTTGAGCCTGAGAACTCTCTCTCTCTCTCTCTCTCTCTCTCTCTCTCTCTCTATCTATCTTTCTCTCTTTCAAACTCGTAGACGTAGACTGACCTTATTTCACACTTAGCATTTGAGAGACTTTTTTTTACACGTGTGGACGGACGGACGGACGGACGGGGGGGGTAACGGACGGGACTGATGACGTCATGCGAATACGTCAGTCAGGCGCTCGTGCTGTATAAAAACAGAAAGTTTTGCAGGCAGGAGATTGTGCGCGTGGAGACTTGAGAGATTTGAACAAGAATATACTATAAACTCTTTTCCTCCAGCGGCATGGACAGCATCAGGACAGCGGTGTATCTCGGTGTGTGTGTGGTATTATTCAGCACTGCGTGTCAGACTCACACTTCTCTGGACCACCGACTGTCCGAGGAGCAACAAGTCTCCCGAGACATGGTAAACAAATCAACACCGAACCGAACGTTCACGGTTTGTCCACCATTTATCGTGTTTTTGTTTGTTTGTATCATATCAATCTTACATTCTCCTCAAACGCACTGATTCAAATTCTAATAAAGACAACAAAATGACCGCGTGTCTCCTACATGAACTTTCTACATTGCTTAAAAATTCTTTCCATGTTCTGCTCAGGTTGAAGCGCTGGAAAACCTTCTGGAAGGAGATGAAGACAACCAGGTAGCACTTGATAAAAGAGCCAGCATCATTCCAAGGGTAACGTTTATCTTATTTATTTTACTTCTATTGTCTAATTCAGGGGTCACCAACGTGGTGCCCGTGGGCACCAGGTAGCCCCCAAGGAGCACATGAGTAGCTCTCAGGCTTGCTATAAAAAGTGCACAACTCATCAGTGAGATGCGTCTATAATGTAAAATGTAGTTAATTCGTTGTTGATAGTCACTGTCAAGTGTATTTACATAGATAAATGAGTATCATTAATAATAATAATAATAATAATAATATATAACTAAAGGTAAATTTGTTATTTCAGAGGAGTATTTCAAACTGGTAGCCCTTTATATGACTCGGTGTCCATGTAGTAGCTCTCAGTTACAAAAAGGTTGGTGATCCCTGGTCTAATTCTTACTTTCACATCAGAAATGGTGTCTACATTAGTGTTGTTTACTATTAAAGCTACCTATAATAAAGACTCGTTTATTTGAGTTGTTTAATCTGGGGGAAGAAATACACATTTTACATTTTAGAATTTTACACCTTCCAGTCACAGTATATAGTATATAGGGTATGTTTATTGATCCATTGAATTCAGGTATTTTGGGGCATCGTGTGGACCATAAAATATTTAAATCATTTTAAAGTCAAAGCTCATGTAACTAAGCCCTTGCTCTTAACTTGTGGTGTGTGATAAGGGATAAGGGATCAGCAGATAAGGGGGGGGGGGGTGTAATCACCATCAGAACAAAAATTCACTCCATAAATTTTGCAGAAGGAATTACAAATACTTTGGCTATATTTGAAAAAGGTCACAAAATTGTCATTGAATTATTACGCTAACGGGAGAACCCAAAGATTTACAAATGTTAAAAATGAGCATGATATTATTGATGTGTTCATAATTTATTAATTTCAAACTTTAGAAGTCAAAAATGTATAATGTGTTGGAGAATTTTTATTAATGGCAAGAAATGTCAAGTGACAAATGAAAACGTGTTTATTATATCTTAATTATTTTTTTAACCAATGTAACGAATAATGTCTTGTGGCCATTTTCCATTAGGTAATTTTCTTCTACACAGAGTTGCTGTTACTTTTTTATGGTATATGTTTTTACACACACGTTGGTGTTTAGTGTGATGTTGGAGAGCGGTGTGCCATGAAGCATGGACCACGCATCGGCCGCCTGTGTGACTGCATGAGAGGGAGTGCATGTAACACCTTCTTCCTGCGCTGCTACTGAGCCATCATGAAGCTCAGCTTGACGTCTTAAAACTGTTGTTTAGTTCGTAAAACTTTGAATGTATGTTTGATAAATTTACATATATGGTAATGTTTATTTATTTTTGTTTAATGAAATGTATTTAAGACCCATTGATTGTGTAAAATTAATCCAATTCTGCATTTATTGTCATATGCATTTATATAGATACTATAGATACATTATAAATGTGTTTATATGTATGTATGTATGTATGTATAATATAATCCAAGGTTTTAAAAACACATTTCGATTAAGGGTAGCAAAACCAAGCGGCTGTGCCAAAGGTGAAATTATATACTGTATTCATATATGTGAAACGTGACAACATATCGTGCATGTTCTAGAAAGAATATTATCAAGTCATATAATTAAAAGAAGACCATTAAAGGGCAGCAAGGTTGGAATTTTTTTTATTTAACAACATTAATGCAATTGATCTCTTAATTACACGCCAGCAATTTAAATTTAAATGTAAATGTACTAAAGCTTTTTTATCTGATTGTAGTAATAGGGTTTTGGCATCTGATGTTGTCATCAAAGGTTTTTGCTCAGTGCTGAACTTTACAACTAACCGAGCGCCTCTGAATACATTTTGCAAAGCAGAGCTGCCTGAGACTTAATAACACTGTGCCCTTTCCTGTGTCTGAAAAGACCTTTAACCAGTAGTCAAAGATAATACACACTGCGCTCACAGTCCGTCACCTGATCAATGACATGACATTTCGTAGGATAAGGCATCAAATGAACTAATTGCAATAGAATAAATAAGTACCATAAACCTGACTCTAATCATGCAGAAGTAACAAATTAATGTCTGATTTAAGAAATCAGTTGGATATAGAATTTATAATTAGCATTGAGGCTCTAAAGTATTTTGGTCTGTGTATTAATTCTATTTTAAAAGGTTATTTATTTACAAGTTAAATGGACTCATGTAAAAGAATCTACTTATTAAGTGAGAGTTTCAGCACTGCTAAATCTGTTCCTGTCCAAATGAAATTGCTTTTCAACTTCTTAATCTCATATAACAATTGCTTGACAAATTAATCAAGAAATATATATATATATATATATATATATATATAATATAATAAACCCAAAACCTCATTATTCAAAAAATAAATAAATACAGAGACAATACTTTCTATTCATTTTATTCCACAGTTCCCCCTTTAAATACAGAGAATAGGAAACGTTGCAAATTTTTCATAAAAATACATTATCTACAGTCAGGTGGACCATTAAAACTGGCTAAAGAGAAAACAGCATGCAGCCTTTTGCTCACTGCATTATGAAATTGTTAAAACTTAACTCTTGCAAACTTGCTTACCAATGCCACCGTGCACACAGGATCATACAAGCATGGGATAATAAAAAGATCAACTGAACACCTTAAAAAAAAAAAAAAAGAAATACACAAACAAAACCAAAGAACTGCAGATCCAATGACTTATCTTAATGAAAATGTAACATATGCACATTAGCCCAGATTATAGAGTTTAATTATGTTTCAGATTAAATGGAGGTCAGCAGCAATAAGTGCAGTGCCTGGCATGTGTAAACATTATTCATAAATAAAAAGTCAAATTAACACAATATGATACACATGACAAGCAAACACTTGTAGTTAACCTAGTCATGTTTAAAAAAAAAAATTATGGAATCAAAAGCAACTCAAATGCATGTGAAAATAACTGTTCACAACAAATCAAAACAAAATGACCACTTGATTTCTGCATCCATTTGCCACACAGTTATTAAAGCACACAAAAGCAGAGCCCGATTCATTTTGTAATTAACATGTCAGTTACAGGGAAAATAATATTTAGCAGAAGTTCAATTGTCAGAAAGTCCTTTTATATAAGATCGGTGTTACAGTGTTAGTGAGAATGTGTAGTTGTGCATTATCTGCTGAGGAACAAAGCATAAGTGCAAAAGCTCACACACTAGTAAATTGTTCATTTATCGCTTGATTTAGACGCTGACTTTATTCAATCTGGAAGTGTCACATTTAAAAGTTGAATAACATTAGCAACTTGTATGAAAATATGTAAGCTGCAATCCACATTTTTTCATCAAAGTTAAAACAAACCTTCATATCCATCCATTCAGACATTACCAGCTTTTGTCTACAAAAGTCCAATGATCACACCTCAGGCCAGTTAAACTGGTTACCACAGCAGGAATGGAACACTGACCACAGCGATGATCACTGTAACCCCCGGAGTGCTTTAGAGCTTCTCATTACATGTACAATACCTCTCAATACAGTTATGGTACTAAATCGACTCGATCTGCCTGCGAACTTTTTCTGAGGCCTGGCGGTCTAAAGACCTCTGCCGACCAATCACTACCAGCGCAAAGACTATAGTAAGGCCTAAAACGGCACCCTCGAACTTCCAAAAGAGGTTCTCCTCCATCACTGCAGAGCGGCAACTACAGACACAAAGAAAGAAAATGATCACATACCATTTTAGGACACTACAGTAAGGTTTCTCTCCACATTATGTGGGGTGAAAACTTGTGCAAAATACTGAAATACAATAAATGGAAAGAAACTGCAGTGCCAGTGTAAAGATTAAACTGAAACCGCACACGTGTGAATAACAATGACAAAGCTTTGTTATCCAGTACCAGTTACAATTCAGTTCTGCCAATTTAACAGAAAAACATTTTTTTTTTAACCCCAATAATTGTGGAAGTTTTTATTAGTAATTTTACATAGTAGTATGTTATTTCAAAGGTAACTAATCCTGGGAATGTAGTAATATTAATTGTAGCTGCTCAAAGCTTAACGAGATAACTAAAGTGGCTTAAGGAAAGGTTCACACGACAGATGGCCATATTTCTGGCCACATTAATTAGTGCAGTTAGTGCGAGTGCTGGATGCAGAACGTGATTCTGAGTGTGAACGATGGTCTTTTGAGAAAGGAAACTTGCTGGAGCTTTTCAACACTTACACACAATAACTGGCCGTTGAGAGACAGTTGGACGATCTGAATGAAAATACCATTTAAGTCATTTCACGATCAGCGCCAGAAAGATGAGATTAGTGCAAAGAACAGTATAGAACCCAATGCTCACCTTTTGTACTCATCTTTGTTGTACTTGGTACAGTTAATCCTCTCCACATATCCTGTCTGGATGCAGGCTGCTACCGTCTTCTGCAGCGATTAAAGGGGGGATATAACGACAAACAAAGCAAGTTTTAGGATAATGGCTTATACTGCACATGTTTAATACTGTACATTCACTAAGCATATAGCATTTAAGAAATACAAAAAGGCATGGGTTTATAGGAAAACAATCTCTTTGGTTGTGCAAGCTGCTAGACCAGTAAAGAAGCAGTCAATACCACCACTGCCCAATGGGTTTCATTCAAATTATATCACATCAATTTATTTATAAACAATGGCCCATCATTTTTGGGGGTTTAGTTTCTTTTGGATCCTGTTGCGCTTCCATTACGACAGTGAAGAGATTTTCAGTGTTTAAACTTCAAATGTTTTATCCTTTATATTCTGTGGTTGCTAGTTTTCATGTGATAGGGGAAAATGTACATTTTTTATAAAGATTAGACAAAAATATTTTTCACTCCAGTCTGTCACAAAAACGTCTATAAGTAAAGAAAGCTACATTTTTTGCAATGTCTTCTAAAAGTTTTTCATACTGTACTTTCATATTTTATTTAGTTTTATTATGTTTTACAATTATGTGCATGTTAAAAAAAAAAGCTTGTATAGGACAGCTTGTAAATAAATTTTGCTCAAGTGTTCAGCTTGCTTAGGTATTGGTAATTACATGTGGAAAATCAAAATAGAAATATACATCATTTCTAAAGTTTTTCCTAATGCAAGTCCTACCGTTTGGAAAGCGGTACACAAAGTGCATTCTGTGGCAACTACAAACTCTTCAACTTGCCAGCATGGGACGGTCATTGTCTTTGTGACTGCAATTCAGAAACAAAACCAACAGCAAAATGTTAGTTCCACCCCCCACACAAGTTTTACACAAACGATGATGCTGTTTTACGTCACAGTTTAATCGTGTAGTGAGGACTATTAGGGCTCAGTTAGTGTTCCAGTTATCACAAAGGTGTTCATTATGGCTGAGGTCAGGGCTCCATTCCAACTTTAATATGTATTCATCTGAATAAACAGTGTTAATTTACACACTCCAACAACTTATTCACACATAAATATCTACATCAAACTAAATGAATTCATTCTGGGTGCAGAAGTGTTGAAATTTATATTATGTGCACATAAGTAACCTAGACTAAATATATACTAGTGTGAGTTTCAGCATATTTTCCCACTATGTTTCCAAATCTTTAAATTTATAGGAAAAAAAGAGAGGAATTCAAGAAATTATTAAGTATTATATTTTATATTAAGTATTATATTTTAGATCAGTAAAATTAGCTTTTTCCCTTTATCTGATTTTATCAACCCTGACAAACATGTTCAATCTGCAATAAAAATACTGAGTATTTATTTACTGTTTAACAGCAACCCACTACCCTGATAAAATAGCAAAATGTGGACAAATCATTTGTAATCACATTAAGTGCATACTTGATGTTTTGTATTGAATGCTATAATATTCTAAATTTGGGAACTGTAGTAATATCAATACCGATATACACTGCTTGAACATATACAAAAGTAACATGATGAACATGTATTGATTATGTGTGGAAGTACACACACTACACAGACGTGGACAAAATTGTTGGTACCCTTTGGTCAATGAAAGAAAAAGTCACAATGGTCACAGAAATAACTTTAATCTGACAAAAGTAATAATAAATAAAAATTCTATAAATGTTAACCAATGAAAGTCAGACATTGTTTTTCAACCATGCTTCAACAGAATTATGTAAAAAAATAAACTCATGAAACAGGCATGGACAAAAATGATGGTACCCCTAACTTAATATTTTGTTGCGCAACCTTTTGAGGCAATCACTGCAATCAAACGCTTCCTGTAACTGTCAATGAGACATCTGCACCTCTCAGCAGGTATTTTGGCCCACTCCTCATGAGCAAACTGCTCCAGTTGTGTCCGGTTTGAAGGGTGCCTTTTCCAGACTGCATGTTTCAGCTCCTTCCAAAGATGCTCAATAGGATTGAGGTCAGGGCTCATAGACGGCCACTTTAGAATAGTCCAATTTTTTCCTCTTAGCCATTCTTGGGTGTTTTTAGCTGTGTGTTTTGGGTCATTGTCCTGTTGCAAGACCCATGACCTGCGACTGAGACCAAGCTTTCTGACACTGGCTAGTACATTTCTCTCTAGAATTCCTTGATAGTCTTGAGATTTCATTGTACCCTGCACAGATTCAAGACACCCTGTGCCAGACGCAGCAAAGCAGCCCCAGAACATAACAGAGCCTCCTCCATGTTTCACAGTAGGGACAGTGTTCTTTTCTTGATATGCTTCATTTTTTCGTCTGTGAACATACATCTGATGTGCCTTGGCAAAAACTTCTATTTTTTTCTCATCTGTCCACAGGACATTCTCCCTGAAGCTTTGTGGCTTGTCAACATGTATTTTGGCATATTCCAGTCTTGCTTTTTTTTTTATGATTCGTTTTCAACAATGGTGTCCTCCTTGGTCGTCTCCCATGTAGTCCACTTTGGCTCAAACAACGACGGATGGTGCGATCTGACACTGATGTTCCTTGAGCATGAAGTTCACCTTGAATCTCTTTAGAAGTCTTTCTAGGCTCTTTTGTTACCATTCGGATTATCCGTCTCTTAGATTTGTCATCAATTTTCCTCCTGCGGCCACGTCCAGGGAGGTTGGCTACAGTCCCATGGATCTTAAACTTCTGAATAATATGTGCAACTGTACTCACAGGAACATCTAGTTGCTTGGAGATGGTCTTATAGCCTTTACCTTTAACATGCTTGTCTATAATTTTCTTTCTGATCTCTTGAGACAGCTCTTTCCTTTGCTTCCTCTGGTCCATGTCGAGTGTGGTACACACCATATCACCAAACAACACAGTGATTACCTGGAGCCATATATATAGGCCCAATGGCTGATTACAAGGTTGTAGACACCTGTGATGCTAATTAGTGGACACACCTTCAATTAACATGTCCCTTTGGTCACATTATTTTCTGTGTTTTCTAGGGGTACCATCATTTTTGTCCATGCCTGTTTCATGAGTTTATTTTTTTACATAATTCTGTTGAAGCATGGTTGAAAAACAATGTCTGACTTTCATTGGTTAACATTTATAGAATTTTTATTTATTATTACTTTTGTCAGATTAAAGTTATTTCTGTGACCATTGTGACTTTTTCTTTCATTGACCAAAGGGTACCAACAACAATTTTGTCCACGTCTGTATATATATATATATATATATATATATATATATATATATATATATATATATATATATAATATATATAGTTTTATTGTTAGATATATAACAATAAGCAACAAGCCAATAAGAAATAAGTCAATAAGTGACTCTGACGGTACACAAGACTATACTATATGGTACTATACTGACAGTTACACATACCTGTGGTCTTCTCCTCACCAAGAAGTGCTGCCCCAAATACTCTGAAAATACACAATCAAAAAGTGCTCTTTTAATTCCCAGGATATATGTATCCCAAGACACTAATATGAGATGGAGTTAAAAGTAAAATATCCGACTCAGAAAAGAATTATTCAATTATTCTACATTATTTAGTCTGGTGCTCTAACCTGGTCTACTTACCTGAGACAGACCAATCCCCAGAAAACTGCATGCAGGACCAGAACTCTGGGTCTTAAACATGACATGGGGATCCTGCAGTCACTCTCCATCACTCAGCTCAGCTATGAAAAAAAACAATCAAAAAAGAGAGTATATTTAATATTTTGTAGCACTTATATCATTATAAACCTATATAACAGAAAATATTATTTTCTGGGATTTTGAGCAGGTAATAAAATATGTATGAGACATTATCTACATAACTATTTTATTTTTACACATCATGACTGATAATAGTGCTAACTGTAATTCTAATGTTAAGCTTTCACTAACAAACATTCTTACTGTAACAACGCAGAGCATTTCAGGCCAAAAACAAACACTGTTATAAAGAGAAACAGACAAACGTTGATATGCTGAAGGTTTAAGGACAAATTTGTTAAACGTTTTGGGAAGGAGGCTCCAGTTTCAGACCTTTGCCTATAAGCTGCCCTTCACAGAAGAGCCTTCAGGACAGAGGATATAGAACTATGCAGCTTTTCCCAGTTTGTCATATACTTCAATGGAGATTTGAATTAATGGAAGGTCAAGAGTTCAAGCAATGGTAGTGTCAAGCTTCTACTCTTGGGCTCTGGATCATGGCCCTCGAACAACTGTGCTCCAAGGGCCCTGTATCATGGCTGACCCCAGGTCCATTACATCAATTGGATGGAGAAAGAAAGAACCGAACTTTTCTGTTATGTAATATCACGGTCCCAAGCCTCTTAAATACTATGTTGTGATTGAAGGACTGTTTACAGTCACTATGTGACTAATAACAGGAAATAACTTGTACCGAGGACTTACATAACATGAAGTAAACAGTGCTTTTTTTAAAGACCGCGATTCCTGCGCATGCTCAGAGATAATGTTTTGGAATTTGAGAAATAAATCGTCACCCAACGAAATGGTTTCTTATTCACGTACCAGAAGGAACTGTAAACAACAACATGACATCTGAATAAAACCAAACATATCAACAGTGACCTACTCCTTATATAAGATAATATACCTCTATATTTCATGTAAACTGACAAATATTGAAATATCGATACTTGGTCCCGACTAGCTTGCTAGCTCTCGCTATCCCTATATGGAACTTGGGAAAAGGAGAGATCAAAACCTACATCTACGTGTCCTTACCTTCACTACACTGCCATTGTCAGTCATCCCTTATGATTTTAATAAAATTCTCGTCTCGCGTGATTCTCCACTAAAGTTCCACTGTCGTGTCGCAGCTCAAAGTATTACATGCAGTTTAGCTCGACACTTTATTCACCCAGAAGTGACTCTGTTACGGTCCACCATCTTGAATATGAGGCTGCTTGTGACGTCACAGTGAGAACACAACGTGGACTTTTCCACACAAGCATAATCCACACTACCGTCCGCCTTCATACTTTTTATATGTACCATAAATTAATACTTTTCATGTTTCTAATACTCTAACTAATGCTATAATTATATAAATTCCCCTCAAAATCGCCCTTTAATTAAATGATTGATTATGTAATATTTATTTTACTCTGGAAATTATCCTTTTAATATTAATTTCTTATTAATTAATTTCTTGTTTATGTCTCTGTTTTAATTGGTAAATTTGGTACGTGGGTGCTTTAAGAATTATGTTCCGGTTGCTTTCCATATAAACTGGTCATACGTTTAGGTTGCGCGTATTGCGGGTACATAAACGTATTGCATTCACAAAAGAACAATACGCTTCCGTCATACGGATTTGGGATTCGCTCATACCTGTTGTGAATTCGCAGCTAGTCGGTATAATTTGGTGGAATTTAGAAAGCGTGAGTGGATGCAATGAAGTTTCTTTATTCATTTGTTCTTTTTTGTTCTTTGTTGTCTGGATTTTCTTCATTCGCCAACACAACGCAGAGTGAAGGAGCAGATTACTCACATTGTAATGCACACTGCGTTAAACACATGCTAATAACATTAAAGTGAATTGCGTTAACGCGTTATTTTGACAGCCCTAATAATAATACATGGGAATAAAATCTGCAATTTTTGTTGCTAAAAGTGAGCACTGCAACAAGTGTAGTGAGGAGATGCAAAATAACGTTTCTTTTATTCTATTGCAGATATCTTTTGTAATACTGCAGTGGTGATTGAATGGTTTTTAAAAAAATGTAATATTTATTTTATCCATTCATTCATCTTATAAGAAGAATCCAGCAATTTAATCTTGGTCAGGGACACAGGGCGATACACTGCACAATCACACACACAGTCACACTTTATGCAAAGTAACATAGCTGATTCAGATACCAGGATGTTTTCGGGATGTTGGAGGAAACAGGAGATCCTGAAGGAAACTAACAATGAGACAGGGAAAATATGCATTGAAGCATGGAGCTTGGGATTGAACATATCCACCTACGTCACCCTTTTGTGTTAAGTAAATGTGATGATGTGTTTGAATATCAAAAGTGTAATATTTATTTATTTATTAAGGTATTAAAGTTTTATCTATTCAATTTTGGCTATTTTGATTAATGTATTTTACATTTTGCATACACACACACACACACACACACACACACACACACACACACACACACACACACACACACACACACACATATATATATATATATATATATGTGTGTATGTGTGTGTGTGCAAAATGAAAAAGATGTTTATACTTCTACATATTTAAGTATATACATATACATATATATATATGTGTATGCACATATATACTTATATATAGAGAAACATAGTCACAGTCCTTGACTATAATGTTAACCTTTTTTTTAAACAAAATCTTGCTTTATTCATTCTTCTTTTACAATCATACAAGATCAAACATAATAAAGTTAAAAAACACAATCAATGAATACTTCATGGAGCTCAACATAAAATCAAGAGCAGAAATTAATGATACAATAACAGTAATTCATTACATGTATGGAATAACAGGAGAGAAAAAAGAAAACCAAATCAAATGAATAAACGAAAGACAAAATAATAATAATAATAATAATAATAATAATAACAATAACAATAACAATAACAACAATAATAACAATAATAACAATAATAAAATTAATAATAATAATCATAATAATCATAAGGCAAAGCAAATTGTGTGTATACTGTGACAGGAGGATAAAGATATACGTATATATATTTTTTTTGCCAAGAGCATATAATAACCAAACATAGGTTCAAACAAGGATATGTAGAAAACTCCTTTTGGATTGTGTGTACTCCAGTTCAGTCCATATTAAATGATTCATTAATGCCATGACAAGTAGGCCGAAACAATGCTTAGGCCTACCTTTATATCGTAAACACACCCCTGTGCTCTAATTATGAAGATAAGGCATAAAAGTGCTGTTTCCTCTACTTCTCCTGCCATGCTCTTGTTTAACCAAACTCCCTGCAGCCTTTTTTTTTAAACTAAAGCTGAACCTCCCACCACCTCCCTAACATTACATGCATAGATACTGATATGGAGCTCATGCACAAATCAACCACTTAAATTGAATTGCTTCTCCTCAGAAAATTCTTTTAAGCCTACACGGGCCAAATATGGGAAACCATAACAATTCCCAGTGATTTTGTTCATTAATGTCTTATGCCATTACATGCCTCTTAAAATAAGGGTAATTAGAGATCTTTAAAGGAAAAAAAAGATGTACAAAAGCGCATACAGCAGGACCTCAAGTTTTCCAGTAGGGCTGCACTGTTTCCATTGGTCTAAATTACATGCAGAATGAAAAACTAGCGGCAAGGCAGAATGGAAAATGAAAGTAAGGATAAGAACAGGGCATCTAAACTCTCCTCTATGTCTAAATTATAAAATAAAGGTATGCTACTTTGGCTACAAATCCTTAAACAGGCCTCCAGACATGCATTAGTACTTGTGGAGGAAGATTCATTGCAGTTCCTATCTATATATTATTTATTGATTAATTATTCATTTGTGTTGTTTTGCACAGTGGGCTTTGCCAGACATGTGAGACAAAAAGAAAGCTTGACCCCAACCTGTGCAGCATAGAAAGTGCTACAATAAGCTAAGAAGTGAGTCTGGTGTGTGTGAAAGTACTGTGAGAGTGCTACAGCAGACCCGATTCATTCTTCCCATCATGAGCAGGTTTGTTGGGTCATGTGAGTTTAGGAAAGAGACTTTTTCCTTTGTACAGCTTCTGACTATAACGCTG
This sequence comes from Kryptopterus vitreolus, assembly GCA_030449085.1. Taxonomy (NCBI): domain Eukaryota; kingdom Metazoa; phylum Chordata; class Actinopteri; order Siluriformes; family Siluridae; genus Kryptopterus; species Kryptopterus vitreolus. The sequence goes on from JACRUU010000007.1 coordinate 17,246,510, forward strand.
AGCTGTCCTCATCGTAAGGTTAAGGGTATGCAGTACATTCAAAGAAGCTCAGCACCACCAGGTGGCCAAAACGGATGCTGCATCAGCTCAAAGCTTAAAAGTGAAACAGAGACCAAAATCTAAAATTCAAAGTCCGTTCAGATTCATTTGAAGACTAAAGCTCTAATCTCAGAAAAATAGAATTCTTGTTGAAGCCTACTGAGTTTAACAAAACAATAAAAATAACTAGTTCATGTTAAGAACTCTGATATCACAGCATTGAGAAATAATGGACACATTCATGTGCACAAAATATCATTCAAACACATTCATGTGCATATGTGAATGTGTGTGTGTGTGTGTGTGTTGTTGGACAATACGAGAGGTGACCATAAATGAAACAGTTTTTAGTGGTCAAGTAACAGTGCTCCATCCTCTCTCATTTGGAAGACTGAAAAATGACTAAACATGTCAACAGACAACTTTGTGCTTCATGTCATAATTTCCTAGAACCGCCCTTCAAATGGAATTTTGTTATTTTCCCAAAACTGCACAGAGAGATCTTTACATGAGACAGAGAATAAAACTGCCATGAATATTAAACACAAGGTGTATGTTCTGGGATAAATACTGCATTTAGAAAAGAGAGGAACAAAAGTGTAGTGCTAATAATGCTCAAACAAACAACATTTATAACATTCAAATACTTATGGACATTTACATCTTAATGGGATTGTACCAAGGTGCAGACTAAAGTCAGAAAATATTTTAAAGTCATACATCAGTGTAGAGGTAGGCAACGCCATGTCAGAACTTGATTATGGCTGGAGCAGTTGAAAGGCTGTAAGAAGGGTTTATTTTTTCTCGGGATATTTCATGTGAGATTTGAAGCTCCTCGCTGCATGTCTTGTTGCTGCAGTCACAGCTCATCATGTCTTTCTGCAGAGATCACTCCAGGTTGCCGCTGTCTGAATGGGAGATGTTGAGTGTGTTGGCAGAGGTGAAGAGCTCTCGCTGGTCAGTGGGACTGTGGTAGTCAGAGGTGAGGTCAGGCTCCAGTAAGGAGGACAGAGTGAAATGGGATGAGCCCTTTTTTAGGCACTGAGAATAAAAGTTCAGTAGCACGTCCAGCTTGTTCTCAATGGACTGCACCTGGGAGAGCAGAGCACGTCACTGTTATACTGGTGAATTGTTTATATGGAGTGGAGTTGGTGTTGGAGGGTGGCCTTTGGGATTTGTAATCTTCAACATTTTCAAAAGTAACTGTAATTTAATTACATGTTTTGTTGCAGTAACTGTAACGGATTACTGTTACTTTTATTTTGTAATTAAATTACATAACGCAATTACATGTAACTAGTTATTCTCCAACACTGATTACACATTAGTATTATAAATCTCTAATAAAACTGTGGCATCCATGATCATTATAAATCTTATCATGATAATGCACTCCAAAGGGCAGGGTTAAGTGAATATACAGTGAAAAACTATTGATAAAAATTACTTTTTTAAACAATTGCCAACCTCAGATCTTCATGACCTACCTGTTTCTCCACTTTAACTACACGTCCCATCATGCTCAGCTCGTCCAGTGGATCCAGTTCCGGAGGAGTCTTTTCACCTTTTTCTGTCCTTCCTCTTTTATCAGGCGGAACAGAAGCACGTCCTACAATCTGATCTACTCTTTAAGCAGAAGAATTAGTCAGTGTAGTCAATGATTTATTTTTTCCATTTGAAAAAAACATTCTTATTTTCAGTGTACCTCCTGCTATTAAATTCATTGGTATTTCTCCGATGTTGCTCTCTCTCTCTCTCTCTCTCTCTCTCTCTCTCTCTCTCTTTCCATGTATATATATGTATATATATATATATATATATATATATATATATATATATATATATATATATATATATATATATATATATCTCATCTCTGTACTGAACAATGTACAATGTGATTTTCTAAATGAATGAGATAATATGCTCATAACTATACTTAGATATATACTTATATAATTATCTATATTACTTACATAATCTATATTTTTACTTATACTCATATCTGTAGACACCTACAGGAAAGAAACAAACAACACTAAACGCCATCGTTCCTGTGAAATCTAACCTCAACTGCAGACTCTTTATTCTACCCAGCATGTCCAGGTGTCCAGCAGAATACTGCTCAATCACATCCTTCACATCGTATGGTCGTAGCGTTTCTTTAAACTTGCGCTTGGCGACTAAAAACTTCAGTATCCTAAACACAGAGAGCATAAATACAAACAAACTGCAGACAAAAAAATTTTAAAATTTTGTAGTCCAAAGCTAAATCTGAATTAATTATAAAATGATCAGTAGTGTAGAGGTTCACATTAAATGCATTAGTTGTGAGAGAAAGTCCCTCTCTCTAGTGACACTCGGACACAATATCTATTCCTTCCATTTCTGTCAATGTGATAGGCTTAAGGCATCAAGGTGACACACTGATTAGCATTTCTACCTCACAACTCCAGATTTATTGTCCCAGATCAGTTATTGCCTATGTGATGGTGAAATCTCTGTGCTTCCTGTTTTCAAGTGCATTTCCTTTGGTTCTCCAATTACCTCCCATTTCCCAAAAGTGGCAACTTGAACACTTGGTCATGACCAGAGTGTTCTATATTTCACTTTCTTGATCCGAACTGCTTTTGCCAGATGTCTGACAGCTAGAAGAAATTAAACACATGTTGGTCTCTTCCCAGAACGCCATCTCTGATGCTAGTTACTGTGCTCATATTACTCATGAAGCTGACTTGACAAAAACAAACAAAACACCTCTAATGTTAGCATCGCCAAGCAGCTGTGCTCAAACTGCCATCTTGCAACATGATAAATGACTCCCTGGGATCAGGGTGGATCACGGGTGCAGAAGGGGCTTTTTTCCTTTTAGCAGGTATTTCGCCACGGGTTAATCCAGTGTAAAAATAAATGCTTTTTATCAGTGCACAAGATAGAAAAACACCTCTAAGATCACAAAAAGAAAGTGATCCACAGCTGCAAAATCACAATTTGCCATAAGTGAGTGAACTTGGATAAAACAGCAGTGCTGACCAACCTGGGTGAAAATAAGTCTGTGTACAGAGCTGTTTATAAAAAGAACTATTGTTTTGCAGGAAAAGCTTACGTGTGCGAGTGGCAAGTGCAGCGCTGTGCATGTTTGCTTGTGTGATGGTAGCTTTTTTACTGGAGGGATGCAAGAGACACTGTATAGCTGTATCTCTGAATATTTCAAACTCCCCCATAGCCACCCCTCCCCCCCATATTCCAAGTTTCTTGATGACTCTTGAGTTTAGCCTGCATTGTCCCGATCTTTTAAAATTGCAGATAGGTGCAAATTTTGGGAGGGTGAGTCTCAGGTGCGAATGCAAGAAAAGCTACACAGAAAAGAACCGGAGGGGAAGAAAAGGTAAAAAAAAAAATGTTTATTTTGTCTCCCCAAAGGTTTCCTTATATGCTGAATCTCTGTATATCCATGGCAATACAATTTTATATTGTCAGCTCTGCTCTATGAAAGACTTGAGCTGCTGCCACTAATAATAACACAAAAAACAAATGTTGGTAGTTAAGTAATCTGGTATTAAAACACAATTCAAAGCAAATGTCACAGAGAATTGTCTTTCACAGAGTTGAAAATGGCAAAGCACAGATGAGTTCAAAGATGCACACGGTATGTGTTGAGATTTCTCATGCGACACTTTCTCTTTTTAAATGTGAAACCTCAGCATTGTGTAATGCTAAAATTAGCTTTTTCCAAAAGGACATCAGTCTTTTTCCAGGGAGTCTTACATAAATTGCAGAAATTGTAAGGCATGTTCTCTGGCCAGCAGCAATGCACACGTGGGTATTGCAGCTTTAACTGTGTAGACTGTGAAAAACATCATTGTCATATATACATACCCATATATGTATATACATATACATATATATAAATATACACACACACACACACACACACACACACACACACACACACACACACACACACACACACACACACACACATATATATATATATATATATATATATATATATATATATATATATGTGTGTGTGTGTGTGTGTGTGTGTGTGTGTGTGTGTGTGTGTGTGTGTGTGTGTGTGTGTGTGTTTGTGTGTGTGTATACAATATTATTTAAAAATTGTTTATTTATATATATATATATATATATATATATATATATATATATATATATATATATATATATATATATATATATATAATAACAATTTTAAATAAAATTGGTATTTTCACCATACACATTCTTACATATATAGATATATAGTGAAATTCTTTCTGCTTACATCGACAGCTTTAAAGCTTTCTAAATGTTAACTAACAGAAAACAATTTTATTCCTAATTTTAAAATCATGTGGTGATTGTCTTGGTTTTTGAAGATGGATGACGATAAATGTGTGTCTGGATGTAAAGTTTGCCTAAAAGACACTCTGATCACTGCAAGGCAACAACATTTGGTGCTGGACTCTAACACTGACTGTGTTAATAATAGTTGTAAAAGGTCAAGGCTGAGTGAGCAAATAAGAGGTCTTTTTTAATATGCAGCTTATACAAAAGCACAAGAAAGTCTGACACGCCAATTTTTTTGCTTCCACGATTGTTCCAGTTCTCACCACTAACTAGTAACACTGGAAGAATGAAAAAGGCTAAAACATGCTTTCTGACATCTTTATGAAGTGCTGTGCAAGCTACATCACAAGGCAGTGAAACACTCACAGAACAAACAGGGCTCTGGTGCATGAATAAGCTCAGGGATTCCACCTTTGCTCATTTTGCGCTGACTGAAGCGGGAGAGAGAGTATGTTGTCACTTTCACCCAGTGAGCATGGTGGCATTGATGGTGGTCATGAGAGTTGCTTTTGTCCATTTTCATTTATTTTTAGTCTAATAAAATGCTCAGATGAAGTGAATTTACATTTACATTTGCAGCATACAAGGGGCCTTATCCAGAGCGACTTACAACTGAGCAATTTAGGGTTAAGGGCTTTGCTCAAGGGCCCACTAGTCAAGCTTGATGGTGGTGGGGTTTGAACCCATGATCTGGTCCAACACCTTAACCACTGGGCTACCACCCAATTGAATTAGATTTAATGGAAACCCAGATTCAATTGGTTTGATATTGTTTCAGTGGAGAACAATATACACAGTGAATTGCTGTAAATTGTAAATTGCTGTCCAAGAATATAAATGCCTTTTTAAAAATATTGCTAGTGGACTCACCTAACTGCACGAATCAGAGTCTTCACAGCAGGTATGACATCCTCTACAGCAACATCACAGTATGACTTGTCTTCTGTGTTCTCCTCACCGACTCCCTCCACTACAAGAGAGAAACTATCATGAAACGATCATGGCTTTATCAGAGGGTCATATTTGTGATAGATGTCTGGAAGACAGCTGGACTATACCATCTGTGGAACGTGTTTTCAGCCGTAAAGAGGTGCGAAAGCGGGTTCGGTCATTGAAACTCCAGCTTTTCTGCACCTTAGAGGGACTGATGGCTTCTGGCACGTTCTCATTGCTAGGTGATTGGCGGACACTTCCGGGTGGTAGAGGGGAAGAAGCCTTGTTCCGGATTGCCTGAGTGGAGCGGGAACTGTTCATCTTAATGCGGTCACGAAATCCAATCTTCCCACTGTCAGTAAATTTACAACACTGTATTCACAAACAACAGCTTGATTTCATTAGATAAGCCAAATCTGTATGTACAGCAAGACTGACTGTTTTCACTCTCACTGCCAAACAAAGTGGATCAATAATTAAAAATGTAAAAATACAAGTAGAATGTAGTTAGAAGCAGAAGTGTTTATGTAGGAATACTAAAAAACAGGCAGAAAAACAGGCAGAAAACAGAGTGTTAATGTTTTAAATGTGTTCAGTAATTAAGGAAAATGTTAAATAGAAAAAACGAGAGACGAATAAATGAGATATAAACAGTTAGACAGACATAACAAAAAGATTAAAGCTAAATACTATCATCTTTATAATTATTGCCAGATAAAAGATAAGAGAATGTCAAATTAAACAAATCTAATTACAGTAAGACAATTATTTTCTTAATTTAGGCCTCTCCCTCTCCCTCTCTCTCGCTGTGTTTCTATATCTATATATTACCTGATATACACTAATGTTATATGTTATAAAGCTATCTAAGCGTGAACCTGTGATATTTTTTTGTCTCTGCAACAGAATTTTTTTAAAAAATTTTTAAGTTATTTTAAATTGATTTAAATTAAAATTTCATTTTACCAAAAAAAAATAAGATTCATAATTATTATATTTATCTGATGAATGATTAAAATTATCTGTATTCTGCTGGACATGCTGACTGCTACACAACAATCTACACACTATACACGCTACACACTATAAGAGTATACATCATTTAAATATATATTTACATTGTGTAAACAACATTATAAGGAATAACAGCAGGCAGAGCAATTTTCTAATGCAGGTTGCTTCAACAGAATAACAAAAAGTGTTAAGGTTTAAAATAGGCATTAATGGTTATTTTTCATGCTGTATGAATAAGTACTGAAACTTATTCTGTAGAAAAAGTATTGTTTGTAAGGTCATTAAGCAAAGACATGCACAATGCAGATGGTGAAAACATAGAGACTGAGATTTACAAGCCAAACTACACTGTTTAGATGTTCAAATACTCCCAATATACTTGATCATCATGTATTATGATAAAAAAACTAGTTCCTGTTTTTAATAAACACAGAAACCTGAGACTAAGAGAACAAGCCTCAAAACCACATTTGTGTGGTCTCACGGTTCCATGACTCTGTTATAAACAATAAGATTCATGCAAATATTAATGTAATACAACTTCAAAACCTTGGTCTATAATAACATGCAGTTGTTATGCACATTACATAATTAATGTGTATGCGGGACGGGACAAGGCTGCACATGCAGGTCACATGTCTTTCTCCAAAGGTTTACACGCTGCAAACATCAAAATATTTGAAAAAGAGATTCATTATTGGTCATGCATAGATATATCAACTGAATAGTCATACTCCTGAATTTCATGTATCATCACAATCTTTAAACATGCCATGAAAGAGCGAACTCTCCCCTGAGATTGGAAATCTTGTTCATAATGCCTGTACTCATATTCAAATAAACCATGAAGAACTGTTTTCAGTAAACAATAAAGAACCATAAAATATTTATCTTATATTATTTCATGATTTACCGCAAAACTTTCAGCAAAGGCAAACCTCAATCTCTGGGAAGTAGCAGAATTATACTGGTTATTTCTGCTCTCTTTTCATATGTTTCATGCCACAATCAGAGATTACTACCCCAGAGCCACCTTTCTCCCTCAGTTGGGAAACTATTTAGCTGTGAGTTCTTTATTCGTGATCATGATCTCAAAAACAAAAGTTTTATATTTCAGAATGAATATAAAACTAACATTTAAAAAGTACAATCACTTATTTGTCTATAGACAAATATTGAAAAATGATTGTTGAAGTTCTCACATGATATATATATATATATATATATATATATATATATATATATATATATATATATATATATATATATATATATAGTGGAACACCTGCTATTTATTTCATTATCTAATTAGCCAATCATGTGGTAGGTAATGTCTAATGCAAACACATCTTCACATCAAACCTCCTAATAGGAGCAACATGTAATCTTTCACCATACCATAGTGCCCTAGTGCCAGAATGGTTTTCAACCGGACAGTAAAACTACTGTAACTATTTTTCAATGTGCTGAGAAGAAAATCATCACAGAAATTTCCTGTCAGCACTGCTGGCCACAGAACCATCGATTAACTGGATGATTATTTCCCAAAGCCATTAGGTGTAAACTCTAGAGACCGCTGTGCTTAAAACTTAAAAAAAGTTTCCAAAATGCTTATATTCTAGTAACAATATTCCTGTCATCACTGAGAAATGTGTTTATAATACTCTGATGAAAACAGTAATTGATTGGCTGACTGGAGAATGAAATGAACTGGTGTACAGGAGTTTATCATGAAGACATCAGTGAGTATATATAAAATTTCCATTCAAATGAAAAAATAAGCAAGCAAAGAATACAACCCTAACATTTAATATCGACTCAATTGATATAATTTTCTATGCATAATTAATCATTGCTCTTTCACTCGACATTGACACTTCGTACAGTCTTATTTTAATGGTGTTTCCACTTTAGAAGAAGAAGATTTTGTTGTAACAACTCCTTGTGTTCCAGTTAAAATTGTAGATACTTTATGACCAAAAATATGAGGACATCTGACTGTTCTATTCATAAAAGTTTTTTGGATATCCAATTCCAATACCAACATCATTAATATGGTGCTATAAGAAACACCTTTTACATTATAGTTGATGCTATAAAAACATAAGATTTTGGATAAGCGGTCCATTGTAGGTAGAATATTTTCAGGCCGATTGTGGCTACTTGTTTTCCATCCAATAAAACAGCTCTTACACATGCTGCCACTTATTTAGTTGCTCCTTGTTCTTAAGTTCTCTATTAGAGGAGTCTCTTATGAAAGAATTTAAAACCTGCGGCTAATATATTTAACTATTGCTTATATGAACCACCATAGAACTCACTTTTAAACTATATAATCTATATATATATATATATATATATATATATATATATTACATATATATATATATATATATATATTTTTTTTTTTTTTTTTTATGTTTTTTATTGGCACTTGTTTGTCTCTAGGTTCATTGAGCCGAGCAGCTCTGGACCAGTAAGGCCCTGAAACTGTCAGGCAATGGAGAGTCGTGCCTAATGTGTAGCAGGCACGGTGACATGGATACCTCTGTTTGCAGCCACCATGAATCCGGAAGAAACCCCTTTTTTTAGATATGAGCTGACTGAGGAGACACACAAGGCAAAGGGGCAAAGCGTGAAGGCAGTGAGGGGAAAGGGTCAAGGAAGGATACTACAATCACACTTGATCTTTTTCCAAGTCTATTATCAGCTAACAAAAATGAAACATTCGTGAATCTAATTTACTGCAATTTGTATCATTTGTAGGTGGACAAAAGGAAATAGTTATTTTTTTCTGGAAGTGGGATTGTTAATAAGTTAAAAGCAAAAGAAAACATAGACTGCATATATAAACTGATTTAACTCAATTTAATATTCTTTAAAAAAATAAGTTTGTGTAATGTAAAATTGTAAAAAAGAAAATTGCACACATCATCTTACACATGGCCATTTTTTGTACAATGCCAACTTTTATACGCATAGTTTTTACCTAATATTTGCACACTAATAACTAAATGTAGTTTCCCATTATTTTTGGTTTAAATATGTTTTTTAGTGGAGTTGTACGTTGTCGCCAATTTAACAGGAGAATATTAGGTTGGCCAGTAGAACTTTGTGCACATGTCTGCTTAATGATTTATGTAAAAATAAGAACTTGTCAGTGCTTTGTGCAGAACATAGCCTTCCTTAAAGCTCGAACGAAAACTCCAAAGACATTTTGCTGGGTGTTTAAAAAAAAATGAAAAATGCCCAACTTCGGCAGTAATCATTATTTACATACTGTATATATTTGCCTACACAGCTTTATAATTTCAGAGTCACTCACACTGCTGCTGAACTAGTTTCACTTGCAGCACTTGCACTTACAATCCTTATACTGTACAAACAGAGGATGTGTGAAGAATTTAAGGACATATATGCTAGAGCAGCTAAGTTCGTCGTGATTAATATATTCAGGTATTATCCTATATACCCTATTACTTAATAACATCATAGAATACAAACTACCTCTTTATAAATGTGAACAAAAAAAAATCTACCTTTGTATAATCTATCTTAGTCCAAGACATTGGACATGAATGGTCTCCATGATTTAATGATTCACTATGCACATTATACAGATAATATTTTTGTATTTGTGTTTATTTTATGTTTTATTTTTTTCCTTATGTCCTTACAATTTATGTCACAGTATCTAGTACATGCTATTGACTTGGTACATCGCAAACAAAGGAATTTGTGTAATGAATCGTGTCATGAAGATGAGGTTTATGCATTTTCCAAATTTTCTTTCACTTAATTAAGTTATTAACTGATAACAGACATTTCAATCCAAGTGCAGCTTTGTAATAGTGAAAAACAGACTAATGTACAAATGAGTGGGGTGAAACTGTGAATCACAGATCACTCATCGCTAATCTTATTAGGCTCCTAAACACTTCACAACCTGATAACCAATCCAGAGATCAGCTGCTGGCATAAAAATGGGAAAAGGGGGAGGGGGGTTAAAAGATTAGGTTAAAGGACAGGTAATACAATTACCAAGAAGATGACAAAGGACATTAGCAGGCAGGAATTGCATGCAGATATTCCACATGTGAAAATTAGTCATTTCAAGCCCTTTTCATGAAAGCTCACACATTTACTGAGTGCCCCCAGGCCTGGATATATTACCTGCAATGCATAACAACACTAACCGATTAAAATCAGTCATAATTTCTTTTATCAGCACAAAAAAAGATAAAAGAGTTCAGAAAGCAGAGCAAAGCACAGCCAAACAAGCTTGAGAGAAATCAAAATTCTCTCAAAATCTGACCACAAACCTTGTGACTCCAGAATTCCTTATAATGTGAAGGAATTGAAGGATAGCAGATAAATGAAAAAGAGACAGGGAAATGTACAATAAGAATAGATGAGTTATGTATGGAGTTATCAAAAATTGCATTTACAGATTAAACAAAAGCTCGTCCCTAAATCATTTACTTAGTAATCATGATAATTAACACAGTGTTAAATGTAATGTGAAAAAACGCCTATAATGGCACTTTACACTTGCTGATAGTGACAGTGATAAGCAGTGGAAATGAGCTCCTATGTCAAGTCTAAATAAATAGAGTTCATATAAAGTTTTAATTTCAATAATACTGCAGGCTGTGGATATCCAGTCATCACACACAACACTAAACAGTCATATCTGAGTGCAAGAATGTGTTTTGCCTTCAGGTGATCACATGATGCACGCGAGTCCAGTGTTTGCTGTTTATATATTTTTTTTCTTGAACAAATAAACTGCAATTAAGAGTTAAGATTTGATCCCATTTATAAACCAACAAAATAAATACATTTTACATTAAACACAACAGTTTTCTGTAAACATATTTACTTTAGGGGCGGACATTTTTAATGCTGAATTAAAAAGAAATGAGTAAACATTTTAAATTCGGACAGTTGTGACGTATGTTCTAAAAAAAATTAAATAAAATACACTTCTACCCAAAAGTGCTGACAAACAGCATTAATACAGCACGACGGTGTCCTTGTCAATTTTGTGTGTGCACAGCAATTACAAACATGCTACATGAAAGCGATAGTGGCGGGCTAAAGTGACAGCTAAGCAGCATATAAAAAAATGACAGCGAAACAAAATATCAGGAAAACAGGAGTGTGAGTCGTGTGAGTAATATGTTAAAAGCATTGACAGGAAACAACACCGAGCAACTGCAGCACAAATGTAAATTCTGCACTTTCCATTGAGGCTGAATTTTGCACTTCATTGTATCGAGAGACTTTTTTTTTTCACTGTGTGTAAAACAGGTTTAATGCCATTTAGTAGAAATACGAGCAAAATGTGTGTTCAGTGTGTGTGAAAACAAATAATAATAATAATAAGAGGAAGAAGAATTAAAATAATAAGAAAATGAAAACAAAAAATAATAAAAGTGGATTTCAACCAAATAGTTTTAGTTCTGTTTAGATGTTGAAAAAAAACAGCACTGCATAAATAAATATATTAGAAAATGCTCACTATAAACTTGTTTTATTGTGTGTGTGTGTGTGCGTGTGTGTGTATTTTGGAGTTGGACAGCAGCGTACCTTTCCCCCGACATATAAAGGGAACTGTAGGGCCGAAGCCCTGACAGCAGCGTGTGGTAGTTGTGAAGGAACTTCTTGGTGTTACGTTGCCGTTGAAGGTGACTGAACAGTAACGTCAATTCTCTGACGCATGAGCAAACAAAAATTAAACAGAAAATCATGACAAAAGGAAAAAAAAACATGAAATGAAAGCAAAAAATTGTAACCAAATGCATACTTAAAAAGACAGAAATGTTTCATTTAAAAAATGGATCGGCATGTTTACACTTCGTTCTTTTAATTATTTTACATTTAAGGATAAATGAAAATACATGCAAACTCAGAACACATATTCTGTCTTTTTAATATTTGAAACTATTTTTGAAATTATGAAATTATTCTTGATAAAGTAATGTTGAAAGAAATGCTCAATGAATGCAAAAATAATTATGCAAACAATAAAGAATATAATACAACAATTGAAAATAAATGCAAAAATGTATGAAAAATGAAAATGTTTATTTGATATTAAAACCAAAAAAGCAGTTTATTAAAGGGGGAAGTGAATAGAAATGCACTGAACTAAACAAATCTTAAATTCAGATCATTTCCTAATATTTGGTTTAGATCTTAACTTTAATAAATAAAATGCCTAATAGTTTTAGTTTTTTGGATTAATTAATATTCATTTAACCTACATATAAACACTAACCTGACACAATTTTGGGGCCATGACATAAAAATATCAAGTGTATATTAGATATAAGAGATTACTGTGACGGTTTTTCTACCTTAATGTACAAAGCCCCATGTGAATGGAGTAAATCGTTTATAGGACTGCTATGAGACTGCTTGCTTTACACAGCTGACAAACAGCTACAAGGACTTACAGGTTTAAGATGGCAGAGATTGTATTTACCTGAAGGACGGAAGCATGCTGTCATAGAAGTACCAGGTAGCTGTGAGATACGAATGGCGAGCATCTGTAGAATAGAGACGCCACGCAGCCTAACAAACACAGACACACAAACCCATTTGCAGAACTGCTCCACTTAAGGGAGCCTTTAAAGCTCTTTATGTGTAAGATTCATCCGGGAGTTTAATCACCTGTATGAGGGTGGCTGCTGGAGTTCTTCTCTTCTCAAAGTGCTTCTGTCTGTGCTGCTCCTGCACCTTCAGTGCAAAACCTGAACCAAGGATTCCCTTTGGGGAGAGCAAAGTGCTGCACGTTACATTTTATAATGCCACATAAATGTGCATGTGCTCAATGCAAGGAGCAGCACAACTAAAGGATCTTGCTTAATGGCTGAATTAATGTAGCTTGGTGGTGATGGGTTTCGAACCTACAATGTTCTTTTGCGTGACATGAATATTTTAACCACTGAGTCACCAGAACTATTTCAGTGAGCATATGCACTGATTCAGTGCAATTCAGAAATAAAAGCAGCTGAAGTGCAGTTGTGGGGACCTCCTGGGTTAAAGCTTTGAGTCGGAAGGTTAAACCCAGCATGTTTAACAAGAACATTGAGTTGTATATTACATTAGCCAAATAAGCAAGTGTACAGGTTTGTGTGTTGTTCTATGCAACAGTAAACTATCACCATACTTGTATAACAGCCCAATTTTACTTACATATGACTGCAAAGTTTCAGCATTTTTTTAGTGTAGCATCAATGCTAAAGGAGGATAAGGAGAATAGTAAGAGTGCACTTACTGCAGGCAGGGCAAAGAAAGAGACCCCCAAGAGGGCAAATCCTGCGGCTAGAAGCCGACCGAGCCACGTGTGAGGAGTCTTGTCACCGTAGCCAATTGTAGTGAGTGTAATCTGGAAAAAAGACACTGAGGATTAGAATTCCACAAGCAAATTCTAAGAGACACTGTTTTCCAAGTGCACAGGGAGAATTCAAAATTAGAGGATGTACTACGGCTTGGCAATGTACTCACAGTTCCCCACCAGAGGGAGTCTGCATAAGTAGAGAACTCTGTGTTGATGTCCTTTTCGGCCAAATAGACCAAAAATGAGGCAAATATCAGTACCAGGAAGCCAATGTACCACGCTGTGACAAGCTCCTACAACAAAAGGTGATAGAATGTTTAGTACTCAATGATAAAAAACAGAGTAATGTCAGCAGAGATTCTGTGTGCAATTACTAGGTTCACATTAACTGTGTGCACATGGGATTATTAATTGATAAAATGGCGTGATCATTTACTAATAACTGTGTTTAAAAAAAAAGTAATTGTCAAGATTGGGACATTAAAGTGACATCACATACAAACCAGCTTGACTGATGGAAGTAAGACCATTTTTGTCAGTGCTACCAAAAATAATCCCCCATTATTATGTTACCATTAGGTGGAAGAAGGATTTTTGCAGCAAAAAAATACGATTCTGCTTACAGCTGAAAAATAATGACCTAAAATACTTTTAAGGAACCAAAATGGCCTCCGCTCTAAAAAAAAAATGCTTTCTGGCACCTTTATTTTTAACACTGTATAAAGAAACAAGAACGGGGTTAAGGGAAGTTAAAGCGAATACTATATATGTGTTTGTATTGACCTTGCTGTGTGCATAAACTACAGAGCCCAGTAGTTTCCAGGTGCCACCTCGGCGGTCCATGCGCACCATTCGCAGGATCTGCAGAAAACGCATACTGCGTAGGGCGGATGTAGCGAAGATGTTCCCCTGCGTTCCTGCTGCTATCACAGCCAGTGATGCCACAAACACGATAAAGTCTACAGAAATGAGGCAAATACATAAACACAGTAAACAAGGGCAAGATTTTCGGAATAAAGTGTGAAAACTGGCAATTACAATAATACCTATAACGCAGAAGGGCTTCCGGGCAAAGCGAAGACGACCCTGCCATCCTCTGTAACGACAGCAGCAGCCAGCTGCCCATACTCTAATAATGTACTCTAAGCCAAACACCACGATCATCACAAACTCCTGTTACACACAAAAAGAATACAAAGCCATCACGGTTGCTGTATGTGATTTTAAAAACCCTAGGCCCTGGTGTGACGTGAATGTGAATTGAATACATTTAAAAAATTAAATAAAAAATGTCTATATTTGTGAAAACACACCAAACATGTAATGATGAAAACACACCATAAAACACAAAACAGTTCCTTATATTCTTATAAAGGTCCTATAAATAAATATATGCTCCAGCCTTCCAGAAAATACAAACACTAAAATAATTAATGTCATATGAAAGTATTTGTAAAAATATTATATTATGTACATGTATATTCATTCATTCATTCATTCATCTTCTACCGCTTTACCCGATTTTCCCTGGGGTCACGGGGAGTCTGTGTCTATCTCAGGCGTCTATGGGCATTAAGGCAGGATACACTCTGGATGGAATGCCAACCCATCGCAGGGCACACACACACACATTCACACACTAGGGATAATTTTCCAAGGTGCCAATCAAACCTACCGTGCATGTTTTTGGACCGGGAGGAAACCGAAGAACCTGGAGAAAAAACCTAAAACATGCACAAACTCCACACACACATGGCCGAGACGGGAATGGAACCCGGATTCTGGAGGTGTGAGGCGAACGTGCTAACCACTAAACCACCGTGCCCGTCTATTATGTATATTATATCTGGTTATTTATAAATATTTTACTTATTGAAATATTACCATACAAACATTGTGAAGTGTAGCTGTAACTGCATTTGGCTTCTTTGATCAAATAAAAAATACATCAGCACAAACAAGATCTGGCTGGCGAAAGAATATTTTTTATTGATTAATTCTCATTTATAGATAAAAGACATGATAATTACATGATAAAAAAATGCCACCAAGTTCTTAAATGACACCCTCAAATATCTTTACTGTTGTGGGATACGGATTACAGCTGCACACATGACTGATTCTCCATATTCAACTTAATATTATTTTTTACAGTATACTAATTTGTCTCCTCATAGTCTCCTGCACTTAATGTAACTTGCACAGTAGCTCATATGTCTTTATATTATGATAGCTATCACTTTTTATCTTACTCAATTCGGTTTCCGGACTACAAAAACATGACACTAGGCAGCACACTATGCTTTGACTTGCCTGCTGGTCTAGATAATGGATTTATTGATTGTCCAGTCCTGTTGTTGTACTGACTACTTCTAATGGAAAGCTTATGCTGTGCATGAAAACACTTGCTCACTCTACCGAGCATTATATACAAAACAGTAATAACTGAATTAGACTGAGACTGAATTAGGACGACGTGACTGGCGTGAATTTGGTGTAAAATATAAAGTAATTATGTCTCATCAAACATATTTTTATTAACATTAATATACAAATTTTGTTTTTCATTTTAAGAACTTGTCACTATGTACAGTGATTAATAGTAGTAATTAACAGTGAATATAATTTGTCCAGTCACATTTCAGAAAACACAACAAAATGCCTGTTTCCAAATAGTGCACTTATAGTAGCACATGAGCAGAAAAGGCAGAGAAGGAGGATGGATGGCTGGATTGCTTATATTTTTATAAATAGATTGACATATACAGTATAGACCTACTAATGACCTGATAAGGTAATTGCTTTGTTACAGCAGCCAGGAAATATTCTTTATCATTTCAGAGAGTGAGAAGCTTCCATTACCTCCTTCAAAAGCACTTCACAATGGCCGAACGGATATTATTGCTGTTAAGATTACTGGTTCAGGACACCTGAATCCTGTGCTATGTGCTTACACTGCTCTTTCTGTGTGCAAAGAGCCTACTGTAAAACAAGATGCAAACATAATGTGACCATGAAGAAACGTGACACTAAACTGCCCATTCTGCAACCGTCCAATCAGACGATCCAATCAGGTGCAAGATCAAGACGTTGTTACAGTCTAGGAAAGAAAATAATAATATATACTGAAAGGTTTTTTTTGTTTAAACAAACCACCCCTTTCCTTTTTCTTTTTGCCTTGATTATGCTTACAGCGTAACAAAAAAGCCATCAACCATATGTTAATGCTTTTAGCAAAAAAATGATGTGCTGCAAAAAAAAAGACATGCAACCAAGGCATATTCCACACTGCCTGCTAATTAAAAATGCCTCTTATTCACCATATTTTAGGACACACCTCTAAAACGGCACAGGTATATAACATTGTTCCAAAGAAAATCTTTCTCATATATATATATATATATATATATATATATATATATATATATATATATATATATATATATAAATGAGATTCATTTGCATTTGCTGTAAAATTATCCCGGAAATGATCCAAGACTAAAAGAAGAAGACTAATGTTCTCTGAAGGTAAGGCAAGCTTCTAACAAAGTAAACTCTTTTTGCTGGTTACAATTTATTAGACGCAAAATAGATAGATCCCACTAGATCCCACTTTCTCTCTCTCTGGTTATATATATATATATATATATATATATATATATGATATATATATATATATAGATATATATATATATATATATATATATGATATATAGTTATATATAAGTCCAGTAGTTTCCACTTCTCCACAATATGCCACTAGATTTTTTTTTTTTTCCTAGTTGTGAATGAGTGTATGAGTACACTGTACTTGTGTTCTGTTAAGGGTGTGTTCCTGACTCTCATGTTGAGTGTTTTTTCTTTGGTCAAGCTGTAAATGCACGCTATGATGTGACTAGAATGAAGCAGTTGTAATAAGAAATAAATGCATTTTTTTCACATGCTAACAGTGTATAATAAAAGTATAATAATTAATAAATTATATAATATAAAAGTATAATAATTGACACATGGTGTTGCTTTTATTTCTTCTACTGTAAGCATGTGGACATGTATACTGCATGCCAGACAGGCATAAATTTAAACTTGTGTGCTGGGACTCTTGAAATTCTTACCAAGATGAAGAGGCCCTGGTTGGCAGTTTCCTGATGGGTGGGAATGGTGGAGAAGACAGAGAGCACCAGACAGCTGAACACCAGCAGGAAACTGTGACACACACACACACACACACACACACACACACACACACACACACACACACACACACATACACACACAGACAAGGGCAGCTTAATGCCTACAATTGACCACAGACAAGATCTAGTTTCACTTGAAAATATATTTTTTCAATCTTTAAGGACCCAGAATGAATTAAGACGAATGAATGAAAGTAAAGTGGGGCACGGTGGCGTAGTGGTTAGCACGTTCGCCTCACACCGCCAGGATCCGGGTTCGATTCCCGTCTCGGGAATGTGTGTGTGGAGTTTGCATGTTCTCCCCGTGCCTCAGGGGTTTTTTTTTTTCTCCGGGTTCTCCGGTTTCCCCCGGTCCAAAAACATGCACGGTAGGTTGATTGGCACCTTGGAAAATTGTCCCTAGTGTGTGAATGTGTGTGTGTGTGCCCTGCGATGGGTTGGCATTCCATCCAGGGTGTATCCTGCCTTAATGCCCATAGACACCTGAGATAGGCACAGGCTCCCCGTGACCCGAGGAAGATCGGATAAAGCGGTAGAAGATGAATGAATGAATGAAAGTAAAAACTAAATCAACAAAAATATAACAGAGGCGTGAGAAGTGCTCAGATAAAACCGGGGAAAAAAACAGTCTGTACTGATTCTGCGGATGTGGCTGAGACCTTGATCCGACATGCTTGCGTTGGAAATAGAAATCTAACTGAAGAAATTCGATCCCTACATCCTGGCCAAAGCTGTACCGTGTGTGAGATGGTCTGTTTATTTATTGTCCTTTACTCCACACTTGCCACACTGGTCTGTATATTTGTGTAGACTGTTGTGTGAAAGCATCCAACAGTGGTGTAACTCGTTCCACTATTGATCACACTATTTAATTAAAATACTTATAGAAGTTTACTTATTTTAAAAGAAGCAATTAAACTGTAATTATTTTAGAATTTCATTAAGTTTTTTTTATTATGATATATACATATATATATATATAGATATATATATATATATATATATATATATATATATATATATATATAGATATATATATATGTTATAACCATTTACCATATCATTCATTCATTCATTCATCTTCTACCGCTTTTATCCGTTCTTCCCTCGGGTCACGGGGAGCCTG
This sequence comes from Kryptopterus vitreolus, assembly GCA_030449085.1. NCBI lineage: Eukaryota > Metazoa > Chordata > Actinopteri > Siluriformes > Siluridae > Kryptopterus > Kryptopterus vitreolus. The sequence continues at coordinate 17,265,516 of JACRUU010000007.1, forward strand.
TGCCTATCTCCGGCGTCCATGGGCATTAAGGCAGGATACACCCTGGATGGAATGCACCCATCGCAGGGAACACACACACACACACACACACACACACACACACACACACACACACAATCACACACTAGGGACAATTTTCCAAGGTGCTGGGAGGTGTTGGCTTAGTGGTAAGGTGTTGGTCTCTGGACCAGAAGATCGCTGGTTCAAACCCCACAACCACCAAGCTACCACTAGTGGGCCCTTGAGCAAGGCCCTTAACCCTCAATTGCTCAGTTGTAAGTCGCTCTGGATAAGGGCGTCTGCCAAATGCCACAAATGTAAATGTAAATGTGCCAATCAACCTACCGTGCATGTTTTTGGACCGGAGAACCCGGAGAAAAAAACCCTGAGGCACGGGGAGAACATGCAAACTCCACACACATGGTTGAGACAGGAATCTCACCCGGACCCTGGCGGTGTGCGGCGAACGTGCTAACCACTAAACCACCGTGCCCCACCATTTACCATATCATTAGAAGAAAATTCTAAAGTACTTCACTTGTACTGAAGAGCATGTTTTACACCGGTCTATGAACAACATTCATCGCTTTACATTGGCACAGTGGAAACAAATGCAGTCTGAGTGTTTCACTTTTATTAGTGCAGTTTGAAATAAGAAAAAGAAAGAAAATGAAATCATCAATAAATGACAAAATATCATTATCAGAATTTCAAAACTCTACATATCAATAACTGTCAATGGTACGCTCTCAATTTTTGCTTTTTTAATATTACATAATTAAAAGAAAATAACCAAAATAAAGCATTTACAAAAGATATGATGCACAGTTTCTAACTAATAACTTAAATATCACTAATCAGATCAAGCATTCGTTGTTGACATGCTGAGCACACTCTACTCAGTCATCTGAAGAAAATCATTTATACCGTTCTAAGCTAGTTTAATTATCGAGTACACATAGAGTACATGACCACACATAGAGATTATAGATCTTGCTCAACATATTGTTTTTTATATTGTTTATATTATATTGTTATTTATTTCTATTTTTCCACTATTTCGGAATTCCAGGAATTTCTAGACAGTCATTATCTTCTTCGCTATATTGTTATAACCATGCAGGCAAACAGTACGTAGCTGGAACATATTACTCAATGTCCTATTGAATACTACTACAAATTAATGAAGCGAAAACTTTTAAATACCTGTAAATTGAAGTAAGAGAAAACTAGGACTAGTAAAAACTACTAACTAGGACAGGTTGAGTGTAGACACACCTAAGACAGATTAAGTTAAAGTTGGCAGTGAATTTTACCACCTGATACAACACAAATCCAAATCATATTATTTTTACATTTAAAAAACAGCTCTAACTAGTGAAAATGAATTCAGGATAAAATACATCTATACCTCTATATTGTTCAGTATATGCAATTATATTTATACTGTTTTATTGTTTTAAATCCGTTGAATTAGAGTGAAATCTTAGAACTCAACAATAAAAACAACTTTGGTTGATCATAGTCTGTGATTTACATTACTGTTAGTATGCTTCCCAGACTATACTTGGAGAAATAACATTCTTATGAAATGCATTACACTATGGCTCTCCAATCTTGAATGTATCTTGAACTTTATCGACTAATTACTATATATTAGAAGCATAGTCTATAGTCGAGTATAATCTATACAAATATTGATTGTAATATTTCATATACTATTATATATAATAGCATTTTGAATATTTCATAGCAGAGCGCATAAAGCATCTGTTGTCCACTTATCAAACCATAGATTTATGTAAAGCAACATCAGCATCACTCAACCCATAAAATAATCAGAAACAAGCACCTGAAATGACTGCTGCAGACAAAAATAGCTTTTTATTACCATGTGTGTTTTGATTATTTGTCTAACCACATCACAAGAATAGGGCATATGTGCATTTATGCTCTACACACATTCTATTCTTCTCCCGGCTCAGCCTAGCTCATTAGTTCCGAACAGATACAGAGAGTGTGTAAAATGATCCAAGAAAGACAATAGGAGACCTGAATCAGCACAAATCAGACTGAATAGGGGAAGAAGGGCCCAAAAGCAGATCCATTTCTGATCAGGGTCACATTTCAACAAAGTGGCAAATTTTAGTCATATTCTCTTTTTCTAGAGGGAAAAAATGGCAATTGAAAAAAAGCAGAAATTAAATCTTCAAATCAGCAAAATGGTGGTCTCTGGAGGTCAAAGCAAAAAGCTATTCAGATTCCGGCCCCGACGTGCACGCCCTGGCTGTAAATCATATCAATATTGGAGTCTGCAGCAATGCTCTTGATCATGATGGTGGTGGAGATGAAGATAAGAGAACTCCCAGTTAACTTGTGTACACAGCTTGGGGTCACTTTCAGGTGCGCTGTTCTCATACAGAAGATTATTTCTCGTGAGCATGTGTACATATTTACACACTCCTGAACGTGATGTATGTAGAAAGTCCTAATGATAGAAAAGCCATATAGATAATGTTGTTAAACTGATGAGGAGATTGTCAATCATATACTGCATAACTGCCTGCATCAATTACTGCCTGTTGTGTTCACAGCAAGAGAGTAAAAATTACATAAAGGTACAGCTTAAGATTGATTGAGAGTATGCCTGATTTAGAGATTTGGCCCAATGTAAACATTTTAAGGAGTGCAGAATTCTCTGAGAGTGATGAATGGCTCTTAAGTTACTTTTGTTTTGTTGATGGCTATTCTAAAACATTGATTGAAATAGTTCCTAATCAATTATAATATTTGATCAAGCTTATATTCATTTAATTCATATTGTATTACATTTTATTATTTTATCTGGTATTTCTAAAATGCAGAAATGGAAAAATAATCATCAATTTCATAATATATTAGTGTTGTCAATAGACCAACATTTCAACTTCGATACGGTAACTAGATTAAATATCACGATATCAATACCAAATCAATACTATGGCCAAAAAAAAACAAAACAAAAAACAAACCTATAGGGGGTGGGGAGATAGATAAATTATTCTATATATCATTTCTATATTTTACTGTTTTTTGTTCGACAGCCCATATAGACGACTTCTGGGTGACACTGTTATTTGATATTTAAAAATGTAATCAACCTTTAAAAAATGATATATTTCAGATCATTACCATAAAGTTCCAGCTTTACAATTACTATCATTTATTATTACTCATACTTAATAAAAGTGTATTTTATTACTTTTTTTTATTCGTAAAGCTTCATATTTGACAATATATAGTGAGCACATCAAGATTTATAATAGTAGAAAGTGGATTATTGTAAATACAGAATGCGCCAAAATACACAGTACTGAAACTAGCGCATCACGAAAGCACCAGGCATTGCTCCAGCTGCATGTGTTCCTAATAGTTAAAAGGAAATTGTGTTGTGCACTTTTGTTTTAAATGAGTTTCTCGATGTGGGAAAAAGTATTATTTCTGCTCTTTGGGAAATGCTGCGGTGGTGCGCTGATCAGATCATTTCTTCCAGATTTACCAGGACGATCAAGAATCTCTGGTCTTGCTGCAGCAAATCTTTTCAGGACGAATCATTTCACGTGGTATTGACTTCCTATATCGGGCCCTTTCCCCTGATCTGATGCCTACTTGTGAGGAACTTTAAAGGGGAGCGTGTTCAACTGTGAGGATCCGCCAAGAATTGTAAGAGCAAATTGTCTCCCTTTTACAGGACCCTGCCGCAGCCTTGTTCCGGGATATGTTTGAGAATGTGCGTAAACTATATGAACGCCGTCAATAGCAAGGCGGTGCACACGTCATGTATACGTATTCCGTGGTAAATCAACACGCTAATAATGTGTATGCTGGTTTCTTTCAGGGAAAAAAGATCGCAGATGATAACAAGGTAATATTTTTGGTCTTTTCATTTCAGTACTTGTTAGTCTGGCGCCTACTGTAATTAGGGAAGTCTAAGATTAAAGTCTTGAAACCACACATCACTTATTAAGCATTCTTAGACTCAGTACATCTCTGGAGCCATGCCTCAGTGCATCTGAAAGGAGAAAAAAAATCTCCCATTTTACCGTAAATCCAACACGCTTCCCAAACACTGCCCTCTGTTATTGAACACTCGGAACTACAGCTGTCACTCAAGAGGTAATCCACTTTCGGCTGCTCCCATTAGGGGTTAGATTTGGCATGTGCATCTGTCACTCTTAAACGTACCGGTACTAAAAAAAGAAATTAAAATTAATATTAATTTCTTGTTAGTATATTTCTTAATAGTTTCTATGTAAATATTTTAGTAGTCGTTTTAATTGTTAAATGTGGCTCCTTTAAAAATTCCGGTTTTGGTTGCTTTGCATATAATCTGGTGATAAGTTTATACGATAATATATACGATAATATAGTGAGTCGCTCATATCTGTTGTGAATGCACAACAGATATGCAATTTAGGGAAATTTAGAAAGAATGGCGGTATGCACATTGCTGGGTGTTTTTTGTTAATAAAACACATCTATTCCCTCCCCTGAAATAAATTACACCCATCAACGGTCTATCAGTGAATCTTCCTTATTTGCGCTACAGTGGGAGACCTGAATATGGGTTGGTCGGGATAACAGATTTAAGTTCTTTCCCGCCGACAGCGTAACTTCTTCCTAGGGTGGTGTAACAGACAATAGTTGAGAAACACTGGATTACGGCATGATTTTAACTGAAACGTGGTTTTGATTTGAATGATGACAATCTGCTGCAGTTTCATTTCGAAAAATACAACTGATTTAGAATGTTAACTTAAAGCGCCACCTAGTGGACAAATGAAAGTAATTAAAAAGTAATCAAATGTAATCACTTTATACTTTATACTTTATAAACTTGTCATAAAGTAATTGAAATGTTACACTACTTATTACATTTTGAAAGGGCAGTTTGTATTCTGTAATCTATTACATTTCCAAAATAACCTTCCCAACACTGTTTACCTGAACAATGTGCAGCATTTCTACTCTGTCATGTTGACCTAGCGAGTTGTGCTAGTAGACAGGCTTGATTGCTTCATATTCCTTTCTGAGGAAATATCAAGTATAATTCAAGAACTGTATATTGGAGTGTACTTCCTACATGCAGGGGTAAAAAACGGGGGTCCAGATTGTTCACACTGATACATTTGCTATGGATGAGTCTCACTGAATGTAAAGCTTGTTCTTTAGTGCTGTTACTGGAAAGCAGAGTAATTCTCAGCTCTCGAACAATTATTAATGTACAAAAACCCATTGTACGCGTGATGAGAGACACAGGATATTTGTCTAAATATGCCGGATGATGAATAGGGTTTTATATAGTGCTTAGCTGGACAATTTGTCCAGGCATGATCGATGAGGGGGTAAACAGATGTGCTGAAACGTATTCGCCTGGTGGTTTACAGGAAGGTTTACAAGTATCGCACACCTACCTAAGATACACACACATACACACACACATGACAGAGAGAGAGAGAGAGAGAGAGAGAGAGAGAGAGAGAGAGAGGGTTTTGTATTGGTAGAGGAAAGATGGTAACAGTAGAAATTTCTATAAATAGCACCTACAGGCCTTAAATAGCGATAGCCAGCAAATTTGTCCAGGCATACACCAGAGCTCCGGCTTTTCTAATCCCTGCTGAGCAAAGTCCCTGGGGACTGTCAACTTCTCCAAGGCAAGCAAGACCCAAAATACAAGAGGAAAAAAAATAAAGAGCATGGCATAGCAAAGTGTGGCAAATTTCTGACTAAAGCCCTTCATGGACCAAACAAATATTACTACTTCCTAATAAACCAGGTGCGTATTAAAGTGCTGAACAGACATGACTTTGGGTGAGAGAATATAAGCTTAATATTCACAGAAGCCTGATTTCCAGAAAAGCACACGAAAAATGACATCTAGGGCAAGTTTTTAAATCACATGTAGGCAAAATGGTACACATTGTTTATGTCTAACAGTAAACAATAATATAAAAGATGGTAAATAACTGCTTATAGCTGCTATGATGTGAGGCAGGAATTCAGTAATTAACTTTTATTTCATTTATCAATAAATATAGAATATATGGATCTATGGACAATTAACCATTTATTAATAAGAAGAGAGAGGCACGGTGGTTTAGTGGTTAGCACGTTCGCCTCACACCTCCAGGATTCGGGTTTGATTCCCGTCTCGGCCATGTGTGTGTGTGGAGATTGCATGTTCTCCCCGTGCCTCAGGGGTTTTTTCTCCGGGTTCTCCGGTTTCCTCCCGGTCCAAAAACATGCACGGTAGGTTGATTGGCACCTTGGAAAAATTGTCCCTAGTGTATGAATGTGTGTGTGTGTGTGTGCCCTGCGATGGGTTGGCATTCCATCCAGGGTGTATCCTGCCTTAATGCCCACAGACGCCTGAGATAGGCACAGACTCCCTGTGACTCGAGGGAAGATCGGATATAGCGGTAGAAGATGAATGAATGAATAAATAATAATAAGAAAATGTTTATGTTGTCAGAATGTGGTGCTATATGAGCAGTAAAACTCTGTTACAGTAAAATGATCCACTTTGGGGTGTTCATGCATCACACCACCCTGTTATTGATTTATTCCTATAATAACACATCCTGTCACATTTTACTTCATAGCTAATAAATACATTCTAATATTTATTTATTAGATATATTTTGATAGAATATTATTTTAAGGATGAAGGCAGTTCTATCTTCATATAACAGGAGCAGTACAGATATATTGTAACGCTACAATAAAGGAAGACATGAAAGAACCCGCAGAAGAGATTTGTGTGGTCACAAATCTTGTATGTTAAAGCATTTCAGAAGCTTCAAGAGATTATCTCACACAGTGTCAGGCATACAGCTGTTCCCAGTTGCCGTTTCACTGATGTTGAGCATCTCAGTGTGAACAGGTTTAATTTCACATAAAAATCTAAATAAAATGTGACATTTAAAAAAAGCACTAATTGAGGAAAAGGTGCATTGTTGATTATTTTTTTTTCTTCTATTTATTTTGTCAGGGACTAACAATGTGTAGTACATTAAAGTTCAGGTCCTGCCGTGCAAAAGCCAGGAGTCAAAGAGAGTAAACGTGTCCATGATCTCTGCGGCGAGGTGACTGAAATTTTTTTAGCAATCAAGGTGATACTAAGCAGTAATGGGAATAGGCAGCAATGACAGCAGTAATGGGAATCTCCTGTGGAGTGAATCTTTTAAACCCATTTTAAAAAATCTCTTTATTAGCGAACATATCCAAATTATTCTGGAGGACATGGGAACCTTTTTAGGAGTTACTTGAACAAGCAAGACCAAAACCTGGACATAGGTTCTATTTTATTTTATTTTATTTTATTTTATTTTATTTTATTTGTTTGTTTGTTTATTTATTTGTTTACATGTTATATGTTTCCATTTACCACTTGCCTTTCCGTGGTCACTCCCTCATATTAACAATACGTTGTTATTATATTGTTATCAATGAGATTCACATGGTGCATATGTTCGGCTCTGTTGTTAATGTTTTGCTTTTAATTTAAAAAATCAATGAAATTATAATAGGATGAAAAAAATCTCTTTAAAGTGTAATCTTATTATTCAGGAATTCACCCTAGATTATATTAACCAGTGATCAGGATTGAAAAATAGAACGAATAAATGATTAATGATTCTCAATAACCTTACAACATACTCTAGTTTCAAGTGAATTTTAAATAAATAAACAAACCAAAAACTAATTAATAAAAGAAAAACCATGATGGCTTAGTGCCAAACAACAGGAAAAATCTTTCTGTTGTGGGATGAAGTAAAATATTTTTTAAATATATCAGGAAATAAAATAACAACAACTTTACATTTCTATCAGTTGCTTAACTAGTTTATTTAATCACTACTGTAAAATCCATAGAAAATTCATTTTGTTACAGTTTTAAAGACTTTGGTCTGTTTTCTATTTAAACCCATATGTTTAAATACAGGTACACAAATGAACAAACAAACAAACAAATAAACAAACAAGCAAACACCTTGTGGCCTTCTCCACATTTATACAACCACCTGGAAGCTCTCACTCATCCCAGTTTGCAGCTCTGGTTTGAAAGGGCAATGTGCACAATCATGGGCTATTGTGGAACACTGTTGTGTGTTTGATATTTGCTGAGGTGGCTGAGTAGTGCGGAAGAGGGGCTGTGAGCATGCTTAATTGTTTTGTGGAAGGTGCTGAGAGGCTTGACATTTCCAGACAATATCATTACTGTGCACAGACAATTATCACCAAGCTTTAACTCAGGCACCATAAACACCATTCAGCAAAAACAAGCTGTCCCCTGGCTAAACTTTCCAAATTTACCTCAAATGCACAGAATATACCCAATGTAAATAAATAAATTAATTAATAAATAAATAATAATAATGATGATGTTGAACTGATAACTGATAATATTTATATATACATAAGCTGTGTGTGTGTGTGTGTGTGTGTGTGTGTGTGTGTGTGTGTGTGTGTGTGTGTGTGTGTGTGTGTGTGTGCGATTAATCGTACGATTTCCTTGTGTTATTTCATGATTTATCGCACGTTAAATGCCTGTTTTATATATATATATATATATGTATATATATATATATATATATATTAGTGTGTGTGTGGGTGTGTGTGTGTGTGTGTGTGTGTGTGTGTGTGTGTGTGTGTGTGTGTGAAAAACACTAAAGCACTAATATGCACAATCACCACACATTCTATTGCCCTTGGTAAGGCATTTATGTGCTGACATTTCACCATCCAATGCACTGCTAACCTTACTCTTTAAAAAAAATCCCAGACCATTGCAAAACATAATGCTTTTATTTACACATGGGGCAAAAAGAAAAAGTGAAGTCAGAGCCTCTGGGCTACAGTGCTGTAAAAAGCAGGAGAGTTGATTCCAGTCATTTATTTATAAAGCGTTTTCCTTTTTTTCTTCTTCTTCTATTTCTCTTTCTCCAGACCAGAGCAGTTAAAATGATTCACCCCATTTTTTTCCTCACAGCTGCTTATATGTTGTTGCACCCACATATACAATTCTCAATGTCCAACATACATCTCTTTTTCCTCACCAACTGGCAAAACACATGTCTCAAAGACATCATGTGCCCCACCTATACTTTTCTCTCTTTTTTTTAGCAAAACCAGGACATAAAGAGTCTACAATTCTTGTTTTCCCAGACTAATATAAGGTTAACAGACACTGGCTTAACCTTGTAACACTTGTGCTCCACCCTTGTCACCTCTGCAATGAGCATAATTCTTCCCATTTGTTTGTAGACTTTGGATCTGAGCCACTGAGCTTCTCTCCAACCAGGTCTAGTCAAGCATTTTCTGGACCACTTTCAAATGTATGAGTTGGCTTTTCCCCATGAATCCCCCTGGCTATTTATTAGTGGGATTTCACACGTTCATCACCTCATAGTACAGCTGGTATTATCAAACTGTGCTTCCCAGAAGGATTTCTTTGGTTGATTCTTTCCAGGCTGTCTGCAAGTTCTTTCAGTACTATTTTATCCATCTGCAAAAAAGTACCCACACAGTGATTCCCACTTCCGGGAGCTACCACCTGGTCCTCAAGGCTTCTGATGTTTTGTGGAATAACTCCATGATGAATTCAAGAGCTGGTGTGGGACTTACCCATGAGCAAAGACAAAGCTGTAAGAAAAGAGGTTCATTTTTGCTCAATTTTTCTGCCATGTTGTTCGGGGTAAAGGATACCACGGCAAACCTGAAACACCTGCATATGGTAAACTGTTGCCAGTGTTATTCCCATAAGGTAGAGATACCCTGAAAGAAAATCTCCCTCTCTACATTTGGCAGATCCCTGTCTATTTGATGTCTCCTGAGATTTTTTTAATAAGGGATGGTTGGCCCTCTGCCACTGATCCTATTAAAGTGGCCAGGGAGTGTACTTTATTTGAATTGTATTTATTTTCATTTCTACTTTCAGATCACAATGAACAATGCTTTCTAAAGTCCCTCTGGAGTGAGTAAATAATATTCATAGCTTTGAATATCTGTCCATTATAAGCAACATGTTGAAGTTATCTAGTCAATGTTTTGTGACAGCTAACAATTAGAAGCATGCTAATATTTCACAGACAGTGATATATCCATCATAGTTGTCCTTTCTCCTTGTTTGCATACACTAGTTTGTGAGAATTTTAATATATGATATGAAGATTGACATCCACATATGTGGCATTTGCGATTAGTCATTCAACCTTGTGGCCAATTTTTTCAGTGTGGGAAGAAACCAGAGAACTTGGAGGAAACCTACCGAAACATAAGGAAACCATGCATATATAAACTTCAATCTAAAAGATAATTGCCATAAAGGGTGAACTTGAGATCCTTTGAGCTCTGAGGTATTAATGCTACCTGCGATACCACCACACTACCAAAGGACACAAAGTGGTTTTATATACACCATCTTTCATTCTACCCTGCTACGCTTTTGAGCCTCTTGGTCTCCCACTTTACGGATTTGATTATTATTTTCGCTTCTCATAATTAGCTCCACCTCTTCCTCACTCCCACCTTCATAATTTGTGCAGCTATGCTAAGTTGTGGTCTCTAGTGTGTATGTTTTTTTTCCACCTTTGAATTTTTCCCCAGTTCCCCCTTTATAGTGTTCTCTTGTTATTTTGGTCCAAGCATGGTTTCGCCTTTGCAAACTGTGTGCCAGTTTTAAAGTGCCTAAAATGCACAAATACCACAAAGTTCCCCTGATTATATAAAGGAAGAATTATGCTAATCTGTGGGAGCAAAAGATTAATCCAGTTAATCTAGCAAGAATGTCTTTTATATAAAGAGATTAGAATATACTGAATTTAAAAACAATAAAACAAAAAAGTGCCTTTTTCTTTTAATGTTTGATCTCTGAATGAAAGAGATTTGTTTTACTTATATGTCGGGATAAAATGTTCATGCTGCAGGTGGTCAGCATGTCAGGGATATTTTTATGGATAATCCAGCCAAGAATTAATATTTCACAAAGAGCACAATGGAATTTGTCAGGTGGTGTTAGTTGTGGGGAGGGGGTGTGGGTGACGGTGAGGGGGGGGTGGGTGAGGTGGTGTGTGGTGTGACGGTGGGTGTGGGTGACGGTGGGGAAGGGGTGTGGGTGACGGGTGGACGGGGTGGGGTGGTGGGGAGGGGGTGTGGGTGGTGTGGGTGACGGTGGGGAGGTGGGTGTGGGTGACGGTGGGTGGGTGGGTGGGTGACGGTGGGAGGGGGTGTGGGTGACGGTGGGGAAGGGGTGGGTGGGTGGGTGGGGACTGGTGGGGTGACGGTGGGGGGGGTGTGGGTGACGGTGGGGAGGGTGGGGGGGGGGGGTGGGGTGACGGTGGGTGTGGGTGATGGTGGGGAGGGGGTGTGGGTGACGGTGGGAGGGGGTGTGGGTGTGGGGGGGGTGACGGGTGGGGAGGGGGTGTGGGTGACGGTGGGGAGGGGTGGGGTGATGTGGGGAAGGGGTGTGGGTGACGGTGATGGGAGGTGTGGAGGGGGTGGGGTGACGGTGGGGAGGGGGTGTGGGTGTGGACGGTGGGGAAGGGGGTGGTGGGTGACTGTGGGGAAGGGGTGTGGGGTGATGGTGGGGAGGGGGTGTGGGTGACTGGTGGGGGAGGGGGTGTGGTGACGGTGAGGAGGGGGTGGGGGTGACTGGGTGGGTGACGGTGGGGGGTGGGTGTGGGTGACGGTGAGGGGGTGTGGGGTGAGGGGGTGTGGGTGACGGTGGGCTGGGGGGTTGTTGATGGTGGGGCAGGGGGTGGGTGGGGGGGAAGGGGTGTGGGTGACGGTGAGGAGGGGGTGTGGGTGACGGTGGGTGGGGGGTGGGGTGACGGTGGGGGGGGGAGGGGGGTGTGGGTGAGGGGGTGGTGTGGGTGAGGGGGTGTGGGTGGGTGATGGTGGGGAGGGGGGGTGTGGGTGATGGTGGGGAGGGGGTGTGGGTGAGGGAGGGGGTGATTGGGGAGGGGGTGGGGGGGGTGACGGTGAGGAGGGGGTGTGGGTGACGGTGGGCTGGGGGGTTGTTGATGGTGGGGCAGAGATTGTTTACTTGACCTTGGATTAATTAACAAGCAGACCATGACTTGTAAATAATCAGTGCAAGTGGCGCCATGTCTAAAACAGTCGAAGCGAGTCAGGTGTGAGGTTTAACCAAATAAATACAATATTTATTATGACAAATTGTGTAGCCGAGACAGATTCAAATATAGAAATATAGATGTATTTAATAGATTGCCTTAAACATAAATTTGATTATACAAAAAACTGTCCAATTGACATCTATATGATGAAACCAATTATGAATTGAGGATTAGGAACAACAATGCTGAGAGTAACGCTGTGGATTCTGTCCACATATTCTACGGCATTCTGCTTTAGGAGATGCCTTCCTTTAGTTTAAATCATTGCATTTCATTTCTGTGTATAATATTAACACTTTTCAAGTCACTTTCTTTGTACTGGTGCATAATGTTAAATTCTGGGTTTCCATAACAATGCCCTGTGACCAGCAAGTGAGAACAACTGACATCTTTACACTCTAAAGATAAGCTTTATCTGGAAACACAAAGGAAATTTGAAAAGGATTTCTAGTGCTATCTTACCGTTATTGTTATCATTAAGTGTATTATTATAAGGTCACTCAATAAACGTCTTTGACCAGTACTTCAAACAGAGTATCTCTGGTTGACATGAAAGGCATCAGTGTCTATTCAGGGTTGAGTCAGGGTTACACTAGCCTGCCTGTCAGCACTATAGCAGCTGTTACGAGACACAACACAGAGCATCCAAGACAGTTACATCACCCGTACACACCAACTCCTCTCTGTGTCGACCACAAAGCGCATTGCTAAAGTCGGTCTGCTGCCTGAAACAGGCCACTGTCTGTCTCTTGAAAACATAACTGTACAACGACAACACAACTTATCCACAGCGACCTGCATGTCTGAAACCTCTGAAACATCGGCACGCCTTTCCAGTGAATCATTTCATCCAACAGTGATTTGACTGGAGTATATGAAATATATATTTACATATGTACATTTGACATGTATACGTTTAATCCTGAAGTTTATTCAAGTTTTCAGCATTAACTATCATAGAATATTTTCCATGAGTGACCACATTCAAATAACTATATATACACAACAATGGCAATAATGACAGATAAATAATATTATATTTTTCGTTCAGTAATACTGAACAGAATACTTTACATAACGCTGTATACTCCTACCTGCCAAATACAGCTCTGTTAAAAAATAATAAATGTACCATTGTGTAATCAAACAAGGATTTATGCCACATAAAATAAATATTTGCACTGTATGTCCATAAAAGTAATTATATTTAATGAAATAAAAAAATTATAGTTAAACTAATCGACATGAGAGATAGATACAGAACAAAAATGTACATCTGATGTATTGGTAAGATACAACACTCATCTAACATACCAGATTTGGCAAGGAAATGGTTTCCTGAGGCATCTGGACATTACAGCCGGATCACATTATTTGCAGTGTTGCAAATACCCACAAGAATAAATCAAGGCAGATTGATCTTGTTGATGTTTCACCATTTGTCTGCAGCATTTCTGCTATGTAAGGGAAATCCAGCCATTCAGGAGAACTGAGGAATCCCTTTGGGAGAGTACTGATATACAGAGATGTTTAACAAAGACCATGATGTGAAATGCATGGCGCTTTTGACAGAACATTTATTAGCCTCGCATTTCTTGACATTGTGTGAAATCGAGATGTTACTTACAGTAAAGATATACTGAATCAATTTTTCATTGGAACTACAACAACTAGGCTTAACATTATGACCACCTGCGGTCATAATGTGTGTTGGACCCCCATTTTGCTGCCAAAAACAGCCCCGACTCATCTAGCGTTAACAGCATCCATATTTTTCAGCAGTGTGAGCTACAGAAGCTCATCTGTTGGATCGGTTGGATTCACTCTCCATGTGCATCAATGAGCCTTGGCCACCCATGACCATGTCAACTGGTTTTACCACTGTTCCTTCTTTGGACCACTTTTGATACATACTTACCACTGCAGACCAGGAACACTCCCATAAGAGCTGCAGTTTTTGAGACGCCCTGACCCAGTCGTCTAGAAATCACTAATTGGCCCAATTCAAAGTCTGTCAAATTCTTACACTTGCCCATTTTGCCTACTTTGAGGACAAAGTTCTGCCTAGAATTTTGTTAACAAAAAACGTGTGGTCCTCCATGCTTTCTTCCACGTTTGTACTTTCAATGAACAGACGTCAAATGGAGTGATCTGAATCTCTGACACAACTTCAGAAATAAAGTTGAGGGAAGCATTACTATCCAAATATAGCAGTGATGGCTGGTCATGTTCTTATACACAAGACTATTGATCTTTAACTTGACAATTAAACTATTAGAGATGTGATAATGCATTACATATGTGGAATAATAAAAAAAAATGATGTGATATAGACATGGTATACAGAAAACCTTTAACCCTTTCATTCTATGGGAAAACAATAATGGAAGAAATAATCCACCTGGTTCACCTCCATTACATTTAAGGCCCATATTTCACATTTGCCTTCTCGGGTCGTGCTGATGTGCGTTATAGAGATGTGTCAGCATTTAAGTGTGTTTGCTTATTTCTGTAGACTTTCTGGGGCCTTTGTAAGTGCCTAATGATACAAGTTTCTTCCAGATTAAACCACAAAAACTAATCCTTATTTTGACAGCATGACTGAAATCCACAAACTGGAAAATAAATCCTGAAAGCACTACTATACCAAATCACAGAACAGTGACAATAACAGCAAAAGCTTGACATATGAACAGGTTTTATATACAATTGATATTTGTCCCTCAGTGTGAGGCAGGTGCGTTTGATCATTTGTGGTATGTTATGTACACATGAGCTGTGCAGCCACTGACCAGCCTTTTAGTTCTAAGCCATAGGTACATTGACAAACACGTTGTAGTTCAGTGGTTTAAGGCGCTCTGCTACTGATTGGAAGGTTGGGGTTCGAGCCCCAGTATCGGCAAGATTGCGCAAGACCCTTGAGCAAGGCCCTTAACATTAGGGGTGCCGTATCATGGCTGACCTGCGCCCTGACCAAACATGTTGGGATAGGCAAAGAAAGAATTTCTCTGTAATATAATGTATATGTGACAAATAAAGGCTATTCTATGATTTCTTTTGTTTTTGACACTTATTTAGATCAATACATATAACCTTGTTAAGAAAGTACTTTATTTCTTTAGAAGGTTTCTAGAGAAGGGTCCAAAGTGCTTTAATCCAAAATAAAAATGAAAAAGCAGGAGCCAAGAGCCAATACTAGTTATTAGTGTTAATACTAATACTAGCAGGAGCCAAGAGAAGTACTTCTGTTCTTTCAGAGTTTATCTGCAGGTAACTGTTTGTAATCCAGGCTTTAATACAGTGTATACAATTTAAAATAATCAATCATTTTACATCTAATGGGGTTTAAAAGAAATATAAAGTGGCATGTCATCAGCATAGCAAGGATATACCTTGAAAGGAACTTACCAATTTCCTCACAGGCAACAAATACAAAGAAAACAGTAATGGAGCCAAAACTGAACCCTGAGGAACCTCATAAGAGAGAAATAGAGAGGCAGTTGATGAGGCATAAATTTGAAGTCTAGAAAAATAAGTAAGAACTATTTCTAAGCTGTTCCACAAATTGCCAACCCATCGCAAGGCGCACACACACACACACACAATCACACACATTCACACACTAGGGACAATTTTCCAAATTGCCAATCAACCTACCGTGCATGTTTTTGGACCGGGGGGAAACCAGAGATTGCGGAAGAAAAAAACCCCTGAGGCACTGGGAGAACATGCACACTCCACACACACACGGGAGTGTGTGGGGAACGAGACGGGAGTCAAACCCGGACCTTGGAGGTGTATAATCATTAAGTTTATAATACATACTGTAACACACGTATGTGAGCCCCAGTGTAACAAAGGATGCATTTCTCCCTGTCACACTACGCAAATCCAGAGTCAAACAAGTTTTACAGCAGCTACAGCAGAGTTTCATCCCAACCTGCAGGACACAAGCAGCTCTACAACACAGAACATTACACTGGATTTTTTTTATTGTAATATATCCTAGCATGAATCCTCGGCATAAAAATCACCCTGAATTATAGTATATTTATTTATATATATATATATATATATATATATATATATATATATATATATATATATATATATATATTATTATTATTATTACAAAGCTTATTATTTTTTTTTACATATTTTTTTAAAACAACCTTAAAAAATATTTATGAAATGTTTGACTCTTTGTAGAAGACAAATTGTGCACTTATATAGGGGGATCACAAAGGTATATAAGCACGCACACTTACTTGCACAAACATTGCAAAATTTATGGCTCGATGACACCGAGTGCTGTGCACAGTACAGAATCACGTGTGCTTTAATGGAGAATGAGCTGCTGATGTGGTATTTATGGTCCAATCAGGCTGACCTTTAGGCAAAGCTTTCGCTCTCTATTCTCTCCTAATGGAAACTATTAACACAGAGCGAGAGAATCGTCTCCTGGAAAGGGGACACGGAGAGATAGGAATTCGCTGTACTGTGATACTGAAATTAATCATCAGTAAAGGCATAGAAAGTGGCGTTTTGACGGATAAGCATGAGCATGCCTAAATAAACCTCTAATTATTCATGGGCATTGCATTATACAGTATATCTGCATAGTTCAGCATAGATGAAATATATTTATATATAAATGTATATTGCTGAAGGTAAATAAAAATGTGAAAAAATGATAAACAAGTTTGATATTTGTCCTGGAAATTAAGAATCATGTTTTCTTAATATTTCATTACTAGCTAACAAAATATATCAACTATAGACTACAATTAGAAAAAAAACAATTATACTGATATACATCAACCAGGTTCAAGTGTGTGTGTGAAGTAGACACAAACGTACACACACACACACACACACACACACACACACACACACACACACACACACACACACACACACACACACACACACACACACATACACATTCACAAATGCCAGACTCATGAGTGAGGAGCAGGGAAAATCGGCCCTTACAAATACGCCTCTATATTATGAATTTGTTTTAGTGCAGTCTCCATGGTGAGGTTTCCCCACATGTTTATAGAACCTGCCATTATAAATTAAAGCGGCCTTAACAACACTTAGGACATACATGAAGCTGTAAATGGAGGGTAGACAGTGAGAACAAGACAGACAGAGCTAGATAAAGAACGGGGGACACTATTTAGGATTGAGTGGAGAGTTTGACATGGGTTCCCTATTAGGGTAAATAGTCTGAATATGTGGCGTGTCCCGTTTTAAGTCACACTGAACGCAAAGATTTACTGTCCGTCGTCAGAGAAGCTACAAAACAACCAGCAACGGCATTAAAACTATATATATATATATTATATATTATATATATATATATATATATATATATATATATATTGAGCCACATATATTTTTGTCAGCTATGGATGCCTCTATGTTGTTGAGTTTTATGTTGCAAATTTATTTTGCAAACACAGATACCTTTTAAATATACACACAGTAGGCAGTTGATTAGGAACACTATACTAATCCTGGGTAGCAGCTTCTTTTGCGCTCAGGGCTTCGAGGCAGGGATTCCCCACGGTGGAATATTCCCTAAATAATTACTGTTACATTTAGATCTGTCATATCAGTCCTGTGCAGAAGAACGCACAATATAAAACAGTGTACCTTATTTCACTGTATATTATATCTGGGCGAGTCTCATATATCTGTTTATCCATTATAGAATGGATATACAACAGATCTCATGCTTACTACTGAAATCATATTTGGAATAAGTGCCCACACACACACACACACACACACACACACACACTAATTTGTCAGAAATGTGTTATTTAAAAGGAAGTAATGGGTTTTACAAATGTGAATAATGACACACACACACACATTCTCACATACACTTTTTTTTATATAATTGTGACTCACTGTGATTTGACTTTGAGCATGTAGTAGTACTGATTATAATCAAAAGCCTTTTATAATCAAAAAATTTACCAAAAGAAAATCATTTCTTCCTGTCTGCAAAAACAAAATTAGTGAAGAGGAAAAGGCTTTTCTACAGATGACTTACCAATCAAGAAGGAAAGCTGGATATATTGCATATGGGCTCACATTTGTCAGGGGAAAAAATGCATTTTTCTGCTTTGTTTGCTTCAACAGTGTAGTCATCAGTTTGGGCTATAGTTAGCTAATAGATTTTTCTTTTTTGAACTACAAAATCGCCCCTCAGTAACCCAATCAAAATCTCGCCGTTAAAACAACAACATAATCCACAAGCCTGTAATCATCATCATTTACTTGTACGTATCCTGGTTTGCACAATGTTTGTGCTAAACTGAGCTGATATCTGAGCCTTACAGACAAAAATAGCCTTACATAAACATAACAGTAGATTACTGCAGATTAGAGGTGTTCGCCCTGGTGGGGCTCATGCCCTTTATAATGGGATTTACCTCCGTGTTTTATCTCTTAAAGTATTAGATTGAGTTACCAGACCTAGTAAATATTAATAGAATGGAATATAATCTTCTTGAAGTTTTGGTGACCTTCTTTTGGTCATTATTATGTAAACCAGAAGCATATTAATCAACTACTAAGCACTTTAGACTTTGGATAGTGTTTCTGGGAACAGGAGAAAACTGTTTAAGGCAGCAAGTCCTAGTTGTGGGAACCCCCGGACATATTCCATTACTTTAGGACGATCTCTTGCACTTTATATATATATATATATATATATATATATATATATATATATATATATATATATATATATATATATATATCATATATATAGTGCAAGAGAGCGTCCTAGAGTAATGGAATATGTGTATATATATATATATATATTTCGTATATTTTCATAGTGATACTGTACAAAAATAAACAGAGCACAGATGACACTTATGCTATAAGAGGAAAGATAGCTTCGGCAAAAATCGCAGTGCCTGCAGTTGAAATATATGAGTGTGCTTACAGCTTACGTTCATCATTATTCTTGAAACCCAAAACCAGCAACTGTACATCTTGGGAGAGACAGGCTGTCCCAAGAGGAAACATTTCTGCTCAGAAAGGAGAAATGAATCTGCCTTATCGTCTCTCATAGGGACTCCACCGGCACGCCAAGGACAAATCCGTGTTACTCTGTCTTTCAATGCCCACCATTTGTCAAGTGCATTTCTAGTTCTCTTATATACTTTACTCTCAGCTCAATCTCTTAACAGACTATAGTGTCACTCGGACTGTCCCCATTTGTAGCATAATTCCATGAAGAGGGGAAAGTTCAACAAGCTGAGTAGGTTAATGTTATGATCTGATCTGCAGAGCCAATGTGAGAGAGAAGGGGGGGGGGGGTTCAGTAGGAGAGAGGGAGAGAGATTCCTGTACAGGGAAACCACAAAGATCAATGTTGCCAGGAGGCCAGTCCAAATAAACAGAGGTACAATCCACCATTATCTTTTGTCATGTAATAAGCCTGTGTGCTCCTACCAGAAATCAAAGCAGAGGAAAGACACAGTGCAGGCCTGAGCACCTGTTCTTCTGACGTGTTCAACACTTCCTGTGTATGACAGGACTTTTACAACAATTAAAGGGAGTTCATGACAAGTTCATCACAGCATTTCGGCTAAGTGTTTTTTTAAGGGCATTCTCCATGTCTTATATTGTGCCAAAGCTGATCACAGTGCATATTTGTTCTTTTATTTCTAAGCTTCTAAATCACAAATTTCAAATAGCAGAAACCATTTTTACACTTTATCACTGTAGCCTCGGTGGAAGAATGTTCCTACAGTTTTCTAGATTTCAAAATACTGGATTCAAAAGATTAAGATATTTAAGAAACGAAAGCGGTATTGAATAACAATCATTTAGAAAGATATATGTATGCAAGTGGTATAGAAATGACAATGCAGGGAAGTTAAACTTTATCTATCTTTATCTAACTCCAGGATAGAGCGGTTCATGATGAAAGAATTAGTGGCATCTAGAAAATACAATTTGGTCCTGTAACAGTCCAACTACACAATTATTTTGGCTTGATGTGAAGTTAAATATCCTGACGTAAAAAAAAAGCTAGTTAAATGTCATTTCGATTCTAGCCAGTCATGGGGAAATGCGGCTTAGTGAGCAGGAAAGAAATCATTTTAGTTTCTAGGGTATATAAATCCATAATTCTGATTTATAACAACTTTCTACACCTGTTCCCAATACATGGGCTAACTCTAATCAGCAAAACTGGCAAGAGAAAAAAAACAAAAGACTAAACATAAAAATGAGATGTGCTTATATAAGTCTAATCTGCAATCTGTAAACGCATACCAGCATTAAGCATTAATATACAGTACATGTTTCCTTCGGGAATTGGAAGGAAACCATCCTCTACTGTTCCTGCTGCAACCTTGAGCAAGCATCCACAATCAGAAAGGACAAAGTGAACGTTTCATCAGGAAATGTCTGTGCTCTTATGAAAACCCAGACATGCTGGAGCCAAAGTACACCATTTGAAGCATTGTGTATAGAAATGGGATTCATTACGATCCATCAACAATCACTGTAGAAGCACATAGGTGCACCCTGAATCCATAGAATCTTAAACATGTCCGCTCATGTCATCTGACAGGCACGTGAGAGGCAGGAGTTTTGCGCATGTACTTGGCTACCCTTTTTTTTTTCTTCCCGGGATGCCTCAGCTCCAGAGGCGGCTAACTGTAAACCCACCAAGTCATCTGCTCTGCATTAATTCAATCTGTTTACTCTGACACTAATCTCATTTCTTGCTCGATTAGACGTTAGCGTTCATGCACATCATCAGTGTGGAAAAAGATGATGTTTTTTTCTTAAAGGGGCAGCTGCTTCCCTGACCTAATCTGGAATGCTGCCTTAACAATAATGACAAACGGTGAAGAATCAAAACATCTGGAATTAGAAGAACAGAGATAGAAAGATAGTCTTTTGAACACGCAGCTCAATTAGCTCATTCTGCTGAGCTTCATCTTTCATTCACAATCCCCGGAAAAAGCCTTCATTAATCTCCACTCTGCGCTTAATCTCCGATCTGGTATTCATCAGCACCAGCATTATGAGTGTCACATGACAGTCTCCAAATATTGGATTTCTCTCTGATATTTAGTTCTTTTTAATCTGTATATTGCAAAAGAAAATCTCTTAGGCTTATAAGCGTTAACTCTGGGTATCATTTGACCTGATCACAGGAATTTACCAATCGGAAGATTGGACCCAAGAGGCTCTGCGATCGCTGAGGCAGGGCAACTCGTAGTGTAGCATACTCTGCATCTTAGGGTTCAATTAAAAACTGCATGAGGAAAAAAAAAGATAATGGGGTGTAAAACCGACTAGGGAGGAACCAGCGATAACTAAATAAGGAACTCCATAATGGCTCGTAATTTACACACTCTGTTGTGAATAATAAAATAAGCGAGGGTTGCAGGTTAAAAGGAGATGAAGAAGGAGAAACTTCCAGGAGAACTTTTATGATCTCCTTAATCATCAATAGACACAAATTCCATTGTCTGTATTTGTCAGACCACAAAAAAACATTGGCACCCAGTGATACAATATATCACAATATATCAACATATCAACATTGGAATATTACCAAGAAGAAGAATGATCCAGACAGGAAGTGGTGCTTTAAAAGTAGGTTTACGTCTACAACCTGAATAATAAATACTATAAAAATTGGAATTTGGAAATAATTACTGTAAAAGGAAATATTAGGAATCATTTTCTGACACTGTAAAAAAGATTGTTAATATCTGAGACGTGTTACTGCGTAATAGAAAGTTGTGCAGTGATGTCACATCGATGCTTTTGGTGGTTTGAAAGGCTGCTCTTCTCTGTATGTGCAGACAAACAGATGAAACTGGAAGAAAGCGCAAAATGATCAGACGCTGATTTTACTGTGCATGTGTTTTTACCGATAAAAGAGCCAGGACTATTACACATCTATTTTTTCAATTATTAAACCCTTCTGTTAGCAGAGACGCACTGGTGGTCTGATTAAGCAGGACAAAGCCATCAAGTCAGCACACTTGCACTGGTTAACAGCATTCTTTCTATTTATAGGTTCTTTGGGTGACACGTTCTACTCCACTGACCTGAGATCTTGTATTGTTCTTCACACACACACACACACACACACACACACACACCACACACACACGCTCACACTCACACACATTCAGCCCCATGTATTCAAGGCTCATTAACATGGCCGGCTGGCAATCTGCTCCATCCCTGTATATGACAGACTTTATCATCTCCCCTTGTGCAAGAGTGGCGGCCCATCTACTTCTTCATGTATTAATAATGAGGGTTTAAGATGATGCTCTCATTAACAGAATCTAGTTCAGATAGACAGGCCTGAGTGCATTATCAAAAAGTTAAGACAAAAAGAATGAAATGATGTGCAAAAAAATGGGCAAAAATACCCTGTAATCATATGACGAATGCATTGTACACAGAAGAGGAATTTCACATTAAGTGGCTTGATTGTTCATCGTTTTGGAAATTAGATCCTAACTCTTTATTAGAAGATATTTCAGAGCATTGCATATCACAGGATAACATATAAAATTGAATGTAGTCATTTAATGTATCCATATAAAATAGAGCAATATATTGTTTCTACATACTGAATATATATATTTTATATACAGGCTATTTACTATATTTTCATTCGATTTTTGAATTGAAAAGGTTTATTTTCAATTCAAGATTGTGGATAAAAGTAAAAAATTAAGTCTTCATAAGTTCAAAAACAGAAACATGTGAAATATATTTATTTGTTTATTTATTTATCCCCATATTATGTTTACTGTGATTAAGCCTGACTCCAGTCATCTGCCGTTCAGATCATTGGATAATCTCAAGATGAAGTCCAGACCTAACAACACTCCTGCTGATATGGAAAAAAAATAAATCAATGACCTTCCCAAAAGAAGATGGTTCTATGCCCATCTGATTTTTTGATTGCAGAGTAATGTCTTTAAAAGCAAAAGCAATGCATTATTAAAGAGCATAACAGCAAAGCAATCATGTAGACCTCTCTTATACATGGACCTCTTTTCTGTTGGTACCCAGGGAACAGATTTTATTTTATGTTTTTATATATATATATATATATATATATATATATATATATATATATATATATATATATATATATATATACATATGCAGTACTGTGTAAAAGTTATAGGCAGGTGTGAAAAAATGCTGTAAACAAAGAATGAAAGTGTAAATTATTTACTTTCATCAATGAACAAAATGCAGTGAATGAACAAAAGAGAAATCAAATCAATATTTAGTGTGAACACACTTTACCCTCAAAACTGCAGCAATTATTCTAGGTACACTTGCACACAGTGTTTATGAAGGAACTCGGCTGGCAGGTTGTTCCATCTTGGAGAAGTAAACACAGATCTTCTGTGGATGTAGACGTTCTCACATCCTTCTGTCTCTTCATGGAATCCCACACACACTTCATGATGTTGAGATCAGGGCTCTGTGGGTGACGTGCCATCGCTTCCACTACTTCTACTTCTTCAAAAGGTAGTAAAACCAAATACTGATTTGATTTACATTTTTTCTTTTGTTCACTCACTTTGCATTTTGTAAATTGACAAAAATGAAAAAAAATCATTATTTATATTCCTGAAAGCATTCTTTGTTTACAGCATTTTTTCACACCTGCCTAAAACTGTAACTCAAAGAATGAAATTTGGGGACATTCCTCTCACTGTCCAGGAATCCATTAAAAAAACTGTCTATACTTGTGTACTTAAGTTTGTATTTACTCTTCATGAATGAATTTATCCTTAGATGGAGACCTAAAGCACTTCTTGTACGTCGCCCTGGATAAGGGCGTCTGCTAAATATTGCAAATGTAAATGTAATGCAAATGCTTTAAACATAAAAATAAAAACGCAACAGACTTAATGCCACAGTATAGTAATCTAGAGGAGGATGTTCTAGGCATTCTCCATGACAGTTCTCAAATAATTGTATAAATCTGTAGGGAATACTCAATGTTGGAATAATATTTAAAAAACTGCAACAAATAAGAACTTTCTAACTGTTTGGTTAGTGTCTCAGAGTTTTTATAATGTGAACATGAAATAGGCGTTCAAATGTGGCCAGTGTGGAGGTGTAATTGTAGGTTTTACTACGTTTTCAGACTGGAATCTCTGGAAACTTTGTCCTGTAACGCAAAAACATAAGCTCTTCAAAGTAGACCCATATACCACATTTAAAATGTTTTTATCATATGTACTTTGGCAATAATTATAAACGAATGCCTCTACATGAGATTAAAAGCAGCCTTTTTCTCATAACAGGTTGCCTTGTGGAACTATAAAGCCTTTTTTTAAGTTTTATTGGCTGCCGTACATCATACAGCTTAACATGCTGGTTAGCGTTCAGACTGCAGTATGTGACCCAGAAAAGCTTTATGTGTTAAGGGTCATTTAAAGAAACCATGTGATTTTCTCCATGTGGTGTGAAGAGAAACAGTTTGAACCTGTGTTCTTGTTTTATTACTGGAATTTGCCTAATTTCTTTGCCAGCTTGTGTAGTGTAAAAGTTCTACACTGGTTCTAAAAAGGGCACTTTGGCTGTGCCAGAAAGGAAGCACCGTAAGAGAGCATCCCCTCCATCTGCTGCCTTCTCACAGACTTAACAGACTTAATTAAGTGACTGGGACATATATATTTACTGCTTAATTGCAAATTCAGTTAAGTGATCAAGAAACACTTCATGCCGGAGCTTCAACGTTCAGTGCTGAGCTCCATAACACAAATAACAGTTCAGGTTTAAAGAGATCATTCAAGGAATTAACACGCACTGTTGAGCAAAGCTAGGACATCCTCAGCTGTAATAATATCTCAGGTAGACAAAAGCACACACTGGGATTTAATGCGCCGCTCTTCAGACACCAGTTATAAATAAAGTACTTCCTGCCAATTCCTGCCAAATATTCTTGGGTCCACAAATACACTATGTGGCAGCAAACACATCATTTGCAACTCTGTAGAACGCTGGTGTTCATTTTGTTATGAAAATGAATTTATAGACTTATGGAGAAAAATATTAAATCTGAGTCTGTCATTATAAATACATTCATATATATATATATATATATATATATATATATATGTATATATGTGTATTGTGTGTGTGTGTGTGTGTGTGTGTGTGTGTGTGTGTGTGTGTGTATACAAATATACACATTATCTTCATTATATTTATATATATATATATATATATATAATATATATATATATATATATATATATATATATATATATATATATATATATAATATGAATGTTGTTATTGAAAGATGATCAACTTAAGTGTAGTGACAAGAAACTCGGTGGTCAGGCTGTATCACTCTTCACATTGTCGTGTTTTAGCTTTCTTCCTTATTCATTAGCTATCAAAAGTGTATTATTAACAGTTCAGCTGACTTTTTTTTTTTGCAACCTGGATTTGTAACTGTCCCAGCGTATATACACCTACTCCAGTGTCTTTTTTTTTTTTTTTTCTCTTTTGGCTGCTCGGTTTAACGGCCCCTCAAAGGACTAGACTGTTTGCAATCTCACGTTTGGACACACATATAAGTGTTGTTTTAGAGACCCGGTATGTTATAGTTGGATAGTTGAATAAGTTTAATACTTGAACATCCCTGCCATGGTACACACACCATATATATATATATATATATATATATATATATATATATATATATATATATATATATATATATATATATATATATATATAGTATATATATATATATATACATATATACATATATATTGTGTGTGTGTGTGTATTTATATATAAATATGAAGTAAAGCTATTAAAATTTTTTTTTTAGTTTAAAGCCATGCAGGGCTTACTTACTGTAACTTTAGTACCAGTTTATAAAAGCAAGCGAGAGAGATGGAAAGGGAGAGAGAGACTTGCTGTATGTTGTCGTCTTCTGGGTTTCCACACATGTAAACAGATGGTGACAGACAGCATGGTTTGTTTAAACTCCAGTAGGTGAGGCACTGCAGACTGAACCCTCTCTGTTCCCGGACAAATGGCAAGACACTTTGTGAAGACTGATCGTAATCACAACGATTGTACAGCAATTGTACTCTGGACAGCCTTTTGTGAATCATAATAATTATAAGTAACCAAGATAACTGCTGTTTATTCAGAATATATTTAGTGCAAATCTAGCTATCACACCTGTATGTGTTTGTAAGTTTGTAAGTGCCATTCCAGATTTAATCCCTTTATTGTTATAATGATCTCGACTTTCAACTAAAATTGGGAATGTACTGGTGGGGATTTTGTTTAATTCACCATAAGAGAATAAAAGAGATCAAGTACTGATGGTGTGTGAAGAGGTCTAGGTGGAAGGTGTTCAGAGGGACTGAGATCATGGCCTGGTGCAGGACGCTTGAGTTCTAGAACTCCGACTTTGAAATGTTGTCACGGACGTCACTTTAATCTAAGTGGTACAAGTTTGAGATTTTAAAAATTCAAAAATTTTAATTATAAACTTTTTTATTATTGTATATGCATCAAATATATGTAGTTTATACATAAAAGACCACTTTTTCAATATTCATTTATTTATTTGTTTGATTAGATTTTTTGAATTAATTTTTATGCATTTATTTTTGGATTTAAAAATGTGCATCTGGAAGCAAGGAAAAAAGTCCTTGTAAGTACACACATACTAAATTTGGGCACTAGGCATTAGAGCACTTTCTGATTCTGATACTAAATTTAAAAGAAATTCATTAAAATCAGAGTTATAAAGCCATCGTATAATATATGACCAGACAATATATGTCCTCAATAGATAACCTTAATAGCCTTTATTTAGGCAGCGCTGTGCTTAGCGTAGAATGCCGCGTGAAGGGCAGACTCGGGTGTGAGCAATCACAGACAGAAATTCACGGAGATCATACTACTAATGGATAACTAATACTTTTTTGGATTTGGACCTATGGTACTGACCATAATATATGACCTATGTATTAGAGAGTAGATGTGAATTCTCCCTCATGAGCAGGAGACCATCCGTCAGTTTAAGCCATCCGGGATTGATATGCTCGTACCTGCAGCGGATGAGTGCGTAATAGGCCAGAGATATGTACCGTAACTGCTGACTAATATAGGGTCTAAGCAAGCGATTGGATGAAAGTAGATGATGTCCATCAGCAGGGTCTTTACTGTATATATATAAAAAAAAATATGAATCTAAACATGTAGGAATACCAGTAGTTTACAGCAAAGCATTTAACTTTTTTTTATATTTCTATAAGAATGTACAAATGATTAGTTTATAATGCATGATTATTCATTCATAAAGCTGGAACGCTCCTGAAAGTCTTTTTCATTTTGCATTTCATTAGATTATTTCTGAAGTAATCTGATGAAGTATTTATGCCATTAAAGTGTCTGATGCCTGACATAATGTAAAAGTAAATGATGTTCACCACACCTGATGTTTTGCATAATTTGGGGACTTTTTGCCTGTTTGCAGATTCAGGGAAAAGGTGTCATCTAGACCAGAACTATACTCTGCGAATTGTCTCGAAAAATAATGGGACAAGAATTGCATTATAAACAGGCATTAATTTAAACAAACATTAACTGTCATATAAATCATAGGTTTACTTTGCCTTCCCTGTAAAACGTGAGATTGTGGTGCATAAAGTGTTGTACGGATGGGGCACTTGATTTCTGGGATCTTCCCATTGCAGAAGTGTCTCTGTCTCCAGGTGAGCACGCGGCAGGTGTGCAATTTAGTCGAACTGCGTTATTTTTCTTGCTGCGCGTGCAGAAATGCTGCTCCACATTACTATCTTCACGGATATTATTTATCAGCTCGACACTACTTTTTTTTAACTCCCCCCCCCTTCCCTCGCTCCCTTCACCCGGTCAGGTGCACTAGAAACAACGCTTGCCATTATGAGTGAATAGGTTTGACTCACATGAACGCATGGTAGATGAAGGCGCATCCTCGCGGTCTCTCCAGCACGTTATACAGGCAGTTCTGGATCTTCCGGTAGCGCTTGCTGGAGGCGGACACGGTGGCTCGGGGACCGGGGGGAGCGGGGTACGGGGTTCCCAGCAGGCCGGTGCGCTGTGAAGGCGGTGCGCGCTCAGGACTCGGAGGCTCGGTGTTGACCGCCGCCAGCGCCACGAACTCCACGCGCCGGTCGTCGTCGGCTGCCGGGGGAGCGAGCATCCTCACACCGCCGTTATTAGACGGGTTGCCTAGCATGCCTTCCGCTCGCAGCACAACGCGTTAGAGCCGAACTCAACTCTCATACAAAAGCGCCATAAGTGTCGGGATTAAGTCTTATTATTAATATATATATATGTGTGTATATAGTCTAGAGCGAATGGAAAGTGAACCGGCACGTGTGCGCCTATCATGGAAAAAAAACAACAATAATAATAAAGCAGTTCACTTGAAAAGCAATTCTCTTAAAAGCATGTTAATGCGCGGTGACTGAATCCCAGAACGCACCTGCGCGCAAAAGCAAAAGTTGAAGTGAAAAGTCATCCGCGCGTCACGGGGAGCTGCTGATCTGGAGATCCTGGGCATCAGATAAAAAAAAGAGCCTGTTCATGCTGAACCGTTAGCTTCGAGCTCCGAGCACACAAACCGGGCAGCCCTCTGGTCCTCCACGCAGGAACAACCCTGGAGACAAGTTGCGTGAGACATGTTTAAGCGCGCGGTCTCAGAGCGCTCAGTGGAAACACCGGAAAGTTTGGCGTCTCCCACGTGCTCCGTGCTCAAACAAACAACCCCCCCTACCCTTCCATATACACACACACAAACACACACACACACACATATACAATTCCACACTATCCCAATGTTGCTCTATGATCTTCTTGATGTAGGTATTCACAGAGAGCGCTACCGAGTCTGCGCACTGAATCCACAGAGGTGAAACTGACCACGAGAGATGAGACGATAACTAAACCCATAATACTTACCTCATGGTCACGTTTCTCTCCTAGGTCTACTACTGCAAGACTTCTCAACACTTTTATAAATGCCTGAATACAATCTAATTATTACTAAATGTATTACTTATTATATAAACGTGCACATTTATACATTGGTACTTATTGGCTTCCTGAGGTGTTACATTCTTGAACGTTCCTCCAAACTAAGCTTATTTGTTCCAATTTGACATATTTATGTACACCGAATGGATGTAGGGTTGTTTCATATTTAAGTCAATTCAAGTAAGCAGTCAGACAAACCATTAAGAAACAAAAACGTGTTCTTTTATTCGGTTTGTGTGACTTTTCAGAGTTTTTCAAAACTGGAGGATTACATAAAGCATCACATAAAGAGGCTGAACTGGAGAATCCTGGGTGAAATATGGAAACCCACATGGATATGAGGAGGACATGAACAGAATTTGGGGGGAGGAGTAGTAGCTCAGCAGTGTAGCTCAGCAGTCTAAGGCACTGGGCTATTGATCAGAAGGTCGGGGGTTCGGTATCATCAAGCAGCCACCCCAGGGTCCTTGGTAAAGGCCCTTTACCCTCTGTGCTTAGGGGTGCCGTATCATGGCTGACCCTGCGCTCTGACCCCGGCTTCCAAACAAGCTGGGATATGCAAAGAAATGATTTCACTGTGCTGTAATGTATATTTGACATATAAAGGCTATTCTCTTCTATCTGTGACCTGAGCTCAGGATCAATCTGGAGATTAAAGGTTATGTTCTTCTTCACCATGTCACCGTCTACAGAAACAGCCAGATGTTTTACAGTGTTGGCTTTTTTGCTGTTGTTGCATTTGCTCTACATCACTTGTGCTAATTAGAATGAAAGGTTGTGTTTGTACGACCATCGCGTGGCACACAACAATTCAGCATGCTGCACATGAATACAAGTAAATACTGCAAATACCGTACATGATTATTGTTAAAGTACATTCTAAATATGCTTGACAAGAACAGAGCACGCTACACAAACAGCTCAACAATATAGGCGGTAAAAGAAAAATTCTTTGTTCTGAAAGGTAAAAAAACAAAACAACAAGAATAAAAGATTCTGCTTAGGAAGCGCTCTAATTCTAAAAGTCTTATTACATGAAACAATTTAAAATCAGATAATCAAACAAAAACTAGAAGAAAGGCAACTACACATGAATCTATCTACAACAAACTTTTGACATTGACACATGCAGAAACCCAAAGTTAAATAGGGGCACTAAAAAGGTATAACAGGGAACATGTTTGAGTGATCAGGTAAAGCAATGCACTGTGGGTTTTGGCATCATCAGGATATTTACATATATTCATTCATTCATTCATTCATCTTCTACCACTTTATCTGATCTCCCCTCGGGTCACGGGGAGTTTGTGCCTATCTCAGGCGTCTATGGGCATTAAGGCAGGATACACCCTGGATGGAATGCCAACCCATCGCAGGACACACTCACAATCATACACACATTCATACACTAGGGACAATTTTCTAAGGTGCCAATCAACCTACTGTGCATGTTTTTAGACCGGGAGGAAACCGGAGACGCCGGAGAAAAAACCCCTGAGGCACGGGGAGATCATGCAAACTCCACATACACATGGCCAAAACGGAAATTGAACCCCCCATCCCCCCCCGGCGGTGTGACACGACCCTGACTAATATAGGGTATATTAGTTAGTGCTAACCACTAAGCCACCGTGCCCTGATATTTACATATACATATATACATTTACATATAGATGATATTCATAATATTCATTCATTCATTCATTTTCTACCGCTATATCCGATCTTTCCTCGGCTCACGGGGAGTCTGTGTCTATCTCAGGCGTCCATGGGCATTAAGGCAGGATACACCCTGGATGGAATGCCAAACCATCGCAGGGCACACACACTCACATTCACACACACATTCATACACTAGGGACAATTTTCCAAGGTGCCAATCAACCTACCGTGCATGTTTTTGGACCATGAGGAAACCGGAGAACCCGGAGAAAAACCTCCTTGAGGCATGGGGAGAACATGCAAACTCCACACACACATTGCCGAGACGTGAATCGAACCCGGGCCCTGGCGGTGTGAGCGAACGTGCTAACCACTAAGCCACCGTGCCCCCTCATATAGAATATATGAATTTGAATTTGATGCACAGGAATTTGAATATGCAGAACAGTGTGGAGGATGATTAGAATATAACCTATGAATTATTATTAACTGACAAGTTGGCTTAATGATCATTAAGTTGACTATTACCATGAGGGCAGTGTTTGTTTGAATTAGGGGTTCCAAATTATAGCTATGACGCACCAGTAGGACGTTTGAATTGCCTGCCAATTTCAGGACTTCTCATGGGATCATTGATATGGAAAATTACTCAAAGACCCCCCAAAATTCCAATAAACATATCTGTGGCCAGCTGTTGAAACTACTAGTGGCAAAAATGCCATGTTGGTCATGCCAAGGCGAGATTATCCTACACGAGCAGGTGCTGGGGATTTTCACTACAGTGGCCTGAATATAGTGAGTTATTGTGCACTCTATGCTAATTTTCTCTAACAACAAAAGGTTAGAATTGAAATGTAAATCAAAACATCAAAATATTCATTGGAACTTGGTCATTATTTGTGGCATTTAATAATCTAATGACACGTGTACCATTTCTACTAATAATTCAATCTCTTTATAGAGTGCTTCATAAAGTGTAAATGATAAACCTCATGGTGATGCAAACTCAAATTATTTATCACTAGTGAGAAAGTGTGAGGTAGAGATGGCAAGAAAAACTCTCTGAGGCAAAATAAGGGAGAAATCTTGAGAGGATGTAGTATTCCAATGGAACAGATTCTCATCTGGATATGTGTGTGTGAATTTCTCTTGTATATCGTATATACAGCGCTACAGTGTTTCAATAGTGTAAACAGTGTAAAAAGGATCTTGAGTAAGAGCACCGTTACAGTTTTAACCTTATGCCCATCATATCAAACCAAAGTGAATAACTTTGTAAAGAAGGAGACTGAGGGGCAAAGAACAATAAACAACAATTATGTCGACGGCATTTCCTGTTCATGGTAGGCCAAATCATCTACTACCATGTCATTTAAACATAGAAAAAAGTTTTAAACATAGATCCAAGCCAAAACATGATGACTTCATAATGATGAAATCCTCTTATTGTCACGATCAGGCTTCATCCTGAAACCCTGATGGCACTAAACAGCTGGGAAAGGTCACTGTCTGATGCAGGTCATAGTCCTGCCTCAACGTCCACAAAAAAGCCTTTTCCTAACCACAGTTTTAAACACGCATGAACCGACCGTTTCCTTCTCATGTAGGAGCCAAAAGGGGATCAACAATAATGGGTCTTGCCTTTGCACACATGCATGGGACGCACAGATGCTACATTCACTCATCTCCCAAGGAGATGTATTCAAGATCATGCGATTTAACAGAAACTCAAAGACACATGAGATTGATTGGACCTCGTGTCTTCCCTAGACAGCCGGGAAAGTGTGCGCTTTTCCCAGACCCCGATGCCATTTTAAAATCCCTCTTCCTCTCAGCTTGCTCTTTACCCCAGATCCTATTTAGCACATGATGCTGTTATTGAGAGAAATGAAAAGAAAACACGCAGATTCATGCTGAGTGAAGTGTTCATGCTGTGGCCCTTAAGGAAGAGGGAAGGTCAAAATGTCATTCCGATGCTGACCAGTTTCTTAATATTTCCAAAAAAAGTGGATATTTCAGGCTTCACTCCTTGTGTTTGCTATTATTATGTATCCAAAATGTCCCCATTCCTCATAAAAACAGGCAGTCAGCAGTCCGGGGCAGATTGGTGTGAAACATCAAAAAGAGTCACTACAAGTGAAAAGAGAGTGTGCTGTGATCGTGCCAGAGAACTAAAAAGGCCATTTGTATTGTACATTGAATTCATCGCTTGACAGCCAACATGCTAAGCACAGCCACACCACTGGAAAAATATATTCGGAACTGAGGAAAAGAATAAGCTTCTGAGTATAGGATCTGAGTATAGAGGTCAAGTGCACCCCGGCTTCACTACACACTTGCGAAATTAACCAGAACTCGAGTTGATTAACCAGCCTTGGCCGCACACGACCCCGTCGCCGGTGCATCACTATTCCATCTTTGGACCACTTTTGATAGATACTGATACTGCAGACCAGGAACACCCCACAAGAGCAGCGGTTTTGGAGCCGACCCAGTCGCCTAGCCATCACAATTTGGCCCTATAAAAACTCACTCAAATCCTTACACTTGACTTTCTTGTCACACATCAACTTTGAGGACAAAATGGTCACTTGCTGCCTAATATTTCCAACCCACTAACAGGTTGTAAACAATGTTATGCCTGTTTGGTGTGTATACAATATATAATCAGTACAATTAGTCCAAGTGATCCAATGGACAAATCAAATAATTCTTGCTACAGACATTGCAGATAGACTTACACCGCTGATCGATACGGTTTGTGCATGACGGAGTTTGCAGTCAGGACCAGTGCTGGTTTAAGTGATTCCACATGCAAGTACATAAAAGCATTGAATTAACATCTGTCCACATTTATAATAACTACATAGAAACAAATAGTGCATGATTGAAACTGTCCAGTTCTCACCCGTATATGCACACACTATTCATTCATTCATTCATTCATCTTCTACTGCTATATCCGATCTTCCCTCGGGTAACGGGGAGCCTGTGCCTATCTCAGGTGTCTATGGGCATTAAGGCAGGATACACCCTGGATGGAATGCCAACCCATAGCAGGACACACACTCCAATTTTGCCAATCAACCTACCGTGCATGTTTTTGGACCAAGGGAAATCGGAGAACCCGGAGAAAACCCCCCTGAAGCACAGGGAGACTCCACACACACATGGGTGAGACGGGAATCGAACCCGGACCCTGGCGGTGTGAGGCGAACGTGCTAACCACTAAGCCACTGTGCCCCCTGCACGCACTATATATGTTTTAAATATATTTTTATATACGGCCAGGATTAAAAAGATAACCAGTTATTTAAACAAAAGCAAATAAATACTAGATAGTTTGTTGAAGTAGCAGATTTCCACTGTCTTTAATCTTCAGTCTGCAAAGTCTGTGTGAACTGAAAGCAACGGCACTTGTGTTACTTTAAAAAAAACATGCTGTTCTTCACTAATTATATAGTGAGCACATAAACTGTATTAAATGAGAACCTGTCATAAGACCACAAGTATAATAACATTATAGTTCTGGTGACAATTTGTATGGAGAAAGTGCACTGTGTGTATGTAACAATAGAAAACACTCTTAATAAAAAAAAAGGCATGATGCAGCACAGGTAAATGGAACATTGAACTTCATCAATTATTAAAATATAGTTCTCCTTGATCAGTACACTTACTTTTGTATGTACATTAAGTACAGATGTACATTCGAAAGCGAGTGTTCCTACTCGATTAGAAATGCCAAAGAATTATGGGTGTGCTTAAGCAGGAACACTCAATTCTTTTTGTTTGTATGGCACATTTAACAATGGATATTGTCTCAAAGCAGCTTTAAAGAGATAAATCGGTTATAAAGTTGTATGAAAGAGTGTATAACTTTAGTGCCTAGCAGTTTGTTCTTTACAGTTGTAATTAAATTTCAGCGTGAACTCAACACCTCCAGTATTGTCCCAGGTGATTAGCTCATGAGACTGACTAAGAGAATGAAAGAATGAAACATATAAATAAACATATTTTGGTTTGATCTGGCATTTCAGTTTACTACATAATTCCATAAGGATTTTTTGATAATTTTGATCTATTTGATCTGGTTAGCATGTTCGCCTCACACCTACATGGTCGGGTGTTCGATTCCTGCCTCAACCATTTGTGTGTGGAGTTTGCATGTTCTCCCCGTGCCTTAGGGGGTTTTTTCTCTCGGGTTCTCCGGTTTCCCTCCCCCGGTCCAAAAACATGCACAGTAGGTAGGTTGATTGGCACCTTGGAAAAAAAATTGTCCCTAGTGTGTGATTGTGTGTGTGTGAATGTGAGTGTGTGTGTGTGTGTGTATGCCCTGCGATGGGTTGGTATTCCATCCAGGGTGTATCCTGTATTAATGCCCATAGACAGAGACTCCCCGTGACCCGAGGGAAGATCGGATAAATCGGTAGACAATGAATGAATGAATGAATATATATATATATATATATATATATATATATATATATATATATATATATATATATATATATATATATAGGGGCACGGTGGCATAGTGGTTAGCACCGGTTTTCCCCCGGTCCAAAAACATGCATGATAGGTTGATTGGCACCTTGGAAAATTGTCCCTAGTGTATGAATGTGTGTGTGAATGTGTTTGTGTGTGTGCCCTGCGATGGGTTGGCATTCCATCCAGGGTGTATCCTGCCTTAATGCCCATAGACACCTGAGATAGGCACAGGCTCCCCGTGACCCGATGGAAGATCGGATAAAGCGGTAGAAGATGAATGAATGAATATATATATATTTATATACATATATTGTATTTTCACATTGTAGGCAGGTTTGGACTTGATTTTTGGCACATTCCTGCAATTCAGCATGGATGTGATTTAGAGTCTAGGCCATTAATGAGGCCATTGTTCAGCATGTAAATCTGAGGCAGAGTAAAGCACCAGTTTTCACACGTGAAATGTATTTTTCTATAGGCACCATCAGGAATTCTACTATTAAAAATCATGGATGAAAATAATGATCAGACAACAAACTGCTCTTTTCTGGTATATCAAACAGTAAATGTGGATCTGATTATTCGACACAATTCTTCTGCATGTGTATTAATCCTTAGCTGATTTTCCAGCTTACAGGATTCTTTAGTTTGTCCCTTTGTGGAAACTCACATTCTTACATGAACCCAAAACAATGTTTCACTTTAGCTTTAGTAGAATAGTAGAAAAAGCAGAAAAACTTTGCAAAGTTAGAAATGGCTTCTATTTTATTGCTTGTTTGTGTAATCAAGAATTCTGTATTAAACGTCCTGTCACATCAACACCCAGAAGAAGGCCCGTTAGAGTCTATACCACCTGAGGTGCGTGAAGGACTTTAAACTACTCTCTCAGGTGCTAAAGGCTTTTTACTCCTGCACCATCGAAAGCGTCCTGACGGGCAGCATCACTTCCTAGTTTGGGAACAGCATCATTCAGGACAGGCGAGGCCTCCAGAGGATGGTGCGATCAGCTGACACCGAGCTCCCTGCAGGACATCCGCACCAAGAGGTAGGGCCAGGAAGATTGCCACCCTCTGTAACTCTATGTATATACTTTTTCCTAGCTTGTATATATTCAAATCTTATACTTTATAGTTATATGCTATACTTTTATATACCACAATACTGTATTTTATTTATTTTATTTTTGAACCCCCCCCTAGCTGGCCCATCATAGAAAGCATTTCCCTGTATGTTGTACTCTGTATGAAATTCAATTTCAAACCCAAATTTTATGACATGTACATGACATTTATACATGACTATAAATAGAGAAAAAATCTGTAATCATATATACTATAGAAGGAACAAACCCTTTGTGGAATATGATTGAAAAATCCATCATTACACCACATATTTATAATTTAAAAATAACCCTGACATTTTTCTGTGAGGTGATTTATTTTCCACTTTACTTCACTTTAAAATGCTTCGTGCACGTCAGCATTGTATGTCACGTTTCATAAAGAAAGTATGAAGCCTGTGTATTAAAAGAGTGATCATAAATGCTTAAAATCACTGCGCATTGCTCTACATGTGAAGATAGC
Organism: Kryptopterus vitreolus; assembly: GCA_030449085.1. Lineage (NCBI taxonomy): Eukaryota > Metazoa > Chordata > Actinopteri > Siluriformes > Siluridae > Kryptopterus > Kryptopterus vitreolus. The sequence continues at coordinate 17,302,537 of JACRUU010000007.1, forward strand.
TGAACTCTTCAGAAAAATCTTTACAGCAGACCAATGACATTTAGGATTGTATTATATCCTGCGTTATAACCAGAAGCTCTTTTGGGGTGGTAGCTCAGTGGTTAAGGCATTAAGCATTGCACCGGAATGCCGTAGGTTCAAATCCCAGCATCACCAAACTTCCACTGTTTTTTTCTTTGTCGTCAAAATCTGGTGGGGTTATTTATTATTATTTAGGTCGATGAAGGAATGCGGTCTGAAAGCTGAGACGCTTAAAGACTCGTGATTCAGTAGATCAACTCTTTCCACAGGAAAACTGTAAAGCAGACCATAAGGATAAGTCTCAGATAAGTTTCCTCATCCTGCTCCAAATGTATTGCAAAAAAATACAATGTAAAATATAAATGTACAAGGCAACTGCTCCATCTTGTGGTGAAAAAATATATATAAATTCCTTCTGCAATAAAAAGACAAACGGAAGGAACAAATCCGCAGTTGTTGTTGTTGTAGGAGAGTGAAACTTTTACAAGAGAAATCCACGGTGGTGCTTTTACTACAATTTGTATTTTGGGGTTCAGTTTCTAACAAACCAAGGTTTATTTTTTAAATAAATCATTTTAAAATACTTGAGGGGGGGTGTTACCACAGTGTTAAATAGTGCACAGAACAAAGAAATAACAAGTTTGATGTCTGGTCCAAAGATGGATTTTAATTCACAATATCAAACACAAGGGATACACAATTATTACACTCATACACCCTGTATCAGCCCAACCCCCTGCCACCCCCCAACTCTCAAGAACCTGTGCATCCACGCAGACATTTTTGAATGTAGAAAATCCAACAAGAAGCCCTTTCAACAATCACATTTTCAAACTGCAGATCTATACAAGTAAACTAAGAAAAGAAAATGGAACTATTAAAAGTGAATTACAGAGTTATCATACAAACTACAGAGATCAACATGTACAAGACGTGTAGATTATGGCTTTAGCATTAAGTTTTGAATTGTTCACAAGACGACAAGACCAACAAATCAGGGCTTAACAGACACTTCAAGCCAGGACAGACACACTTGTTTTTTCTTTTTCTAATTCAGAACCACACAAAGCTCAGAGGCATTTCCCAGACCTTTTACAAGGCAGAGGAGCCTGGACACATCGATCAGACCACTGTCGCCAATACATGCTCTAACGACACTGCAGGGAAGACTGGACCATGTGGTCTCTCTGTACGGAGGTGAGATCATTTAGGGTCATTTACAGCCAGGTATCTAGTAAGCTCCAGAAGCTCCATGTGGATTATACTGTGCGAGTTATTCCAAACTCACATATAAATATGACAGGTTTTTTTCGGATTTGGAAAAACCACTTTGGCTGTTGTTTAATCTTACGAAAAATACATTAAAAAAATGTTTGGCTGAGGGTTGCCAAGCTTCTTAGAATAATAAGGAGATGAACGTGTGTGTTGCCAGACACCTGTGGGAGCAGAGTGAACTAATCTAACCAGGATCTCCCAGGTTGTAGCAAAACCCAAAATACATTCCTGCCAGGGTGATCGTCTTTATCGTTCTTTTATACCTGCAATTCAAACATTCACATTCAAACAGTGAATCAAAGCCTTATGGCAAAGTGCAGTTAGAGCAGTCGGCCATGTTGGCATTGCATATGTCTGTGTGTGTGTGAAACAAAATGGCGTCCTGTGTGGGTATTGATAGTGGTGTCGTAGGGATCCCTCTGGCCGAGCTGGTCTGGAGCGGTGTGGTTACGGCGTAGTCGGTGCCTGGGAGGAAGTGCGACGCATCAGTCAGCGCTGACCTGTGTGCTGACCTGGCCATCAGCTGTCTGGCTTGTTGACTGGATGAACATGGGTTGAGTTAGCTCCTGACCTGCTGGCATTGTCACCTGCTGGATCTGATACAACTGCTGCAGGGCCGAGAGAGCGACAGAGAGAGAGAATATGAGGATTCAAAGAATGAATGAATGTATAATGTGTGTGTATGATATGATATATATATATATATATATCGCGCGCACACACACACACACACACACACACACACACACACACACTCGTTTTTGTGCAGTAATTATACTACAGTAGTGTCCATAAAAGTGATAATAGCCATTAATTCAACACACCCAAAGTTTGCTATGCTATGCTATGCTATAACAATAAATACCACTAATTGTATAAATGATGTTTTGAATATTAGAACAATAAAAAGATGCATTGATAACATTGAGGTGACTTTAATCCAGTGCCTTTCTCCCTCTCACCTGACTGCAAGTAGCTTCAGTTCAAACAGGCTGCAGCGTTTCCAAAAATCTTTCTTGCTGTTCTTCACTTGCTATCACACCTGCTCATTTTCTGAAAAAGGTACTTCAATGAACTGTCCTTATCTACAACTTCCTGCAAATCACTCTTTCACTTCAACTCACATTTGGAACTCTCTTATGCTGCCATGTGTTCAGCTTTTCTGTTTTCTGTATTAGAAGCAATCCTTTATGTAAACACAAACAGTTTTCTATGAAATAGATTTGAAGGGAAATTGTTGTTCAGTGTTTATATACACACACACACTCAAACAAAAAGAATTACACTTTGGATTTTGCAATAAAACAACACTCCTTGGCATGGCTGATTAGCATGATTAATACACCTGGTCGGTGCGATGGTATTTAACAGACTGCTTTCTTATATAACTAAGAGCATAATCTATGCTCTAGTGGGATAAGGTGCCCTGTCCTACTGCCCCTACCTGTGAAGTACCTCAGGAGTCCATTCTTGGCCTCATTTTATTTTCACTCCATACGCTTCCCATGGGTGTTTTTATTCCTCATTTTAATGCTTCATTTCAGGTTTATGCTGAAGACACAGTTTAAGCTACATCAGAGTGAAGTGAAACAACTTCAGATGATCTTATTCCATCTAATGATGACTGGGTGTCTTCTAAAACGAGCTTGATGTAAATTCTAAGGAACTGCATCAGTCCACACCTCGCTTTATTGAATGTAAAGATACATTTTAATAACATGCTTTAAATGCAGGTTTAAAATGGAAAGCTCCTGAATACATGTCTGCATTACTATCTCCATACAAAAATGTCAGATCTTTTATTCCATCCACAACCTTAAAGTTCAAAGCAACCATTACAGTGTGCACTCCAAACACATGAAATAACATTTTTGACCAAAAGTGAACTTCATTTTATTTGGGATGCAATGAAGGTTTCTGGATTAAATAAAAATTTACATTTTTTTTTTTAGCTCTGTAAAGTTTCTTCAGGACCATTTTTAAATACACTAAACAAATACATTTGAATTGAATTAAAATAGACTAGTAGAAATACTACATGTATTGTGGAACACCATGAGTTAATATAGCTATGACCGTACCTGACCATCAGTGAACTGGTTGAACTGCTGTTGCCCCTGCTGCACTTCTGTCTGCGATACCTGCCAACAAATAGAGCAAAAAGCACATCATGTTCCTGCGCGTTTGCACTGCATTGAACGGGACGAAAACTGATGACACAGCATAATGATCCGTCCAGTCCACGCATCAGTACAAGTTCTCAAATAAAGACCAAGCAGCGACGATACAGCGACCACTTTTATTATAAACACAATCGTGGTGCCTATACGCAAATCGTTTCATTAGTAGTTTGATTGTTTTTTTACCTGCTGAGCGTTGGTTGCGAGTGTCTGTATTTGTCCTTGCACGACTTGTGCTCCTGAAACGGGCTGAGCCAATCGGATGTACTGCAGACCTCCGGCGTTCAGCTGCACCTGTTACACCACCCACCACAAGGAGGAGACAGTGAGCACACTCAATTACCTTTAAGTTACCTGCGTCTAGGGTTGCAAAATTCCATGAAGACTGGAAACTTTCCATGGGAATTCACGTGAATAAATGTAGTAAATTACAGGTTAGAAAATAACTGAATTTAAATAATAATAAATAAAAAAAACCTGGTGCACATAAGAATGTCAAAAAATGACTTCCACAAAGTTTTAAACATACATTTATGTAATTTATGTGAAGTTGTGTTGGAAGCTTTTGTGCAAGAAAATTATACTAACAATGAAGTCAAAAAATGTCTTTTTTTATTTAAAAAAAAAAAGCTTTTAATACTTTATTAGTTTGAATGCATATAATATTATGACCAAACAGGGTTTGTTTTAGATATAAAACAAACCCCCCTCCACATTTTAAGATAGTGCACCTTGACCTTTTGTTAAAATGTTTACCTGGTACTGTACAGTACAATGATTATGGCAAAATTGTTTTTTCCCCACAAATTCCAAAACATTTCCTTATATCCTTAACTCATAGTTTACATGTATTTTTTTTCTCTGTACATAATGCTCACATAACACTATATATTCAACATTTAGGACTGGACAGAGATGTGATCAGCATGGTGTTACAGCTCTTACAGGAATCTGCTGGATCTCTCCTGTGTTGGTGATGATCTGCTGCATGACCTGCATGGTCTGGCCGGCCGGTTGCGCTGCCTGGGCTTGAGCCTGGCCCTGTGCAGCCGCCTGCACTATCTGGACCTGCTGTCCCTCTCCCACCTGCATGGTCACCGGGGCGCTCTATAACACACACACACACACACACACACACACACACACACACACACACACACACACACACACACACACACACACACAGTGAGAAAGTAGGAAAGAAGTAGGTCAGTGAGAAGGGTCAAGGCTCTGAGTGAATAAAGCTACACTTGGGGTATGAGCACGCTACTTGTCTATGGTGGGTTTCCTTCAGTAGAGCTACTAAAGCTTGCAACCACCCCATGTTCTAGACAGCCCTTCAGGAATCACAAGAAACCAGTCCAAGCAATAAGGAGTGGGGCAAGTCTGTGACCCCTGACCTATTGCAGCAAGCAGAGAAACCTGGACAGTAAATCACCGAGCCATGAAAGGCAATCGGCCAAGTCTTCAAGGGAGGACACCCAATACACAAGAACAATTTATTCAGCAGCCTGGCATTATACTGCTGCCGTGACCTCCATCGGTTGAAGGGAAACGATGGATATGAGGTATTTACAAAGCAAACTCTTTATTTCCAGTCATGCACTGATCAGTTTTCTTTTAGTTTACACTGATGCAATGAAAACACCCATGCTTAAATAATTATATAAATTGTACTCTTATAAATGTAATTTCCATTTGTGATGCTATACTAGACTCTAATCACAGAATGATTGCCATGAAATGTACCAGGATATAGGATTGGACTGTGCATTAAATCCAATTAGATTTGACCCAACCCAGACTTTCAGGTCAATATCAGCCCGAGAGCAATACACCGCATCAGATCAGTGTGTCCCTATAATCTCACCGGATGAGTTTTACACAGCGTATAAACGAGTCAAACAGCAAGCCCCTTACTTACAGAGCAGGTGTTATATTAGGGGCGCACAAGGTGCAATTTGGGGTCGGAATATTTTACCGTGATCGGGGTAGCCTGTGATTGAGCTACCTGCACCTGCTGTAGCTGCTGCATGGTGGTCCCCTGCAACACCTGAGGATGAACACATGGCAAGAGGAAGAGAAAGAGAGATGGAGTGAGACAGAGAAGCTTGATCAAGCAATAAGCACATGCAAAGCAAACAGTTAGCGACACGTGGTATAAGATGCATGAAACAAAATAAGGCATTGCTGACATAAGGCAAAACATGGAGGAAAATGATATCGCTCATAAGCTGATGAATAACGTCAAAGAAAAAAAATGCAATTTTGTTGAAAGTGGCGCACTTGTCACAACTTAAGTGAGATTGGGGGGGAAAAAGCAGTAACAAATAAAAGGCGTGATGTGTTTTCATCCTCAAGGTCAAAGCCACAGCAACAGACCACAATAAGTTCATAAAAAGTCTGAATACACAACACTCTACTGTTCATTTTATTTATTCTATTTATTTTAAAGACATGCATTAGTTAAAAAAAACATTCTAATTGATTTAGTCATTAATTCACAATTATAACAACAGGGTGAGCAAAAATGCTGATCTACATTTGTGCATTTTTTAACCCATGTTCACTATCCAGACATATATCCATCCATCCGACCATCCATAGATATAGATATACACACTCTTTATAATGTCATGCTTCTATTCCTGTATCTGGTCTCTATTCTGATGAGCTGTCTTGAATTTAATCATTTACATAAATGCATAGGCTTGATGAGCTGAAACACGAGGCACTCGGCCACTTTAGTTCATCCGCCCCATTTTTATGACATTTGCTACAGTATATTTTTTAATATTCCTGCTTAAGTCACATTAAAACCTGCTGCAAGTTTCACTGTAATCAATTAATTCTGCAATAAAACATGGGTATAAGATTCCCTGTGCATGCATCACAACCATTAACCCCCCCCCCTCCTTCTATCCCAAGAAGGTAAATGTGAAAGCATTGTTCACGTCTCTGACCACCCAGCAAATAGCAGGCATGCTGAAACAGTGCTGATCCTTATACCAAGAGAATAAGGTCCAGCACCGGGGAAAAAAAGAAGAGAGCAAGTGTGTAAAAAAGGTCCTGAATACAGAGGAGGGGATCAAAAATGCTGGAAGGTGAACGTTCGAATAACCAAGAACAAATCAGGAAGATTAAGAACGCCTGAAAAGATCTGAATTAGATAAATGACAAGTACCGAAAGAGAACACACGACAGAAAGATCAGCAAAGTGTTTGAAGGAGGGAAACAAAAATGCACCGTGTAAGTGAGAACAGGGAAGGAATAAAGAGTGTGTGTGAAACGGCTCGGATACGGTGCCAAAAAGAAAGTGTATAAGACTAAAGAGGGGGGGAAAAAAACGGAGAGAAAGCGACAGGAGAAGGGGCACCAAGTTCACATTCAGAGACTGGACTGATGTTACACTGGGGCGGATGAGAGTGTGACTGGGTTCTACTCTTCTCACTTGATAGCGAAGTGTGAATGACACTGTGCCGCGTCCACTTTTAAAGCACGGCTCAAGTAATTGGAGCGAAGTGAGCTCAAGTGTGGGGCTTTGTTATGTGAATGCATGTATAGTCGGATGGTAAAGTTTCAGGTGTCTTGCAGCCACAAAACACAAAAACCTGCATAAGTCAAATGATAAAATACATTTTCAGGGTGTCTTTGTGGGGGGAAAAAGTGCAAAAGTGACCATATTGGGGAATACAGGAAATGCAAAGGTTGTAGTGGTGAGTGTGTGATATATATCACCTGGCCTTGCTGTGGCTGGGCGATGATGATTTGGCCAGGCTGGAGTGTGGTTGCGGTGGCGGGTGTGGCCACCTGCTGGCCTTGCTGCTGCCCCTGCACCTGCACTGCACCAGGTTGCTGTGCCAGTGTGAAGTAGTACTGCACCGGCTCTGTAGAGGCAACAGACTGACGCACCTCCTCCTACAGACACACACACACGTATAGAATAAAGCCTATCAGTAGGTTACATCTCCATAAATTATTTTAACACTGTAATACTAGAGGCTGACCTCCAATGAATAACTAATAAGAAAGGGTTGAGTAGAGTAATGCGAGATTTCATGCTGTCAGGAGCTACGCTGGGGCTTGTGTGATATGACGACGCACAGTAACCGCCCCGCAATATCCAGTGACGCCGGCTCTGATTAAATTATTTAGATGAAAAAAAAGTATTTAATGGAATTGAATTATTTTACCTGGAAATCCACATGCATCCTTTCAACTTTATATTTACTGTATTAAAAAATAAATAAATAAATAAATAAAGGCAACATTTTTTCTTGTGGGAAAAACTGTGACGTGCTGATTAATATCACTAGCTATCAAACAAGGTCACTGGGATCCCTCGTGTGGAAATGCAAGTGAGTGAGGAACATCGGAATGATGACTTTTTCTCTGTTGCAATAAAATCATTGCAATCAAGTAATGAACAAAAATCCACATCAAAAAAAAAAAAAAAAAAAAAAAAAAACACACACGAGCACCAAAAGCGCTACATATTCTGATAACGTAAAAGAACAGAAACGCATTTTTCACCCTGGTGCCAACTTTTGAATAAGGAAGTGAAGAGTCGTGTGAGAAGGAGCGTAAACACCCCTCTCCCAGCTTTGTAATGTCACAGCTGAGAGTGTAGGATGTTTACACACCTGCTCACACACAAACATGACAGCAGCACCAGGAGCCGTCTGATAACATCAGCCATGCTAATCAGAGATTCAATAGCAAGCTGTTGCCCGAGAGTACCGCGTTACAGCTGCCGTGCGCGGTGCTGATGTCTCCCGGAGAATCGAGCCGAGGGGTCGAGACGCTCGTAAAGCAGGGTGTGCTTCGCGATCTCTGTGTCATTCTTAGCCATGGAGTGGACGTTCGGTGGAAGCAAGATGCTGCAAACATCCGACTGAAAGCCTTTACGTAGCCTTACTCCCAGCTTCCAGTCAAGGATGTTTACAGTACCTCCACATCCCCAGCAGTGATGCTGCTGCACAGAGCTCTCCCTCCTCCTTCTCAGGACCACACATACACACACACACACTAAATCAAAACTAGACAAAAACACCACTCCTGGATTCCCACCTGTCGTTTGGGTGGCTTAAGGTCATCTCTTGGGACAATGTCAATGAGGAAGTCAAACTGGTCGAACTTGGTGATAGCCATGGCTATGTCATTCCTCTGATAGAGACAAAAATAGAGAAAAACAAAGTGAATAATACCTTTTAAAACATATAGAAGGATGCTTTTTCTACTAGGTGATATCTTTTTCATATATTATACTGATTAAAGAAATAGTCCAATGAGCTGATTGGACCTTTCTATTTTTACAGTGATTGTTCCATTCAGTGACATTTATTTTAAAAATAGAAATGAACTCAGCTTTGCGATAGTTTCATGATATTTCTGGCCACAGGGACATATTCCAGGCTAAATTTAGTGCAGCGTGTCTAGTAATAATCGTAAGGCCTTTCAGCTTCGAGGCTCTAAGCGACCACCCCCTCCACTTATCCGTGTGGTTCTTTCCACAGGACACTGGCTGCCAAGACCACCAGCCTATTGACACCCCTTACATTAGCAGCTATTTTGAGCCTCGTGATTAATATTTGGTGGCTAAGGGTCATATCCTCGCAGTTGTTCCAGTGATGAGCGTTGTCAGGGTGACCCTGATTGACGCGAGGCTTTCACAAAGGCTGAAAACACACGGCCTTAGCAACGGGAGTCAACACACAAATTTACATACAGCATAACGGGTCTGCTGTTACAGGTTCGGCCGAACTCAAAACTCTACCGCGCTGTAGTTGCGGAAGGCTCTCCATTATACAAAAGAGTTCTTTGAAAAGAATATATATCTTTTTAACATATATGAATGTTTAGTAGCTCGATCAAACTTCTTTTTGTCTTATTTTTTTGCTCCCAAAACTCAGAATGCAAGTCTGTGTGCTAGAATTTGATCAGACACAGACAAGACTGGAAATCTAGCGCTCCTTCCGAAACTAGAGCTCGGTCAGAGATCAGTGACTGGTTGCGAGATATACGCATGTATTTACACGCGAAGACGCAGACGGTTCGCATAACAGGTCTGACGAGGTGAAATAAAGTTACAAAAGGGGAAATAAGTGATTCTCCATTTAGTCACAACTCAACACAAGCTGATAAAGCTGACTTGAAAACAAGCCAAAGCCAATAGAGCCGGTGTAGGAACAGAGAAGAAAGGTTAAAGGTCACCTGTAGTGTGCGCCGCTTGTTGTCCTCGGTGTGAATCCAGGCTCTAAGAGTGAGCTCTGTGATGAAGATCTGAGCTGCTTTGGCAAACAGCACTGGAGCCTCAGCACTGATCATCTACAGTGGGTTAGTATGGAGAGGGTTAAATAGTGAGCAGACACACACATACACAAATTCTCATGGTCACACACACACACACACACACAAAGACAAATAAGGCTGAACCACAGTGTGTCCCAAGGTCTTTTCTCATGTCCGTGACGCTGAGCTCTTAATTGCCTTGGCTTTCTGTTCCAGTTGAACCTTCTTCCCACTCTAAGCTCTAGTTTATTTTAAGCGTGTGAACACCACTCCAGCCGAATGCATGCTTCCCCACACAGGTCTCGCTTTAACTACTCACAGTATCCTGCTCATGCCACACACACTGCACACTCCAACTGTGCAACAGGACAGATCATACGAGTAAAGATGGCCGACAAATTTATTATAAATGAAAGAACTGAAAGAATGAAGGGTCTCGCTTTGTCTATATGAAAGCTTTAATTCCAGGTGATCGCTGGACTAAATATTTAAATAATAAATGTTCTTTTAATATTCTTTTAAAGCAGTGTTGGGGCGGCGCAACATCACTTTTCTGCAGAGGTCACGCCGTGACATATCGGCCGCACATTTTCGTGATACGAGATACGAGTTTCGCAGGTTCACCAAAGTTGAACTCTGGAGCTCAGGAAAAAAAATCATAAGAATGAGAAGTATACGGTGACGAGCGTGTGACACCGAACAGTGATCACTCCCGCGGTCACCCTTACCTTCACGTCCTCATCCAGCTTCATTATTTTCTTTATGCGAGCAAGTGGAAGCTCCTGCACGCGAAAATCCTTCTGAAACAGAGCGGGAGGGTGTCAGGGAATGGTCGTTTCTCTCTAAGCCTATTCAACAGCTAGAGATCTACAGACTTATGCTCCGATGGATGTGGATTAAGGAATGAGACATGTATAAATACATATTTATCATCAGGAGAAACTTTACTGGAGAACTGCCCTTACTAAACAGCTTAATTAATAGATGTGTTGTTATTGTCACTTGTTTATTTATCAACTACAATATTTATGCAATTACACTGATTCTGGTAATAATGATTTCATATTTATTACAACCAAATGCAACTGCAAATATATTTGCTTGGTCCGATTATTAAGGTTTATTAAATGCGATAATGAATCCAGTTATTGTGATTATACAGCACTTGGACATATGTTTGTGGGCACAAGATCATAAGATGAATGTGTGCTTTTTGAAAATCATTTCCATTTAGCCCCATTTATAGAAGAAGAATAGAAAAGCCATTGTTTGTCTCACATACGTTACACCACTGTGAAATTGTTTCTTTGCATATCCCAGAGGGTTAAGGGCCTTGCTCGTGGACCCAAGAGTGACAGCTTGGTGATCCCAGGGCTCGACCCCCTTGACCTTCTGATCAGTAGCCCAGAGCCTTAACCACTGGGCTACCCCCTCCCCCGTTTGCTGTTATACTTCTGAGCAGCCTAGATTTGTGCAATTCCTCAAATGTTTGTGCACATTTTCACCAGCATAGACTTTATAATTATTGCTGTACATTTATCCGCTAATGTATTAAATGAGCTACATATATTTGCACATTTATCTGCACTTTTTAATTTGTACAATATGCACTAAAAGCAGAAGGGTATTAGTAAAGTCAGGTACTGATGTAGGTAAGGAGGCCCGGAGTGCAGTCAGTGTTTTAACTGATCCCAAAGGTGTTCAGTACGGTTGAGGTCAGATCTCGATAGAAGGCTGCTTAAGATCTTGCTATAAAGATTAATAGTAGTATTTGCCATGCTGGAACAGGTTGGTCTCTCAAAAACGCTACCTCATTCAGACATTCCCACGTCTGAATGGGAAAAAGTCAGGTGTGCCAAAACTTTTGTGTGTACAGTGTAGGCAACCCAATAGGAACGCATATCATGTGGTGCCTGATTATACATGCGTTTTCACCAATATTTTAAAAAGACTTTATAAAGCTTTGTTCAAGTAGCGTACCACAGTGAGGTTCCTGATTTCCTCCAAGACCCTCGGCCAGAAGGACTGCAGGTTCTGCTGGGCGTCCGTTGCCGCAGTTCCAAAGGAATCTCCAGACATTTCGAGATCTGAAATGCACAGGAGGCAGAGAAATATTTAACACCCTAGAGTGTGCATTCTACACAGACAAGAACACACAAAGCTCGTTCATGAAAATGATTTGAAAATCAATAAAAAAAAACAACAACCAAAATGTCTTTACTCAGTAATACATAAAGAGAAACTCGTGAAGCGGTATGTGGAGGCGCAACAGAGCTTCAAACTTCTTGTGCAACCTGACGATGGGAAACCACAACTGTGTAAACAACTATTATACATTGACTGGGCAGCTCTGTGTGTATCTCAAGAAATCACCCATACACACACACTGACATGCACAATTGCAAAACGAGTGGGCATGGGCTATCAGGCATGGTGCTTGGAGAGTGAAGCTGGCAGGTTACTATGGCATGAGAGGAATTCTGCTAAGAAGTTCAGCCAACCTGCCTGAGCTTGTGCTCCTGGGCAACTCAACGCTGCTCACACTTTTCCCTTTTAACCGCTTTGGTGGAAAAAAAAAGAAAAAAACAGAAAGAAAGTGAGCCAAAAAGAGCTGGGTGGAGCGCCACTGATGCATGAGCAAGAGTAAAGAAAACGAGGCCTTGTGCAATACGAATATAATCCAAAAGACAAAATGTTTACAAAGAGGAGCAATTAGACTTGTGTGTGGCATCACTATGTGGGTCAAATGCAGAAGGACATTGCTGCACAAGGTGGGGGAGCAGTAACGCAGGCTTTCAACACAATCCAATAACTGTGTACTTGCGCACGGGATCTACTGCTTTTAAAATGGGAATATAGATCAATAGCATTAGAGCAGAAAGAAAACCAATAAATAAATCATGTGTATTGACCAGGCCCGGCTGCATGAAATATGGCCCGGTCTTGTTTTAGAGCCGAAAGCGAAAAAATAAAATAAAATAGAGCACTGCTGAAGAAACACAACTGGATTTGACGAATCATTCAGTAACAATTAATGTTAAAAAATATTTATATTAAAAAAAAAAAAAAAAAAAAAAAAAAAAAAAAAAAAAAAAGAGCACAACAGGGTTACTCTGTTCAGTCTGCAAAAGTGTTTTGTTTACTTTGCTGAGATTAATATTATATATATATATATACACACACACACACACACACACACACACACACACACACACATATCACACACATACACACACACATATCACATACACATCACACATACACACACACAATACACACACACACACACACACACACACACACACACACATATATATATGTATGTATGTATGTGTGTGTGTGTATGTATATATATATATATATATATATATATATATATATATATATATATATATATATATATATATATATATATATATATATATATATATATATATATAAACACAACTCCATCTGGGTATGCATTTTGACAGGGTCCTTTCATTCTAAATGCGGATGTCTGATTCTCAACCATGGCCTGAGAGAAAGAATAATGATAGCATGAATCACTTAATGCTATTTCAGTAACTATAAAGCTAATTACCACACAGCGACAGCAGGACTACCGACAAATTCCCAAGAAATAAGGAGATAAACCAGCGAGACCGATATTTAAGGTTTGTTGAATCAGCATAGCCAAACGGTTTTAACTTGTAGCCATATAAACCTTTCGTTCTGAAATATTACACATGATAAATGATCTTGAGCCACCATATAATCAAACGAATCCCTAACCGACTGTAAAAACCAGACCTCAAAACACATCAGGGTCCGTTATACAGAACCCTGAACTTGCTTTTCTGTTCACACGAATTAACAAGCTGTCTGCATTTTTTTTGTGCATACGAGTGTTGATTGCCTGTGCCCTTCAGCAAACAGGGCAGTGGCAATGGTGTTGGATTTCTCCTGACCTGTGCGCCTGCCTCACTAGCAGCGTCTACTGCTCTTCAGCCTCTCTCGGAAAGTCGATGCTGTCTGCACAAGCTGAATCAGCAGGATCTCTTCTGCTAGCCCCAGCCTGCACCATGCAGGTGGCCCGCAGCGCTCACCGGTACCTCAGCAAAGGTGTGCGCCTCCATTTCATACCTCCCAGAGCGGCACCCGGCGAAATGGTGGACTGAAATACGCCGTGGTTAATTATCTCCATTCTAATGGCTTTACGCAGGAGGACACGCCGAGCGCGGGCGGCTCTTTTCACGGAGTACGTTTGATGTTGGGTGAAGCGGGATGCGAGGAGACACAACGCCCAGCCTCTCGAGAGCCACGAGAAGAGCATGTGCCCGCTGTGCTGACTCAAACACAACGAGAATCCCTGCTCCAGGCCAAATTACTGCACTTTACAAGTTTCAAATGATGGACTGCTAGAAACCGGTGCACTCGGAATACAATAATGTAACCACACAAGAAGGACTTTGTCCCATTCTGCAATGTTGAATAGTGAACTCTAAATCGGAGATGTGCGGAAAAAATGAAGACGAACCGAAAACGCTACATGTTAATTACGGCTGTGCAAAAGTAGTGAAATTCTACTCTTTAAAACATGCACACTGAAAGTTATTTTCTGCCTTTTAAATAAGAACACTGATCACTGATTTACACTGAAACTGCTGCTGTTATGTCTAAAGTCCAAGACTAATGTCAACAGTGCCTTATTAAAAACAACCTCAGCTTTACAGATGTAGCACAGAGATACCACCCTGGAGATACTAGTAGGACATGCTTCCTCAATCTTACAAGTCTTGTGGAATTTTTAACTGGCAAGGGCAAAGTTTTTCCACCAGAAAAACTGCAGATGTCCCTGGAGACACGCCGAGCCAAAAATAAATAAATAAAAAATCACCGGAATGGTTTGAAAGTGCTGTTGGTGCTGCATTACAGTGTGATGTAACACCCGGAGGAACTGCCCTCTTCCGCATATGACCTCACGGGGTTCGGAGTCTTGCGAAAGCAAAGCGAGGTTTTCTTTTTTGCGAAAGGATGCGTGTCTTTTGAAGGCTTAATGACTTTACTTCAACCAGGAAAGGGAGGGGGGGATGGGATGGAATTGCTTTTAAAGTCAGTGACCCTATCAACAAGTGCCAAAGCTTTATACTTTAGCTACGTTTGGCCTTAAAATCCAAAGCGGCGACGACGTTACGCAGGGAAGCCAGCTGATAACTACGAAGCAGCACACACACAGATCTTACATACTGTCTAATCCACCGAAAAACCTTCCCCCTTCCACCCCCAAAACATCTGGAATATGAAGGCTTCTCCAAGGTGCCCTTGTCTCGTTAGATGCTAAGCTATAACTGGACGATGTATAAAGGAAGAGGTGGGTCACTCGCTTGACTTAAAATCATAAAATTAATCCATCACAAATTAATTGGAACTGTAACAGTCTTGAGGGGCAGTTTTCTTTTTTCTTTTTTCTTTTTTGCCAACAGTGATCTCGATATCATGTTATCATTCCTTGTCGTTCCTCCCCGCCCTCATTCCTTGAAAATGGAGCTCTGATGAGAGCAGATATAAACGAGTAACACAACCTTATCTGACATCTAAATGCTAAAGGCATGGGGAGGGGGACTGGCACTGGGAAAAAATGGGCGCAGAACAATTTAACACAAAGGGATTTTGTGTGCGTGTGCGCTTGTTTAGAAAAGCACGTCTAGCAATTGAATTGGCGAAAGCGAAACGGCGCACTCCACGCATGAATTGAACTATTTATGAATAACACGGCGTGGTAATGAGACGCTCTCTCGAGCGTTCCAAAATGTCCTTGACTAGCAAAAGCGCTAGATGTGAAACTTAAAGCAGCTCAAAACAAACAGGGCTTGAATTTCAGTGCTACAAATCCCAAACATTTTCTCAGTCCTCATGATACTAAAAGGTCATCTCAAGGGCACTAAATATCATTAGACTAGAACATTTAGGACTCATTAACTACTGTGACATTCTCACGCAGAGGACAGTGTGTGTGTGTGTGTGTGTGTGTGTGTGTGTGTGTGTGTGTGTGTGTGTGTGTGTGTGTGTGTGTGTGTGTGTGTGTGTGTGTGAGGGGGGGAGCAGTCGCGGTTACTGGTTAATCATCTACCCCCGACAAAACAGAGCGGCGAGCGACGCGCTGCAATGAATTACAAATTAACCAACAAATAACCTGCTGCTTGTTTTGACAGCAAAAGACTGAGGTGGCAGGAGAACGCCATACATGGCCACACAATATGACCTCTGAGGAATCACAATGCACCTATAGAGCTTAACATGTCCTTGATTCAGCACCGCACCAACTCCAGGAAGCTGTTACTGATCCTTCAAGGTCATTCAATAGAGGAGAGAGGGAGGGAAAAGGAATAAGGTAGGGAGGGACAAAAAAAAAAAAAAAAAAAGAAATGAGGGAGATACAGTAGCAGAGAAGAAAGTGAGAGGGGAACAGAGGACTCTTGCTGTAGCTATCGCTGACCCTGTGTTAAACCCGAGCAGCCAATTTGCGTGCCGGTGTCTCCAGAGAGCAAGCTGATGCTGAAAGAGCCCCCCTTGTGTGACGGTCCATGAGGCATGCACTGTCCTCCCAGTCTCACGCTCTCCCCGCTGACTGAGGGACTGTGCGAGCTGCTCTCACATTCTTGTGACCTTCATACGCCAACAGGCCCCACTAGCACAGACAGTACAACGGACCAATGCTAGCTCAAGAGCAAACAAAGTGTACACCTGGCAGCTTTCTTTTCCACATGAAAAGCGCACTGTCCAGAGTAGAAAATGCCTCGGTCATCAAAAGGGTCACCTTCACTTGGTAGGATTTACGATCCCCTTCCATTCTATATAACTATAAACGCTCGTGCTCAATCCCCCCCCCCCCAGTTCCATATTACTAATCTAGCACAGAGTGGCTTAAATGATATTCAAATCTCATGTAAATAAATCGCACAGAGATTTGGCAGTAACTTGGAGCTATTTTTAGTTCCCCGCTTCAACCTCCCTCCCCCCCCTTCCTTCCTTCCATCCATCCATCAGGACTCTACTATCTGAGGTACCAGTGGAAACTTTCAATTAGAGGCAGAACAGAAATCGGAATGGATATCGGATTCATGTAATGCGCATTAAATGAAGCGGAAGTGCTGCGAAGGAGATGTTTTAACACGAGAAGGACAAGACAAGCACCCCCACCCCCCACCCGACTCCAAATCTTACTTTGTCCTAAAGCTTACTCAAGTTTGTCCCCTAGACACTACCACCAGATTTGCCCTCTGCTCTACATCACTGTCAGGAAAGTGTAAACAAGCCGGGAAGGACTGGGCCTTGAAGGTGAAGCAGGACTTTTGTGCAAGGGACACAATTACCATCGTTCCACCGCTTCACACGCAAAACAACCATTTTTACTGTCTCTAATAACGTGACCAAGACCAAACAATTCTCACATGAGGACATTTGTAGTAGTAGTACTAGTAGTAGTGTGAGGGGGCAAAACCACTCCAACAACACGCTAGCACTTCTTAAATCTCTATATATTAAAGAGTTCTTGTGTAAAAAATTAAAACCCAAGAAAGAAAATCAAAGCACAAAGAAAGAGTGGAGTTGTGGAGGACGGATAAAGCATCCGATTTCCGTGGGACAGAGCGCCAAAGTGAGAGAGTAAGAGAGAAAACAAAACACCAAACAGATTGTTTCGTATGGTCGCTGCTCCAACCCAGATGTCACACTTACCTTGTACCCTTCATAGTGCACTGCAGACTTGAGGGAAGACTTTTGTCTCTTTCAGAGATGGACAGAGAAACTCTAGTCCACAGGTTCTGTCCTGCGAGCAAACAAAAGGCTGTGTGTGGGGCATTGTACACCGATCCCAAAGCCAAGACGAAAGCAACAACCCCCCCCCCCCCCCTCCCCCCCCCTCTCTCCGCTTTCAAACCCCCATCCGTTTTCACTACCCCATCAACTCCTACCCCCCCTTCCCTAAACACACAGCCCACTTCCATTCCTCCTCTGACTGACTCCCACTAAAAGCAACTAGAGCTTTCAGTCTGTCTGTGCCTGGCCACGCTTCTGTTTGCCTTTCAGTTGACCCCTGCTTCAATGTGAACAGCAGAGAAAGTGAGAGACGGAGAGAAGAGAGACTGTAGAGCAGTACAGCAAGTGCTAGACCAAAAAAAAATCTCCTGCCTGCTTTCCCTTTAACACTTGAAAGTAAGCAATCTAGCCTGCTACGTGATACTTATGGACCGCCTCTCCTCCAGATCCCACCCTTTTCCTTGCGTCTCTTCAAATCGGATAGAGCCTGTTTTCGCCTCCACTGGCTCAGCTGACTGTCCTTAGGCTGTGTAATTCCACCCTCCGCCTGCCTGCCCTCCCTTTCCTCAGCCCTTTTCAGCTCCACCCCTTTTCACAGAGAGTCAACTTCCTGTTTTAAGTTACCTTGAGAAGTGGGCTAGGGGTCAGGGTAGGAAAAAAAAAAGGGAACAGCGTGAAAACAAGGAACAAAAAGACAGAGTGGGGGAAAAAATGGACATGACGAGGGTGGAGGAGCGTCTCTGTCCGCTAGCTTCAGAACTCCTCTGTGTTGATCTGGCGTCCTGCTGGAGCTGTACGGAGCTGAAGGGAACAACTGGCTTCTCACCAACAACTGTGCCTCGCTTATTTACAATGTCAAACAAAATGTCTCTAGAGCCCACCTCTCCGACTAGCACACTGGCTGGCCAAGCGGTGACGTAAATCACCTCGGGGCCACCGATTGGCTCCGAGGCGCGTCAAAGCGGCTGCCGCATGCCGTCGCCGGATGATTTAAAGTGGAATGTCACACAGGGCAGATAAGCCGTCACACAGGCACGCAAGGACATCTGGGCACTAAAGCTCTATAGAATGCGAGATCCATTGATGCCGTCGTAACGTATTGTGAAAATTATAAGCAGCATCGCCTCGCTAAACAACAAGAACAACGAGTTCTCAGAAAACACACAATGGTTAGAGGTGACCTTAAGCCGCTCGGGCCAACTGTGCTGACAAAATCAGCAATATGCAAACACATCCTCCTGAAATAGATACAAGACCATGATGACAATCAGCAAGAAAAGAAACCAAGCTAGTTCCTGTTCAGTCTCTGCACCTATTTCAATCCTGGTATGTATGTAATATTAGAAAAGCTCTTGTATAACAAAGGTTATTTCAAGTGCGGCTTCCTATTAAAACTCGAGCAGCTTGTTTCATGGAAAGCGTGTTATTGATTTACAATGCACAGTCCCTAGCTTCGAAAAAAGGAGGGAAAAAATGCAAATAAGACATAATCTTCTCCGACTATTAAAATCACAGCACTTCAAAATAAATACATACATAAATGACAAGAGCTGACTAGAATAAGATCTGGGACATTGATAGGGAAGATGGAGGCAGATTAAAGGATGCCTGAAATGGCGGAATGATCTCAAGGTTATCCCTGTCATTCCTGGAAATACCTGCTGTTCGGTAAGAAAGGGCACCGTGAGCCCGGGATGAACAGATCCGCCGGGCAGGCTAGAAGTTTAGTTGTGTCTGATAAACTGGTAGGGAAGTGTGTGTTCAATAACTAGAGATTATCATTCTTGTTTGCGTGCTTAAACATGGCACTATTATAAGTGATGCTGTAATTCTAGCTCGTGCTTCACTCGGAATCACAGCAACTTCTGTTCTACAAACATCGACTACATGAGGGGGGATGAGCTTTCTTCAGTTGTCCTCGGTTTCAGTGATACAAAATCGAGCACAATAAAACCAAACACAAGATTCTAATATGATTAAATGAAAGAATAGAACACCGCAATTAACATGTCAAACACGAACTGAAGGGATCATTTGACCCTTTCGATCGTTCAATGGTGTAAACACGATGTGCCGTGTTAGAACCTTGTTAGAAAAGAGTAAAGATCATATCTGCATCTCTTTCTTTGTATAATGTTTGATACCAGAATTAAGCCTATGCAGTAATGTGTCTGGACAACCGACACACAGCAGCATATCGGAGCCGCCAGTCATATTCATAAGCCATATACAGCACAAAAGAGCACAGAAGACTGCAACATGTCCCTGAAACACATTTCTTAACTATGTTAAGTAGCAAAGAGCAAATTCTTCAACCCGTTTGAACCGAGAGCTGCTTTGTACTTGTGTACTGAAGCGGCCTTTCAGGACATTACATATAACTATAAAGCATAAAGGCACAGTGATGGGTGGATGCGAGATCTTCCACAATGCAAACCGTGTACTGTACATATTTACGGCCCCGCAAGCCAACAATGAAAAGATGAAACGAAAACGTGACCCGTCTTCAAAATGTTTTATCAAACAACAATGCAAATATACCTCAAATATTGCTATGATCAGCATAAAGAATGCAAAATATTTGTCTGAAGTCAAATATTATAAAATAAGTGAACGATGACAACATGGAGAATTTCATTCGAATTTCTGACAATGTGTAATCTTATGTACAGTGCACTGTTAAACAAAAAAGATGTGCTCCGTCTTTACACAATAGCCAATATAAGCTACACTAATATGCCTTTTCCATCCATGTGTGGTTATTCTTCAAACTTTATCACAAAGTTGGAGCGACACAATCCGCATGCACACTCCATAATCCATCGGAAAAAATACATTTGTGTTTTTTTTGTGTACTTTATGGTAATGGAGACACATCACCACATTTCCATATGTTCTCCACACAAAGGCTAGGGTTTTTTTTGTACAATTTACTCCTGTCCTGGTGTGGATATCGTCTGTAGTTTAAACAGCTACTTTGTTGAACTACTTGAATAACGCACTTTTATTTCAAAAAGATTCACAATGTACTATAAACTGGCACAATGTGATCCATGACATTCCAAAAACAGATATCACTACACTGATATTAAACAGCTGATTTATCAGCTTTATCCTCATAAGCCTTCGTATGTGTGCTTTGAAACAGTGTCGAGCAAGAGACCACGGAATAATATTATACATACACACCCAAAGAACTTATTATCCCTCCAAAACTTCAAAACAAAGGCAGGTTGCATTATGTTGAGTGTGTTTTGCAGTAAGTGCACACTGCGAGAAAAAATACAATAGCTTCAAAGTTTGGAGGCTTGGAGAAGAAAAAAAAAAAGAAAGCCTTTTTTGAACCTGATTGATTTGAGCAAAATGAAGTTTCTCAACCGGTCTCGCTTATTTAGATACATAGCATTGTTTCACATAGCACTCTCAGACTGGTAGTAACTGACCTAGTGATCCAGTATGAGGATGCTTTTATTTATATAGTTTAAAGCTGGAGAGGGCGTCTGCCAAATGACATACATGCAAATGTAAAAAGTGGCCAATAGTGAAAGACAGAAATGTTGATTGAAAACACTGACAAGCGAGTGCTTTAGTTTAATTATAGGTTCTTCTGGTGTAACCACTTGTTGACCCGATAAGAGACAAATCTCGACCTACGCATGTTTGCCATTAAATACTGAGCGTTCTAATAATAAATGCACTGCTTGACCAGCAGAGGTCCCGGTTTGCAAAACGTAGGAATTTAGATAGCCCACTGACTGATAGTTACGAATCACCAAAAACTAACATGCATTGTAGCTTGTGGTCACTAATCTCCACGGCAGAGGTGGTTCGAAAAAGCGCTTCAGAAACAGCACAAGCTAAATACAGCTGTGATCGAGAAAGGTCACTGAAGTGCACGTTTCCGCCGATTCTGGAACATGGTTCAATCATATTACCTTGTCATTTGTTCATCCCTGATATGCATGTAAGGATATAAAACAAGATTAATAACTACACAAATCCCAAATTAATGCTTATTTTATATTACTGCACTGCTACACACACTCCTCGCTGTCCTTGGCAGTGTTTCCAGTGTTAAGGTTAAATTAACACACTCGTTTGAATGGATTCTAAAGAAAAATGATCAACTTTTATGAAAGTTCTACTCGCACTGCCATTCATAAACAATATCATTAACCGTTATGCCTTTGTTATAACTTATTATACTTTTCAAAATGTCATTCTGAGGCAAATTTTTGCTCATATTAAATGTCTACTCTTATAGCCGCATCTGTGTAACTGTGTCTAACTGTGACATGTCAACCTAAACTACACATTTCTCTCTTCAAACATTAACCAACTGCCTCACTAGTTACATAGTCACTAAATACTTAACTTTTGAGAGATAGCATGGCCACGGAACAAGTTTCCAAAGCGGGGACAGAGAAATGTCACTTCCTGTGTTACAGCAACACCTACTGTTTTCACATTCTGCAGAGTAAGTGCTGTAATGTGAAGTTTCACCCTGACTCACTAACATCCACTTTATACCAAACTGATTCTATAGCACTAACACACACTACAGCAAACAAACTCGCACCAGAAGATACTTAACATTTCATACACAAGTGCGAAAGCTTAGTGATTTCTGTCATTTTTAGATGCGCCAGAGGTATTCGAAGGTTTGCAGATCGTATAATGAAATAAAAAGTCTGCACGCCCTTCCACATACTATTGTTTGTGTTACAAATGCTTCATCATAACAAAAGTACAGGAAATGTCAAGATATTATAAGGGAAATGGTCGAAATACCTTCTAAAGATGCAGGAATATAAATTATTATCCAAGATGTTTGTTTTTGTCTGTTTGTTTGTTTAGTTGTATTTTTGTCTGAGCGGTTGATACCGACACCCATTAACACTGAACTCTTTTATACGTGCCAGCATTAAAAAGGCGTTCTTTTCCATTCTCGATCTTGTGATTGTGCGTCTTAAACTTGGTGGCTCACGGCAATTTGTTTATAGCCTGTCAGAACTTTGGGGGTCATTAAATAAGATGGAAGAAAGCCTGGAACCGATGAAAAGCCTTGTATTTTTTTTAATGGACCTGTTTAAGTTGTCATGATTGGGGATAAACGAGTCTACACACAGCCTAATTACAGACACAGTTCAGGATTTATAAATGTATAATAATAGTTTGAAGCCTTGGCAATGGGATTAAACTACACACGCATGCGCACACACACACACACACACAAATACTGACTGATCAATAAACAGCTGCAGTGATAGTAATATATGGTGTGTTTCCTGAGGTAAAGTCAGTGTTTGCTTGAAGTTGGCTGAGTGCGGGGTAAAATACACTGATGTACCGCTGCTGTTTGTTCCAGTTGTTATGTTTAGTAGTTTATGGCGCGTTAAGAACAATAAGAAGGGCTATATTGCAGTCATTTTTCAGCTAAACTAGCCGCTTCAGAGCGCTCTGCTTCTCCGTGAAATGAAGCTTGATAAACGGATTACAAATAAACAGACGCTCCGGTGCAGCCAGGACTCGGATGGATGGATATGGTCATTTTAATATGGTTAAAAACGACTGTTTACGGTTGCGAAATGACAACTCGGGGGAATTGGCGCGAATGTGCAGACGGCTGAAAGTTTGGAGACAATGCTGGGTGATGTGAGCAGGCCG